>BLSH010160223.1:868674-892853 GCA_018402905.1 Glandirana rugosa | reverse complement strand
AGAAGGTAATGGGAGAAGGGGGAGGAAGGGAGGGGCAAGCACAGGGGGATGGATGAGAGTGGGAGGGGGGTTGCTGGGGGGGGGGATTTGCGCAAGATATGGCTGAGGAAAGTGACAGAATGCATCAGGTTGTACATGTGATCTTACTTGACCAGCAGCGGCTGGGAGCTCTAGATCCTGGGTGAGTAGTTTGGGGAACAAGAGAAAGGAAGAGAAAAAGGTGTCCGGAGACATGAGTAGAGTTGCCACCTCATCCCTTTAAACCCAAACACATATGAATTAAACAGGTTCTGTGGCTGATTAAGGTGGTAATTAAACTCACTTGGTGCCTCATCTGCATTAAATTAGCCTCAGGACCTGTGTAATTCATATGTGTTCTGGTTTAAAGGGATGAGGTGGCAACTCTAGACATGGGTGGGTAGAAAAGGTTGATGAGAGATGGGCATGGGAGTATGAGAGATCTGCGGGGGAGAGAGGGAGACGGTAGGTCATTTACAGCCAGGATGGAGAGAGCGAGCGGTCCACATGCCTGCTGGCTGTGTGGAAGTGCGCTTGTGCGGGAGATGGAGAGAGGCGCTATGGGAGAGGACTGCCCGTATTCCAAGCTGCGGGAATATGGAAAGGGCTGGAGTCTTTGTTTGACAGCTGACGCCAGGTGGAAGGAACGGGATCGCTGGAGAAAGAGGGGGGAAGCAGGGTCCTGTGGTGATGATTGGCAGCTGCGGGGAAGGAACGAGGCGCTGGAGGGATAAGGGAGAAAGAGTGGATTGGGCAGCGCGGAGGAAGGGACATGCCTGGGACCGGAGGCTTGTGGGCAAGAGGGGAAGAGAGAGTGGGAGAGGGGTGTGAGGTGGGGGAAAAGAACCGAGTGGTTGCTGGTACTGACTGGGAGAGTGGCTGTATTCTCTGGTGGTGGCCGCATTCAGAGAGGCAGTTGGAGCCACTGATTTTTGAATTTGACAGGTGGGCGTGGTTTAAGCTTTGACAGATGTGAGAGCGGGCTGGGTTCACAGGAAGGGTCACATGAGTGTGTGTTGGGGAGATCTATGTGCATAATCCTGATGGATGTCGGAGGAATCAAAACAACAGGGAAAAGGGAAAAAGATAGGAGTATACATGATAGAAAATATCAAAAAAGGGGGGAGGATTATATATATATATTGTATATATATATATATATATATATATATACACACATATGACCATTCTCACCATCCTTCACCTTTGCCTCTCCAATATTTTATGTGGCCTGCCACTTCTGGCCTTAACAAGAACTGTGCTTGTGCTCTTCCATTTCCACACTATGTTCCTCACAGTGGACACTGACAGCTTATATCTCTGCGATAACTTTTTGTAGCCTTCCCCTAAACCATAATGTAGAACAATCTTTGTTTTCCGGTCATTTGAGAGTTGTTTTGAGGCCCCCATGTTGCCACTCTTCAGAGGAGAGTCAAAGAGAACAACAACTTGCAATTGGCCACCTTAAATACCTTTTCTCATGATTGGAAGCACCTGTCTATGAAGTTCAAGGCTTAATGAGCTCACCAAACCAATTGTGTGTTCCAATTAATCAGTGCTAAGTAGTTACAGGTATTCAAATCAACAAAATGACAAGGGTGCCCAAATTTATGCACCTGTCTAATTTCGTTTTGATGCATATTGCACATTTTCTGTTAATACAATAAACCTCATTCCACTACTTAAATATTACTGTGTCCTTCAGTTATTTGATAAATCAAAATGAAATTGCTGATCCAAACACCCAAATATTTATAAATGACAATCATGGAAATTGTCAGGGGTTCATAAACTTTTGCATACAACTGTATGTATATATTCCATATTATTATTGTATTTAGTTTGGTAGGGTTTAAGTGATTGCGTAGTATCACCCATTCCCCACAATTTTTTTGCCTTATCATTCATACTCTCTGAAAAATGGCCAAGAAATACGGTCCTCTCAAGACCTCCTGCTCTCTAGCTCACTTGTCACCTCCTCCCATGCTCGCCTCCAAGATTTCGCAAGAGCTTCTCCGATCCTTTGGAACTCCCTACCCCAATCAGTCCGACTGTCTTCTAATCTATCCATCTTTAGACGATCCCTGAAAACCTTTCTCTTTAAAGAATCCTATCCTGCTTCTACCAAATACTTTCTTTCTACATCAACTCATCCCCCACAGCTTTTACCTTTTGTATCAACTGACCCTCCCTCTTAGATTGTAAGCTCTAACGAGCAGGGCCCTCTGATTCCTCTTGTGCCAAATTGTGATGTAACTGTACTGTCTGCCTTCATTTTTGTAAAGCGCTGCGCAAACTGCTGGCGCTATATAAATCCTGTATAATAATAATAATAATAAGAAGAAGAAGAAGAAATCATAAATGCTGCCAGGGTATGCAAACTTATGAGCACAACTGTATATATATTTTTATTTACCCCTCGGATGTATTTTATACTGCATTATTTTTAAAATAACTCTTCATATTAATTTCAATATTCCGCTCCCCTTTAGGTCCTCTTATTAGCTTTTACTAGTCTTTTTTTAAAAAAATACATACTGTCTGTTGTTTAAATAGAGCTTCACCCTTGCATATAATGTGTTGACATAGATTATATATAAACAATTTTGATCCTTGTCATTTTTATTTCCATATATGTATGTTATATATTTTCTTGTACATTTTTATTTCTGTCTCTGATAGCCCTGAAGAAGGGGGAGTCTTCCTAAACCATTTGATAAGATCTAACGCGAATTACACCCACAGAAACTGCCCTCTTGCTGGACGTATCGCCAACTGCACAGCTACATTCATTCCTCCAGAGCCAAACGCAATTTTTGCAGATCTATGACCCCCTTGGAATCTCTGTGCTTCTCGGCTTCCCCCATTCCCAAAACTACGTCCCTTATGTACGTCTGGCTGCTGGTCGCTAGCTGCAATAGCCAACTTTGCTCCCGGGAACTTTGGGAACATGCGCTTCAGGTCAAATTCACGGATGACCAATGGCAAAGAGCCCTAATATTTGCACATAAATGCTTCATTGGTACAAGATTCCAGGAGATATCATATAAGCTACTAATCCAATGGTATGCCACATTGGTCAGAATTAAAAAGTGGTACCCCCACTCATCTGTTGGAGGTGTGAGTCGAGCCCAGGCACTTTGTTGCATGTCTGGTGGGACTGCCCTCCATTGGCGCAATTCTGGAGCAAAGTGTGAGATCTTATCACCACGATTACCGAGACCACAATCCCGTTAACAGCTCCATGCTGCATTCTGCATGTTGCCGACTGCTCCATGAGACGCTATAAGAGGTTGCTCACCAGGCATCTACTGAATGCTGCCAAGATCCTCATTCCCAGGCATTGGAAATCAAAAAATACCCCCACTATCTCCGAATGGCTCCACTCGGTAGATGACATTTACAATTGGGAGGAGACCGTGGCCATTACCAGAGACTCGGTAGAAAAATTCAACAAGGCCTGGCTGCCTTGGTTATCCTTTAAATACTCCGACAAATTTCCAAAATTAGATAATGGGTGAAATAATTTGTCATCAGGTGGTTCTGCTTGCCCCACCTAATGACCACTACCCGGGTTGACTTCAGATAGAAGGATGGTATTGGTATGTCACCTAATTTTCCCTCGTACCCGGACCAGGGTGGATTGTAAGTAGTCCTTTGGGAAGCACGCCCTGGTCGCCTTTATTGCTTATGTATTTGGTTGGTTTTTCTTTTTCTCTCTATTTTTGGTCCCAGTTTTAATTATTTTTATTTTGTATATGTTTAACACAAATGCCTAACTGTTCAATGGCTAACTGTTCAATGTTCAATGAGCTATATTGATTGGGCTTCACCCCAGATATGTGATTTTATGTAAGATATAATCTGCACCTCCACCTTGTATGTCTGGCGGAGGCTGAGATTACTACTGTACACTTCTGTATTTCTCTGTCAAAAATTCAATAAAATCTATTGTAACAAAAAGAGAAGGGGGGAGTCTTTGTTCCCCCAAAACGCATTGGCTTTATCATGCTTTACTACTTTCAATAAAACAAACTAAATATTCACTTTTTATTGGACTCCCGGCGCTCCTTTCACCTACCCTTACAAACTTTTGTGGAAACGACCTTGAGGCCGTAACCAGAGGTAGTAGCCCAAGAGCCTCAAAAGAGCTCACCGCCACCCTTAGTTCGGAGTGTACTTCTCCGACACGCCCCCACCACTACGCACCCATAGACCCTCAACCGAGGAAGTCAGTCCAGCGTGGTCTTCCACCCACAAGAGCTCTGTACAGAGTTGATAATCAACACAAGGCCCTGGGCTGTGATTGGACAGAGCTGAAAAGCAAGTCCCATCCCTAAACCCAGAAACGGGCAGCGATGTACCAGTACGTCGTTTTGCATGTATGGGCCGCCCATCCACAGTACATTGTGGGTGGGCAGTCGTTAAGTGGTTAACATATAGTCATCCCAACATTTTGTTTGGCATAGTGAAGTGAAATGACTTGGTGGTATTTACTTTGATTAGATGCCATATGAAGTCGTATTATTTTAAGACACCTGCATTTTGTCTAAGCACAAGGGGTTGTTTACGATGCGCGCCTTGTGTCTGTTTTATGTCCTCTTCCTTTCAATGAAGTTTCTCATCTCCAAGATTAATTTGTTTTATGTCACGAGCCCAAAAGGTTACATACAAGAGGCTGTTCCGACAAGCTCTTCTTACGTTATAACATCTGACACTTGCTCATAATAAACAACATGCAGACAATAGTTGGAACAATGATTTCTGCAATGTTCTATCTACATAACTGAATACATGTTCAACATTTCATTAAATATGTTTTATAGAAGGACCCTGCTACACTTTATTTTAACCACGTCAAGACCGCCTGCCGTCATTATACGTCATGGAATACCGTTGCTATGGTAGGAGATAGCTACCATAACTACAGTATCTTTTTTTACAGCCGGCAATTCTGCATAAGATAAAAGTGGTCTCAGTGGTGGATTCCCCCCCCCCCCTCCGGTTTCTGGTTATCCCCGCCACTTACCGGACCCTCCGGCAATGGTGGAGATGATTGGTTCCGCTCTCTCAGTGTTCGTGAGCCGAGTGAGCGGCTGAAGCCGTTCACTCAGCTCCATAACATGGCAGGGCGTAAGCGACGTCACAAGTCACTTCCCAATGCTCTTAAAGGGCCCATTTTATTTTTCCACTGTCATTTTTTTCAAATTACTATTATTATTATTTTTTTTTTTTGCATTTTACTGTATATATGAGATCTGAGGTCTTTTTGACCCCAGATCTATTATTTAAGAGGTCCTGTCATGCTTTTTTCTATTACAAGGAATGTTTACATTTCTTGTAATAGGACTAAAAGTGATCCATTTTTTTTTTAAAAAAAAGAACAGTGTTAAAATAAAAATGAAAAGGTAAAATAAATAATAATAAAAAAAAAATTGAAAGCACCCCGTCCCTGCGAGCTTGCGCGCAGAAGCTAACGCATACGTAAGTCATGCCCACATATGAAAACGGTGCTCAAACCACACATGTGAAGTATTGCTGTGATCGTTAGAGTGAGAGCAATAATTTTAGCACTAGACCTCCTCTGTAACTCAAAACTGGTAACCTGTAGAATTTTGTAAATGTCGCCGATGGAGATTTTTATGTGCCAAAGTTTGTCGCCATTCCGCGAGCGGACGCAATTTTGAAGCATGGCATGTTGGGTATCATTTTACTCGGCGTAAAAATTTCTTTCACAATATGGAAAAAAATTGGCGTAACTTTATTGTTGTCTTATTAACTCAAAAAAAAGACTGCTGCGCAAATACGGTGTGACATGAAGTTTTGCAACGGCCGCCATTTTATTCTCTAGGGTGTTAAAAAAAAAAATATAATGTTTGGGGATTCTAAGTAATTTTATAGCAAAAAAATGGTTTTAACTCCAAAAAGAGGCTCGGTCCTAAAGTGGTTAATCTGGGCAGAAGAGTCATAAAATAAATAGTGAAACTGATATATGAAAAAAACACCAAATATTGCAGTTATGTATTTAATAACTTATTGCCATCCGCACAACACATATGGGTGGGCATTAGCAGCATGCTGCATGTCTCACTGGGTGATGGATGTTTCTGTGCTGAGAGTGCGTTCCCAGCACAAAGACTGAGCTGTCAAAGACAGGACCAGCTCCCAATCATGCGACCACTGTGACAGCCAATCGCAGCGGTCACATAATCACTGATCCTTTGTGCCCCCTGTTGAAGGGACATCAGGGATGAGCAGGAAGGGGCTACATTTATTTTAAATGTGACTAATGCAAATACCCAAGTATGTCTTGATATCACTCTCCTGTAAAAGCTGTACTGCAGTACTGCAACTGGGAAAGAGAGAGGCAGTAATTTGAGTCAGACTGTATTATACTGACAATGAACATGTTAATAGGAGGAGAGAGTAGAGGGATGACTCATCCATCTTCTTCTGCTTTTTAGTGGTCCTATCACACATTGGGATTGGGAGTAGGGTTGCCACCTCTTTGGGATTCACCCAGACAGTCCAGGTTTTGAATCAGGCAGACTGAAACCTGGACACGTTATTCACACCGGGCTGTGGCTCCCCAAGTAACCAAGATAGCCACATACAAATCAGTTTCTGTCTGGGAGCTGCAGGCAGCTGTCTGGGAGCAGGTTTGGCATCACTGGGGGGCTGGGCGATGCCAACAAGAGAAAATTGGCCACACCCACTATTGGATCAGGCATGGTATGTGCACCACATTTCTATTGTCCTTGGGGCACCCAAAGGTGTCCCAGGCCAAGTATTCGGGTTTGGCTTGAAGAAAAGGTGGCAACCCTAGTTGGCAGGCTTTCTAAGCTGCATTGCTGTCACCAGGCTGGCAGGACTCTGTTAATCTCTGGACTGGCCGGGCAAAATTACAAATGCTTTGGATGATAAAACAACTCCTATATATGAATTTGATCTTAGCATTTAGCTGTTTAATTCGGGTTCAACTTTAAAGTAGTAAATTGGGCAGCAGTGTACAAAAAAGGGAGGGATGTGGGCAGATAAGGAATGGCCTCCATGTTTTTTACACAACAGTACATGGACATGACAGAAGTGCTGGTATATATGCTTTGAATACAGAGTCAAACGTTAAGATGGATAACAAGATGGTGCTGATATGTGTGAGTTGAGTAGGTCTGCAGGGTACGTGTATTGTCATGCATTGCCGTAATGCAATATATAGGTGTGAATGAACCTTAAAGTAAACCTTTACTGAGAGAACAAAGGGGCATCATTTTTCTGACCTCTCCCATAAAATGCTAGCTGCCTAGAATTTATGCTGATCCAATGGCTTTAATATTTTTAAGTCCCTGACCCAAACCCAATATACAGAGGGACTTCACTTTCTGTTTGTTTGTACCAGGTTGGTGACCAAAGTATTGAAGTCAGATAAAACCAGGCAACTAGTCAGAAAAACTGAGCATTTTCACTGTGTTGGGGATGTGCTGTTTTCACTTGAATAGGGCTGCCTTACCGAAACACCATGTTATCATGAAACATGATGCACAATGAAGTGACCCTGTCACTACAGGGTCACTTTTACCAAATATAAAGGAAAGGAAAGCCCACAAAAGGCTTGTGGGACTTTAAATGAGGATCCTGACGGTAAGGTCAGGAATGTCCTCCATCCCTGGCAATAAGGAGAGGGGAAAGGGTTTGGGACTTTAAATGAAGCATGCATCCTGGAACAAAATGCAAATGTAAATAGGTAGTAAATATGTTTTATTTGCACGAGGCGTCAAACAATGATTGATCACAGTATCAAAATGACTAAATTAATACACACATGAATATATACATATATATATACATACACACATGTGGCAGGGCACAATAATAAAATGGGTGGCAGAATAACAATTCATGATTAGTATTGGCGTAATAAAAAGTACATATTCTGTAGGTCACACTACATAAAAAACCTGAAAAGTCCAACTGTCAATAAAATTGATAGTGTAAATGCATGGTTGGATGTAAACGACTCAACGCATTTCGTGGTCTCTACCACTCATCAGGAGCATTGCGTAGATGGTATCTAAAAGGTATACAAATAAATAATAAGTAGGACTGAGAGAGTATAGTATGGGAGGCAAAAAAAAAATTACAGAGTATCCACCCATACTTAGAAGGCAACTGTGACCATGATTGGTAATAACACATACTGGGGGCAGGCCAGGAGTGTCCTCTCACCCTGGAGCTGAGGCGGTACAAAAATGTGGCTTGGCAGCAGAGCATCTACGGTTGGAAAAATGACCGAGAGGGTAGTCTCCACCAGATTATCCATAGAGATGTGACATAGATCACCCACGGGATCTGTGAAAAATATGTGTGTATACAGTCAGGTCCATAAATATTGGGACATCGACACAATTCTAATCTTTTTGGCTCTATATACCACCACAATGGATTTGAAATGAAACAAACAAGGTGTGCTTTAACTGCAGACTTTCAGCTTTAATTTGAGGGTATTTACATCCAAATCAGGTGAACGGTGTAGGAATTACAACAGTTTGTATATGTACCTCCCACTGTTTAAGGGACCAAAAGTAATGGGACAGATTAATAATCATAAATCTAACTTTCACTTTTTAATACTTGGTTGCAAATCCTTTGCAGTCAATTACAGCCTGAAGTCTGGAACGCATAGACATCACCAGACGCTGGGTTTAATCCCTGGTGATGCTCTGCCAGGTCTCTACTGCAACTGTCTTCAGTTCCTGCTTGTTCTTGGGGCATTTTCCCTTCAGTTTTGTTTTCAGCAAGTGAAATGCATGAAAAAATGAAGAAAGGAAAAATCGGATTTTTATGGTGCCAACACAATTAAACTACACACATAGATTAAAATCATTCAAATTTTATTTTATCACAGAAATATTTAAAAAAGATTAGATCACACATGAATTCATATATATACACATGTGACGGGGCACAATAATAAAGTGGGTGGCAGGATAACAATTCATGGTTAGTATTGGCATAATAAAAAGTACATACTCTGTAGGTCACAGTACATAAAAAACCTTAAAGCCCACCTTAAAGCCTTGGGTTGGCTTTCCTTTCCTTTAAATTAAATAGGGATGGAAGCATGTAGTCCTGGAAAGCCACATATGACACACTTGTGTCAGATTTTGGTTCCTCCTACCCAGGGCTGTTTCACTGTGGGTCGGGTGTCAGGAGAGGGTTCCCCTGGTTACTTACCATGTGTACTTGGTTGACATTGTCATTCATATAATCTTTCTTGGCGGGGCACACTCTATTGTGGCTTGGCTGTGCGTACTGTGTGGTTTGGCTGGATTCTTTCACTTCCGGGAGCTGCAATGCGCTCCATGGGTCCTCTCCGCCCTCGGCTAGGGGCTCAGGCAGATGCCCCGCAACGCATCAACACCACACCCGCGCATGACGTCGGCTCTGCTGACATCAGTGCGTCGGTTCTTGGTGTTACAAACCTTGGCATCTACACAAAGGAGTCATTTGGTGCCCAGCGCCAGGCGTTATCACACTCTGACGCCTCTCTCCCAATTAGTCGCCAGCGTGATGTTGGCGGTCCTTGGTGGCCATAGTGAGGCATGGGCACTCTTGCCTTGGTTTGTGACCGATGGGTAGCTGTGTATCACTATTGGAACAAATTTGGTCAGTCAAGGTAATGGTCATTTCAGCCATTTCTTTTGAGCACATCTTTCCAGTGCACTACCTTTTTCCTTTTACCTATGCTTTTCTGGTTCATGCCTTCCTATACCTCATTACACTTTCTATACTACCACTGTTTCCGCTTAGGCACTGGCTATCCATCTCCACCCCTCTTATACATATGCACAATGGTATACATATATACACATATTTTGTACAGATCCCATGGGTGATCATGTCATATCTCTATGGATAGTCTGGTGGAGACTACACTCCCGGCCATTTTTCCAACTGTAGATACTCTGCTGCCTCGCCACATTTTTGGACCTCCTCAGCTCCCGTGTGAGAGGACACTCCTGGCCTGCTCCCAGTATGTGCTATTACCAATCATGGTCACAGTTGCCTTGTAAGTATGGGTGGATACTCAGTCACTCTTTTTTTTGCGCCCCCCCCCCCATACTATACTCTCTCAATCCTACTTATTATTTATTTGTATACCTTTTAGATACCCCCTACGCAATGCTCCTGATGAGTGGTAGTGACCACGAAACACGTCGAGCCGTTTACATTCAACCATGTGTTTACACTATCAATTTTATTGACAGTTGTACTTTTAAGGTTTTTATGTACTGTGACCTACAGAATATGCACTTTTTATTACGCCAATACTAACCATGAATTGTTATTCTGCAACCCACTTTATTATTGTGCTCTGTCACATGTGTGTATACAGTTGTGCTCATAAGTTTACATACCCTGGCAGAATTTATGATTTCTTGGCCATGTTTCAGAGAATATGAATAACACAAAAACATTTCTTTCACTCATGGTTAGTGTTTAGCTGAAGCCATTTATTATCAACCAACTGTGTTTACTCTTTTTAAATCAAAATGACAACAGAAACTACCCAAATGGCCCTGATCAAAAGTTTACATACCCTGGTGATTTTGGCCTGATCACATGCACACAAGTTGACACAAAGGGGTTTGAATGGCTATTAAAGGAAACCATCCTCACCTGTGATCAGTTTGCTTGTAATTAGTGTGTGTATAAAAGGTCAATGAGTTTCTGGACTCCTGAAAAATGCTTGCATCTTTCATCCAGTGCTGCACTGACGTTTCTGGATTCTGAGTCATTGGGAAAGCAAAATAATTGTCAAAGGATCTGCGGGAAAAGGCAGTTGAACTGTATAAAACAGGAAAGGGATATAAAAAGATATCCAAGGAATTGAGAATGCCAATCAGCAGTGTTCAAACTCTAATCAAGAAGTGGAAAATTAGGAGTTTTGTTGAATCCAAACCAGGGTCAGGTAGACCAACTAGAATTTCTGCCACAATTGCCAGGGAAATAGTTTGGGATGCAAAGAAAAACCCACATATAACTTCAGGACTCTCTGAAAACATGTGGTGTGGCTGTTTCAAGATGCACAATAAGGAGGCACTTGAAGAAAGATGGGCTGCATGGTCGAGTTGCCAGATGAAAGCCATTACTACACAAATGCCACAAAGTATCCCGCTTACAATATGCCAAACAGCACAGAGGCAAGCCTCAAACCTTCTGGCACAAGGTCATTTGGAGTGATGAAACCAAAATTCAGCTTTTTGGCCACAGCCATAAACCCTACATTTGGAGAGGAGTCAACAAGGCCTATGATGAAAGGTACACCATTCCTACTGTGAAACACAGAGGTGGATCGCTGATGTTTTCGGGATGTGTGAGCTACAAAGGCACAGGAAATTTGGTCAAAATTGATGGCAAGATGAATGCAGTATGTTATCAAAAAATACTGGAGGAACATTTGCATTCATCAGCCAGGAAGCTGTGCATGGGACGTACTTGGACATTCCAAAATGACAATGATCCAAAACACAATGCCAAGTCGACCTGTCGTTGACTACAGCAGAATTAATTAAAGGTTCTGGAGTGGCCACCTCAGTCTCCTGACCTTAATATCATTGAGCCACTCTGGGGAGTTCTCAAACTTGCAGTTCATGCAGTCCAGGAACTGGAGGCTTTTTACCAAGAAGAATGGGCAGCTTTACAATCTGAGAAGATAAAGAGCCTCCTCCACAAATACCACAAAAGATTTGAAGCGGTCATTGATGTTAAAGTGGGCAATACACGGTATTAAGAACTGGGGTATGTAAACTATAGACTGGGAAGGGGGGTAGACAGTCACAGAGAGGGTCGTAAAACTTTAGAATAGTGAGTGAGAAAACCTATGTCTAAGTTTAAGCCGTTATTTTTTGTGTCAAAAAGAAGAATCGTTCTTAGTTCAAACGTTTTCCTTTGCTGGATAGTTCTGAAATTCCTTTTAAGAACTAAAACATTGAGGTTTTCAATAGTGTGGTCTGGTTGTGAAAAATGATGTCCCACTGGTGTGCAGAAATCATCTTCTTTATGTTCCTTAGTGGAATGTCTGTAAATTCATCCTTGTTTGCAATTTCTGTCCTGTTTCCCCAACATAAGATTTTGTTGCACCTATTGCATTGAATGAGGTATACCACATTACTAGAGGTACAGCTGTATGATCCCTTGATATTGAAGGTCCCATTTGTGTGTGTGACACTTTTAGATTGATTGATCTGGTTGCACATTTTGCAACGTTTTTTATTGCAGGGTTTGCTTCCATTATTTGTGACTTCATAATCAGAGTGAAGTTTCCTGCTGATTAGTTTTTGTCTGAAATTGGGTGGTTGCCTGAAAGCCAATATTGGGGGTTGTTGGAATATTTCTTTCAGAGTATCATCTTCTGTTATAATGGGTTGTAAATCTTTGATTATCTTTTTTATCCCTTCTAGTGCTGGATTGTATGTGGTGACTGGTATTGGAGGAGATTTTCTCTTCGGGTTTTCAAGGCTGTGTTTATGCTGTTGTTGATGGTTTTGTCTTTGTATCCTTTCTTGTGGAAGGAGTCTGCCAGTGTTCTGAGATGTTTATCTCTGTCCAATGGGTCTGAACATTTTCGGTGATGTGTGTATGATGGCCCGTTTAGTGTGTTGGGGGTGAAAACTGGAACTATGGAGATAGCTGCATCGGTCAGTCAGTTTTCTGTATATCGAAGTGTGAAGCTTGTCATCCCTGATGTATACTGTAGTGTCTAGGAAGTTGACATGTGTATTTGAATAATCCATTTTTAGTTTAATAGATGGGTGAAAAGTGTTGATCAATGAGCCAAACTGTTTTAGATTTTCTTCACCTTCAGTCCATATCATAAAGATATCATCAATATAACGATAATATCTGTATGGCTTATGTTGTATGCTGTTCAGGAATTTTTCCTCCAAAAATTCCGGAACAGCATACAACATAAGCCATAAATAATAAATTAATAATAATAAATTCTGCCAGGTTATGTAAACTTATGAGCACAACTATATATATGAATGCATGTGCATATTAATTTATTAATTTATGATACTGTGATCAATCATTGTTTTGACGCCTCGTGCAAATAAAACATATTTACTACCTATTTACATTGGCATTTTGTTCTAGGATGCATGCTTCATTTAAAGCAGAACTCTGGGAAAAAACTTTTTTCCATGTCCTTGTTGCTGATCTCTTACCTTGACCAACTATGCCATCCATCTTCTGCTGAACTCTGTAGTTCCTCTGTAGTAGCCTGCAGAACTTGCTGAAAAACGTTATTCCCCTGTTTGACATCCTGTTTGCAAGATTGCTGGCCATTCTCCATCCTGTACTGCCAGCCAGCGGTCTGACATGCCCAATTGTAGTTCTTTAGAAGCAGCAGCAGGGATGAACTTCCTCAATTCAGTGAGTGGAGGGGGTCTCGCAACCCCCAGTTTGTACCGCCCATTGAAGTGGTTTCCTCCTCCCCTGCTCCCTGCCAGCACCACCCCCCCTCTGCCGGTATCCGCTCGCTATCTGTTACTGCAGGGCGGGATCATAACAAGACACCAGCCGGGGACAGAGCGGGGAATCCCCAGGCGGTGACAGGTCTTGGATCCTGTATGAATCCCTGATTGCCTTAATGTTCCCGCCCCTTAGACCGGCATTGGACCAGTGTGCTGTCAATCAATACTCTGGTCTAGGGGCGGGAACATTATGACGATCAGGGATTCATACACAAGACACACACTCCGGTGGCATAAAAGCACATATGTGCTGTGGTGGCATTAATGCACATATATGCTCCAATGACAAACGCACATATGTGCTCCGATTACATAAACGCACATATGTGCTCCGGTGGCATAAACGCACATATGTGCTTCGATGCTGAAAATGCACATATGGGCACTGATGATAACGCACTGATATTGAAGTTTATTGAGATTTCCATACATTAGAGGGTTTCAACATTATTGTGTTATTGATTAGTAAGTTAGTGCTGCACTTTTTTGTTTTTTTCTCATGCTAACATTTCCTTGTGTCACATGATGATAAAAATCATCACGGCTCTTTCTTTCTGTGGTGTGGCTAGGGATGTTCTCATATACACCATATCAGCACTGATTGTTATAACTATCTCAAATCTGCAGAAGGAGGAGGAATATTTCTAATAGTAAATTACAGCAGAATACAGAGTGTATAATATATTATTATGGGATGTGTGTACAGTTCGGCAATGATTACAGAAAGTAAGGGCAATATGTTTATCTTCTGTGACTAGAGAGGAGAGAAGACATGCTGTGTGTCACTGGTTAGTGGGGCTGGCTGCAGAATGAGGGGTGTGATTTATGTTGAAGTGGGCTTGTTCACATTTACTTGTACAGGCCTAGTGTACCTCCCACAGTAATTGAAATGTGCAATGCCTGATGGGAAATGTAGTATAAACAAAAGAGGATATGATGCAATCACTATACTAACAGCTCTTGCCTGGCAGAATACATAGTGCATCTTTTGAATCAGCTGACTTCCTGTAAATTAAATTGTACATATCTCTTCAGTGGTAAGGAATTTCACAAATGTAATAACTGTTTAGGGTTTAGTGTAGGGGGGTACTAATGGGGAAATTTTCTGCTCTAAAGTTCCAAACCCTTTCCCCTTTCCTTCACTTATACCCAATAGCCCACCTGTAAAAGAAGTGTGAATATACTTTTCTGTCCAGCATCCCATATGTTGAAAAGATGTTACTACAGACCATACGAGTCAAAGAAAGGAACTACAGCAGCTGGTGGAGGGAGCAAAAGTCTCATTGATTCCTTGGTGGCCGAATATTCACAGCAGCTGGGAAGAAGAGATGCACCAGGTTTGTAATACATGGACCATGTGAAAGGTATGTAAAAGAGCTTTCTTTTGGTGGTATTTGATCACCTCTGCGGTTTTTATTTTTTGCGCTATAAACAAAAAAAGAGACAATTTTGAAAAAAAACAGTATTTTTTACTTTTTGCTATAATATCCAAAAAAAATATTTATATTTGGTAAAAAATAAATCACAATAGGCATATATTGATTGGGTTGTGTAAAAGTTATCCTGTCTACAAACTATAAGAATAGATTTATGGCATTTTTATATTTTATTTTTTTTTTTTACTAGTAATGGTGGTGATCTGCAAATTTTATAAGGACTGCGATATTGCGGCAGACAGATCAGACACTTTTGACACTTTTTTGGGACCAATGACATTTATACAGCGATCAGAGCTTTAAATAGCCTCTGATTGCTCTGCCCCTTTTCAGCAGCAAACAAGCTGGAATTCGCAATGGTGTGAATCTAGCCTCAGCGTTCCATGGGTAGATAACAGTGGCAGATTGATCTCCTGCCTACAGTAACCACCAAATTAGGGGGGGAGGCTATGATTTTCACTGTTGGTATTTCTTTTCTGGCCATTATTAGTTTTCTCTTCATTTTATGATTAATAAGAAAACCCCATTATTTATTCTTGTATCTAAAATTGTGTACAACCTACTGACCATGCTAATGTACCAAGAGCCATAGGCATAGCTCCCAACTGTTGCTCATTTGGAGGGACTGTCCCTCTTTCGGAACCAAATCCCTCTGTCCTTCTTTCCTCCTCATTTGTCCTCCTTTTTGGTCTGATGTACAAATACCCATGTAAATGTACTATTCAACTACTAAAAGTGCTATTAAACCTTTATCCTATCTCATAATTATCTTGTTTGCTATTTTGAAAAGCCAGTATAAAAAAAAAGGAATTGTTTAAAAAAAAAAAAAAATCTGATATAACACATTTTTTTGGCATAAACCTGGTGGTCTGCATAATTGAGTATGTAGCAGGGTTGTGTCCTTTGCCTAAATACATTGTCCTAGAACAGGGTTTCTCAACCAGAGTTCCGTGGAACCCTAGGGTTCCTCCAGAGGTTGCTAGGGGTTCCTTGAGCAATGGTCAATTTCTACCTCTCAGATAAATTCCCAATGATACCCTTAATCTTTTTAGCTATCTGTAAGGGGGGAATTCTTCCCAATGACCACAAGTGTAAGGAGCATTCTTGCCATTGACCATCACACTAATGTATAATGAGTTGTAGATTTTTCATTTTTAACAGGGGTTCCCCGAGACCGGAGGATTATTTTAAGGGTTCCTCTGTGTTGAAAAGGTTGAGAAAGGCTGTTCTAGAAGCTGTCTCACTTTCTCATCTCAGAAAGGAGGTATGATGTTCCTTTTATAGCCAAAATGATTTTAACATGTGTGCATAAAAATGAAAAAAATGCCCTAGAGGGGAACTGGTTAGCAAGCTTCCATTCACACAGAGAAGGGGAAGAGTGTGAATGGGCCATAATGTTTTATGTTGTGCCAATAATTTTCAAAGGACTATACAACGTAACAACATAACAGTAATAGTAGTTTGGAAAGTGTTTATTTAGTGTACATATAATAAAGAGGCATAATACTATATATTTAGTTTTTGTAACATAAATCCCCCAATACGGAGCTGACCTTGTACACACAATTATTAGTAATGTTTTTCTGCAATGCTTCATCCCTGCCCCCATTCTCATTGCCTGACCTATCTGTATCTGTCATCGTTCTCCAAACAGTTTGCATTACAAGATACAGACTAGATTTAACACTTTCCTTTAACTTATTTATTAATATCTTGTTGAGTCTGTGTTCTAAGAACATACATTAGATGTCTGGAGAAAGATCAAATGATTTTTAAATGATCCTCAAACATTTTGTGCATTTTCTTGGACCAGAAGGCCTACAGACGTCCCCCAACTTTGAGAAGTGGCGACACCCCTTGACTGTGAGTGGGCCTTGGTGCCAGAATTGGAATGCCAAATCCTCTTAGAAAAGTATGTTCCTGTCTTAGATTTGGTATTACCCGCAGTTGGTATTCCATCAGACTTTAAAATTACATAGTTAGGTTGAAAAAAGACACAAGTCCATCTAGTTCAACCAACAAAATGATAGTGAAACATACAACAGTCATACAGTTAGTATACTTACAGTACTGTTGACTGTTTACAGAAAGGTAAACAGAAATGAGTGCAAATAGCCCTACCAACCAATTGGAATCAATTTTTTTTTTTTTTTTACTTTAGTAGCGTTAAATACTTTTTGAAAAATCCTTATTGGTTTTTGTGTGTTGGTAGGCTGTGCCTCAGTGAACGCAAGCCAGAATGCTAATTAAAAAATGGAGAATAATTTCAAATAAAATCTAAATGGCTGATATGCATTTATTATATCTGATAATTACATATACTGTAATATATATAGATAAATATATATATAGAAACTATACATGTAACCTATAAATATAGCATGTGCCAATGTGCCTACTAATCTATTTTAGCTTTTCCAAATCAGTACCAGACTATAGCAAAAGGCAACACTTTTTTTTAAAGTTTTGGATAAAGCGGAATGGGATTAGAACAGATGTCAGGTTTTTAATACTGGGAAATTTTCCAATGGGGACACTAGTTCTAGTGACACCAATGGATTTCCTGTCATGTTCTCTTTTTGGCAATGAGAAGTGAAGGGAAATCTCCTCAATAAGACACCAATGGCAAAAAAGAAAAAACTGACAGGGGTTATATTCCTCACTTACAATTGTTTTTATCACACTGTGTCAGCAACTCAATGATCTCTGTCTGAGACCCCTTTCACACCAGAATGTTTTTCAGGCACTTTACCGCTAAAAATAGCGCCTCTAAAGCGCCTGAAACCCCCATCAAGCCAGTGTGAAAGCCAGAGTGCTTTCACACTGGGGCGGTGTGCGTGCAGGACGGTAAAAAAAGTCCTGCAAGCCACATCTTTGGGGCGGTGTGGGAGCGATGTATACACCGCTCCTCCACCGACCCCGCCCATTGAAATGAATGGGCAGCGCTTCCAAAGCGCCTGAACACCGTTTCTGAAGCGTCGCCAGCCGGCACTTTTAACCCTTTGTGGGGGGGGGTTAAAAGCGCACCACTGCCGCCCGAATAGCGGCGCTAAAAGCGACACAAATTAGCTGTGAAAGTACCCTTAAAGAGGTTGTAAACCACGGCTGGTAGAAAAAATACAAAAAAACACCTGTAAGGCGATTGTATAATGTGCCAGTATGCATCACACAGCTAAGGAACTATTGCACAATGATGTCCTTGTACTTATCTCTAGTTGCATTGGTTTCTTGTAGGCTACATACAAATTGTGTTTAGCTTACAAGAAGCACCACTTACACCATATGCACACCACCCAATTTGCACCAAGTAAGCTACATAATGGAGTGGAGCCTTAGAAGTTGGGAATATATAGAAGACATGTTGGACACTAGCTACCAAATTTGGAAATAAGATGACAGGTGGGGGATTGCTGCTAGCTACCAAATTTGGAAATAAGTTTAATGCAAGTACATTGAGAAATGTTTGTATATGAAACGTACAAAAGGATGTTTGTTTTTATGCTAGTTACAAGAAGCACCTCTGCTTATATACTAGCCCATGTAAAAGGTTCTGGTGTCTATACTAACTAAAAAAATAGTTCTTGAATTTCTTTACTGACCAATGGAGAGGATTGGGCACTACAGTGAAATAACGAGATCCAGTTGCAAAAAGAAATGTATGATGATGAATCCTTATGGATATAGACAGACTCCATCACTCGGATTTACCAACTAAACGGAGGTAGATAGTACTGTGCTATATGGCAATGAGCACATACTTGATCAATGACATTGTCCCAATAGGGTTGCCACCTCATCCCTTTAAACCCGAACACATATGAATTACGCAGGTTCTGAGGCTAATTTAATGCAGATAAGGCACCAAGTGAATTTAATTACCACCTTAATCAGCCAGAGAACCTGTGTAATTAGTATGTGTTTGGTTTTAAAGGGATGAGGGGGCAACCCTATGTCCAAACATGGCAATGTGGCCATATTAGATCAATGATGTCACCAGCATGTAAACAGGTGCAGTTAGCTAGTCTGCCACTAGATGCCTCTGCCCTAAAATAGTATGATAAAATGAAAAGTTACAAGCAAGTGACAGCTCCCCTTTTAGAGAAGTCCTTCCTGTAGTGATGTCATGGGTGAGTCAGGGTCCATATATAAGCCAAGTTCAGAGGAGCCTTAGGGCAGATGGGGCATGAGAGCCAAGTACCCAGCACCTAATCAGATGTAGTTATCACAGCCAAGGCCCTGCTCAGAGCAGTCCCAAGGGAGGTGTACATAATTCAGTAGGAGCAGCTGCAGCAATCTTATCTCTGGAATGACTAAAGGAGAATCATGAGCTGGATGCCTAAAGCCTAACGGGCAAGTCAGAGCCCTCTGAGAGAGTACTAATTGTGACAGACCCAACCAGGACAGGGGCTTTTGGAGGGGACTGCAGGCTAACCTCTTGCCTACTGACTATGGGCTCTATTCTTTGGGAAGTGTGTGCCTGGGAAACCTTTGGAGTAGTTTTACTTCTTAATCAAGTCCATGTCTCCCCAAAACGCACAGACTCTGAGAACTGGAGGACATGGATACAGATTTGGGGCCTCTGTGTTTTGTTGGGGTATAGACAGCCCAAACCAGCATTGACTGCTTCAACCCCTTCCTAGACTCAAAGCAGATGATTGTAATTTGTTCAACACAACCTGATGCTGGGGTCTCCTGCTGTAATCTGCTTATTAAGGTGTTATGTGTTAAGTGTCTTTCTCCCATTGTGTGCCTCCTAGGTGTGAATCCCCACTGTTAATTGAATCACCTATTGTTTCTGTCTGTTTCCTAATCATACATGATGTGATTAGTCTTGTGGCAACTTTACCTTGTTACATAACCATTGTGGGATGTTTACCCCAATGTGCAATAATTGTTTTTATTGTTCATGTGGTGACTGCTCCTATTTTTTGAAGTGTATAAAAAAAACTGTATTTCTGTTCAATAAACAGTTATCCTTTTGGATTTTATCTCAACATCTTGTCTTACGATGCTTGGGGTAAAGGGCTAGCATTAGCCATCGATCTGCTGGAAAGGGTTTGGGGGGCAGGAGGCACCGTTTGGCAGAGACACCCAGGCGAGTGCCAGCCGGTCCTTCACACTAATGACTCTGGTCTCAAGAGAGTAACTGCAGGGAGCATACCCGGCTGGGTAGAGCTATGGCGAGTGACTGGTATACTATAGAAGGAGCCATGTTAATCTCGGCTAACAGAGCAGGATGCTTCACACCTTGTGAATTTCTGTTTGAATAGAGCAGAATGCTGCAAATATAGTATACAGGGGGGATAAGTCCCAACACTGTGGTGCTCCCAAGGAGAGAGAGTGACTGTCCAAGGGAAGATGGCTGCTTAGAGTGCTGCATATGCTTTCACACGTGACTGCTGCACTAAATGCGATTAGTAATATACTGTCAAGTGACACCAAAATGTATGTCAATGTGTTGTAACTGTTTTGTGACATTTTTCCAGTACCACCAGTAAAGTGCAGCAACCTGGCTTGTGTGTGGACATTCCTACCTTTGGGCATATAAAGGTCAGGGGACAGGAATGTTGTGTGGAGGCCTCTGGCAAGGAGTGGGGCACAATATTGCGGAGGGTGTAGCCTCAGCAAGAGGGTTAGTGTTCTAGAAAGGACAGGAACAGGGAAGGGACTTGTGTTTTGGCACCAACCTCCAGTTAATCACAGATCCTCTTACATGCATCCCCATCCCCTGTAACAGTTTCTCATAGGTTCAGACCAAACTGAGCTTGGCCCAAACCTTAGCTCATCCCTAATTTAGATTCTTTAATAAGTAGTAGTAGTAAGGTGCATCCATCACGAAGGCTTGGTTGCCTGAATATTTGCAGCACAAAGTACCCCCTTTCATTTTGAGGGTCCTTAGGTGCCATGCAGCAGATCAACAGTATCATGTATGCACGTGGAAGTGTCTTCTCTCTGGTTTGGGTGGTGTTTCTTTTTATTTATGAAGAGGGGTATTGTACTAAGTTGCTAAAACCTGCTGAAAAGGTACTGCTGAAGATGTCAAATGGTTACCAGGCCTTCTGTGGCTATTAATAATCCCTACTGTCAGTGGTTTGAACAGACTGAATTACACTCTTTCTGCACCTTGGAGAAAATAAATTAAAAATTTAAGAAGTAATAAAGTATATTAAAAAAAACTGGTGTACAGTTTGATCAATTTAATTGTAAAGAAAATAAGGGGAGCCCTTAAAAATGAATTTGCCTACTATCGGTATTTCATATTAAGCCTCACTCTATTTCCTTAGAACAGTCTGTACTTCTGTCTTGTCTATCCCAGCACACACAAAAGGAAAAAAAAAGCTTTTGCACAGGATGAGCCTGGAAGACATCTTCTGGTATAATTATCTGACATCTGCTTACATACTGCCCTTTTCTTATTACTGCAAACCACCAACACCTTTCTAGGTACATCACTGATTGTTTGCGGTAGGGAAGCATTTTCCATTATGTTCCAGCTAGCATCTTAAATCTACCTGGAAGAAGATGTGTTCATGTATCTAAAATTTAATGAGTAATCACACCAGGGTTCCTAATTTGGCAGCTGAAAGGTTAAGAGCCTCCTCCCTCCCTTGTACAGGCAGACCATTATTAGACGTGTTTTAGCTAGACCAGGGGTAAAGGTATCTTAGACTGTAACCTTCATAGAAGAATCTTAACTAATATAAATAAGATTGTACAGCAGTACACAGGATCACACTGCACAAGACTTCTATGGACCTCTGGCTTTGAAATGGATCTGCACAACTTTACTAGAGCGTGGATTTTACATTTGATGTCAGTGTTTTATGAACTGGCCATTGCTGAGAATACAGAGAGGACACAGCCCAGAAATCACACCCAGGTAAGGACCAGCCTTCCTATCATCTACTTGCAAAATTTGAAACAGGTGGATGATTTAACTCAACAACAGCTGATTAGCAGCAGTAATACCTACTTTTATAGCCATAAAAAAATGAAATGTATTTTAATTACAGCTAGTAATCTGTCTTTTTATGAGCTCTCTCTGACACCTGCACAGCAGCACTTTTAGGACTATTGTACATAGGGTGTTTGTGTTGTCTTTTTGACATTTGTGAAGCTTTTCTGAAAGATCTGGAATGCAATGTTTCAATGTGATTGTATGGAGCAGTATTCATCAAATTATATTAATGTTACCATGCTTCACTTTTATTCTTATTGTACAAATCAATGGAAATATAACATGAAAGCCTGGTAAATGCATCTTAAATATATTTTAATGCAAGCTATTTTTCCCTGACAGTATGCAAAGGGGAGATGCCACAGTATTCATTAGGCATAACTGCCATGTGCTGGGGTGTACTGCTTTGCCAAAAAAAATGCTGCAAGTCTGTTTCCATTTCCAGACTATTCAAATTAATGGACTGCTTTAAAATGGTTCTAAAAGGCAGAAGGTTTTTTTTATTTTTTTCTACCTTAATGCATTTTCTGCATTAAGGTAAAAACCCTTCTGCAAGTAGCTCCCCCATTATACCTACCTAAGCCAGATCTCAATCCAGCGATGTGCACAAGAGCAGAGGCTCTCTGAGCTCTCTCTCCTGAATGGCTCATGCTGCTGTCAAACACAGCCATTGAGGAGGGAGCGGGGGTTGCAAGCTGCACTCTGTGGGTCTTAAACTGGGTTCACACTGCTGTGCGGAGTGGGTCACAGCAGGGGTCCGGTGCGTCTAGGATGTGAGGTTGACAAAGAAACGTGACTGTCCTCTCCACGGACAGTGCGCATGCTCGGAAACTCGTTGCATCACTTCCGGTGACGTCTTACACCGCTGCGCTCCATCTGCGTTCTAGCCACTGCTTCCTGGTTTCATCCATACACAGAGCTGGTGGACGGCTCTTACAGGGACATGAGCAGTGCAGCGATCCGGACCAGCGTGCCACAGACTCACCGCTGCAGCTATATTGGGACATGCTGACAAATTTTCACCTCCATGTGAGTGTTTTAAACCTTGGTTTTATTAAATTCAAATTGTCTGTACTTAGAAGGCGCCTCTTTTTCGGCTTTATTTTACATGTCCGGTGCGTCCCTGTTCACCGTTTCAGGTCTGATTTCAGTCTGAATTTTTGGCCGAATTCAGATCTGAAACAGACCAGAAGATGCACAGGACTCCTGTGCAATTCGCTGCAGAGCCGTCCCGGAGCTGTGTGAACCGGCTCTATACAGAGCCAGTCACAGTCTTCTGACATGCGAATTGGATGCAGATCTGGGCTGCACTATGCAATACCACTGCACAGAGCTGGTAAGTATAACCTGGTTGTTATTTTTTTAAAAAAGTATCCTTTAATGCACTTTAATGCAATGCATGTTAAGGCATAGCGTAACATGCATTATCATGCATTTGTTAACACAAGGGCACCACTGTGAATGGGGTGTAAGTATTAGGATTAGGTTTAAGGCTTTTTTTCTTTATTTCCATCTGGTGATTCTTTCAAAAACACACTTTCTGTTCAAGGATGAGAACGCTCATAACCTGCACTGTAAATATGGTGGGGCAGCATTGTCACTGACCTCCTGATTTGGACTACAAACACCTTCCCTTCCACTCATTTCCATTAAAAGGGGTGGTATCACTTTGTAGTTCACAGGAGACAGCTGGGGAAGCTAATAACATTGTTTGAGATTTCGATTTTGTCCACAGGAAGATTCCTTTAATGATCAACAGGTATTTTTCTGTACCCATAAATAAACCAAAAAATATTGCTGTGCTTAGTAAAATAACGACTGCTGCACCCAATTCACAATCTAGATACAAGTTGTGCATATACAATTTAAACCAAAAATAGATATACTGCCCTTAAAAATGTATAAATCTTAATAAATAACTCTAATAGTCTTATTTATAAATATTTATGAATTCTTCAAGGGACAGCATATCTATTTTTTGGTTTAAAAAGAAAAAAAAAAAACAAGAGAGCCGCATACCGTAAAATCATAAAAGCAATGTAGATTTATGAAAAAGCTTCCAAGCTACTTACAAACATTTATATAAATAATGCATATAGTAAATGACAGCTGGTCCCTGGAGTGAGGTGGGCCGCTTCTATACTCTTAACACTCACCGATAAAACGCAGATTGTTTTATTGAAAATATGAGCAAAAAATGGGGGATACAAGCGGGGGGGGGGGGGGGGG
>BLSH010160223.1:798374-813831 GCA_018402905.1 Glandirana rugosa | reverse complement strand
TGGAGGGCTCCCACAATATATATATATATATATATATATATATATATATATATATATATATATATATATATATATATATATATATATAGAGCAAATACGTTGGATAGCAAATATATCAGTTAAACTAGATGAGTTGTATTGCTTTGTTTCTTCCAGACTACTGAATAAGTAAAGTGAAATTGTACCCAATCAGCACAAAAAATGTAAACAAGTAACCAAAAAAAAAAAAAGAATTATATATTATATATATATATATATCCAAAACAAAAAATTATTAATATACTGCTGAATAGTGATTCCTATGCAGTGAAGCCAAGCTATCACACCAGGGGTTACTGCACTAAGAGGGAGGCACCGCCCACAACAGGCAGCAACTGCAAACCTGGTTGAATAATCCCAGTACTCACACCTGCCAAACAGGAAGGGGACACAGTCCAAATTCAGCAAGGGGACACCATCAGCTCTTGCAATGTTCTGCTACCAAAAACATATATTTGAAATATTATTTATAATATTATTAGAAGAATAAATATGAATGTGTAAACCATCAAGTGATATCTTGCTCAATGCAAGAAAAAAGCAGCTGCTGACACTAAAAGTTATTCACTCAACAGCAAAATAATATTTACAAACAAAAGTGCTGCGCTACTGTCAACCATAAATCATAATAAAAATATGTGCAAAGAAAAGTTCATTGTTCATAAAGTGCGAAGTACCAATATACAACAATCAATATTTAAAATATCCCACACTGTGAATAGCATAATATAGTGCAAATGTTAAATGTTGCAAAAAAGTATAAAACAAAGTCCCAGTAAGTGATATCTTCTGATCCTCTGTGCAAACTATTTTTCAAACCAAAGTGCATGTGCTGAAAAATCCACCACCGGTCTCTTATACTGCTCACCTTATCCCAGATAATAAACAGCATTCATCCCCACCATGGGATATGAAACGACCGGTCAAATTCCACACTAACGATCGACTCATTTCCAGTTGGGAACTCGCCCTTTGGGTAGGGGAGCTGAATCCTCTCAGAAGCAAGGCACATCAAGGCCGTGCAAGCTGGCAAAATCTCATACGTGTATCGTCAGGATGTGACCCCTAATGATGAAGTCACACCCTGACGATACAAGTCTAGGGGGTAGGAGCTTGTGTCTGGACGCCACGGTTGCAGCCATCTGAATGATCCATGTAGGAAGCTTTGCCAGCTTGCACAGCTTTGATGTGCCTTCCTTCTCCCCTACCCAAAGGGCAAGTTCCCAACTGGAAAGGAGTCAATCGTTAGTGTGAAATTTGGCCGGTCGTTTCATATCCCATGGTGGGGATGAATGCTCTTTATTATCTGGGATAAGGTGAGCAGTATAAGAGACCGGTGGTGGATTTTTCAGCACATGCACTTTGGTTTGAAAAATTGTTTGCACAAAGGATCAGAAGAGATCACTTACTGGAACTTTGTTTTATGCTTTTTTGCAATATTATACTTTTTTGCAACATTTAACATTTGCACTATATTTATTATGCTATTCACAGTGTGGGATATTTTAAATATTGATTGTTGTATATTGGCACTTCGCACTTTATGAACAATGAACTTTTCTTTTGCACATATTTTTATTATGATTTATGGTTGATAGTAGTGCAGCACTTTTGTTTGCAAATACTGAATAAATAATATAAAGGCTAAAATGATGCCCAGTAAACTGTAAATCTCTAATGAACATGATCGAAAGGAGACATCTGGTTTTCTGTGTGAATTTTTTAGATTCTGTAATCTAATTTATAAAATTCAAAACAGAACATCAAGAAAATGCATGTAAACAGTGTTTAAATGCATCTGCTACATCCCGTCTATGTGTAACCTGCAATACTGCAATTTACAATTCCCAGTAGACTTTTGCACACTGCAAGTATCGGCTTCTATACAGTGCCAGCTTTGTGCAACAACTTTACACTGGGGGAGGCTTACTAAAACTGGAGTACACAGAATCTGCTAAAGCTGTGCATGGTAGCCAATAAGCTTCCAGGTTTTATTGTCAAAGCTGAAGCTAGAAGCTGATTGGTTACTATGAAAAGCTGCACCAGACTGTGTGCTCCAGTTTTAGTAAATCTCCCCCAGTACTGTCACTTGAATCTATGCTTAGTATCTACCCCATACCCCACTCTATAAAAAAAAAGGTTTATATCTTATGGTTGGGTCCATTTGGAAAGATTAACCACAACCAACATCACTGAATGTGAGGGAAAAATCTCTTTAATATACAATGATAGGATAATAAAAACAGAGTCTGCTTTTCTATGGCTCTATAGTTCTGTTCTGGATACTAAGCAGCAATTCTCAACCCAGAGGAACCCTTGAAAAAAAACTTTCAGGTCTCAGGAAACCTCTAATAATTACTATATCTACAGCTCACAGTACAGTAGCATGAACAGTAGATTGAAATAGAAGAATAAAAAAAAAAAAATAAGGAATGTGTCATACCTAGCGTATTTGACACCTAGGACTGCTCAATATAACAAAAATCTGTTAGTAATAATGAGGTAAAACAAATCATGTCCAGAAAGGAATGCAGACAGTGACAAATGCAGTGCCCTGTTTACATCAGTGGTCCATGGAGAAGATCACACTAAAGCCTCATAAACACTGTGCGAAGGTCGTACGACCGAATGGCCCAAATCGTATGTTGGCTGATGTATCTCGCATACTGACATGCACTAAGCGATCGTACAACCAAGCCGAACGTAGTGACGTGTTACGAGCGTATAAAGAGGGAGTTCAGGTGCATGTGATTTGGGAATTAGGAGCATAAGTTTACACGAACGGATACTTCCAAGCGTTCCTGACTTCTGAGCATGCGTGTTTTGCACGTACAACTTGTTGGCCCAAATTCTCTGTACACACAATACTACGGTCGTACAACCGCTTGTTGTACAGCCAAAGTTTCCTAGTCTGCTCATCCAACTTCTGTTGTATGACCGTCATACGTCGGCTGTTCTAATCGTGTCGCACTGTGTGTACAGGGCTTTACACTGCTGGTCTGTGTACTGCCTGTGTTCCTCCAGATTAGGCGACCCATCAAATCTGGTAACGGAATTGACGTTCTGTCGCTGCCATCTTGGTACACCCCGCACAAGTCCGCAGTAAGTCTGCAGTTAGAAGTCGGTAAGAGGACACCCACCAAAGTCTTGCATTTGACACTTATTTTTACCAGTAAACTGAGCTTATATAGTCAAATACAGTATTTTGAAATCTGTCAGACTGTTTTGATGTTGAATTATAAAAGCAGCGGTGTTCTGTCAGATTAGAAAACCTGTGAGATCAGCAGGCTTGCCGCTGCTTTTCAAATTCAACATCAAAACAGTGTCACGGATTTCTAAATACTGTAATGCTTTTTGCATTGCTGGTCAGTAGATAAAGAGACAATTGGTGTCAGTGGTTACTTATCTGAGAGTCAGAAATTGCTGAAGGAACCCTTAGTTACCTCTGGAGGAACCATTTTTGAGAAATGCTGAGTTAGGACGAATGCTACATCTTTCACTCTTTGGGAGACACAATTTTATAAGGAGTGTATTTATTGAAATGTTTTAAATATACAGTACAATAACTGCATTGAACTAAGAAGAGGGAGATGTTTAAAAGAGTCAATGGGGATTTACTAAAGGCTGAGTATGCATTTTGTAAGTGCTGTTGTATTCATATACCCCTTCAAGTGCAAGGAAAATAAAAAAACAGCATTTTGCTTGCACGACTGGATGATGCAAATCAGGAGAGCTTAACCACATTTACTAAGCTCTGGGGAAAATGACAGCACTTCAAAAGTGCACAGTATTTGCCTTTAGTAAATCCACTCCAGTGTTGACGTCAATTTAAGGGTAGTAAATTGAGAACTTTTTGCCACTTTTGGTGACCTCAATGAAATGTTAAAGACAAGAGTCACTGGCTCATATAAGAAAAAAAAAAGTACAGACCAAAAAAGTAAAAGGTGTTTGTCCATAGCAGCCAATCAAGCTTTTATCCCAAGCACTCTGATAGTGAAACACAAAGATTATTGGTTGCTACAGGCCACACCTCTATTCCTCTTCATTGCAGTAAATTGGTGCTATACATTAGAACAGTAGTCAGAACATTTGCTATCACAGTATGAGGCTGAAAAGATTTACAGTCTACAGTACAGTGCATTCCTGCTGTGATCCGGATTTCTCCATTCTGTGGGTCCGTAAGCACAATGCTGCAAGGATGGAATGTTTTTTTTCCCTTTATGATGCTGCTGGCTACATCACATCAGACTTCAGTTCTTCCCACTGATTGTTCACTTGGGTTCAAATTATAAATTCTCTGCCACAACCTCATTTCCTAAAAACACAAAGAAATGTAAAAAGCATTCATTTATTGCTGATAAACATTTAATGTTCTGCTCCATTTATCGGTGGACTTTCCAGTCATACAGGAAACTGTGGTTCCTAAATATATTATAGTTGTGGTCTTCTGCATTACAAATATCATTTATTCCTTCTTCCTGTAATACTGTGTCCACAAAATACATTTGTTACAGGCACCATATCAGTGCTACATCCCTCTGTCTTAAAAGGTTTTACCCTGCCTTAGATAATTGTTGCTTTCACGTCGCCCCTTGAAACAAGTGCTATTTAAATGTCAGTTTTTTATGCAGTTTCTATGAAAAAGACAGAATGCCTCTCCACCTTTTTTTTTTTTTTTTTTTTTTTTTTCTGCAGGAAACCAGAAACAGCAAAAAGTCCTAATTATAAACAAAGCAAAGGAGTTTTGTTTATTTCATAATGGAATATCATGAGTAATGTAAGCCTACAGATGCAGCCAAGCTACCTAAAACGAATATGTTGATTCTGCCTAGTTATTGGCACTGGTTGTTTTTGAAGGTGCATCTTCAGGGACTGCCATCCTTATCTGTAATTAACTAATTTCTAAGTCACTGGGCTTGATTTAATAAAGTAGTAAAACATGCACTATTTGCAAAGGAACTTTCACTTGGCTTTGCAAAGAATACTCAACCATGCGCAAGGAAAATTAAAAAAAAAAAAAAAAAAAAAAAAAAAAAAAAAGGATTTTGCTTGCACATGATTTGGTGATGGAAGTCAGCAAAGCATTACCTCATTCACTCTGCTAAAACTACGCATGCACTGCTGGATTTCTCTTGTTCAGTTCACCAGCTGAAAAAGATAATCAATTAATTCCTTCATCCACACCAAACAGCATAAATGGAGAAACCTACTCTGCAGGCTATCGTATTCAAGCAATACCGGAATAGTGACTGCATCAGATTGGATGCATTCGCTTTTCATCCAACAATTTTCCATCTTGCTCCTTTTCTGTTGAGTATTGTCAAGCAGGGTGATGTCAGCAGGGCTACCCACAGCTGGAATTCTGCCCAATTCAGCAGAGATCTAGCTTATACTCTTTTAGTAAATCAACCCCACTGACTTTTGGACAAGCATTTGCAGAACAGGTTTTCCAACACTTATTCTGGATTAGAGACACACGGGGAGGGGTTGGTTTACTAAAACTGGAGAGTGAAAAATCTGGTGCAACTCCGCATAGAAATCAAACCGCTTATGATTTCAGCTTGTTCAATTTCTTAAAAAAAAAAAAAAAACCTAGAAGCTGATCGGTTTCTATGCAGCTGCACCAAATGTTGCACTTCCAGTTTTAGTAAATCAACCCCACTGTGTAGTAAAAAAAAAGGATCAGGACAATAGCCTCATATGATTGCAATTTACAAAAACATTACCTGGCAGTGGAAGCTTCTACATGTGTATGCATGCATGCCGAATGTCATTTATAATGGTGATTTTTATTAAAAATCATACTTCCCATGAATAAACATGGAAATATCAGTATGACTGAAACACATTAATCACAGTCTAGCCTTGGTGAATATCAGATGGTTTCTGGCAATCATGTCATTAGAGATTCCTGAAAGACTGTTTTCAGACAGAACCCATTTATAAGACTTGCATGTAAGTAGATCAGAAGCACTGTGCATATAGAACACATTCTACATAACTAATAAATTTGATTTTAAACATCAGGCACACAATGATTAGATTACATGTATTTCTAAAGGACATTAAAATACTTTATTTCTCCTCAAATGCTTGATTACACAGAACACATCAACATATTGGTACGTGCAAAAAGACAAGACCCTGGCACCCACCTTCCATTGCAGAGCCAGATCAAATTCTGAACAGCAGCCATTGTGGAGTTTTCATTCTGTCCCGTTATCAGATGTCTGTCCAGAACAACATGAACAGCATCTGGCTCGCTTGCTGAATGTAGATAAGTCAGTCAGTTAAGATATTGAACAGAGATAATTTTATTTCACTAAGCAAACATCTAGCTAGGTTTTTTTTAACTTGCACCATTCATTTACAGGCTTAGCACTTTAATGTCTAAGTATACTGGTAAAAGGTAATACATCTTTTTTTTATATAATTGTATTTTTATTAGAAGTTTTAAGGTATACATACATTGCATGGTTATGCATAGAAAAGACATGGCAATGCATGATCTTGACAAAAAAGAAAAAAAGGGACCAATTAAGTCACAGGGGATGTACAAAAAAAAACACAGCAAATGGTAAGTATATGAGTGGTAGAGGACCATCAAAATAGTAATCTACTCAACTTGTAAACATAAACAAAAGGAGAGGTTTAGCTGGAATATACAAAAGAATAAATACATACACCAGGGGGTAGTAGTGTGGTAAACTATATCAACAGGAGAGGGTAGGGGGAGGAGAGGGAATAACACATAGTACATAATGACCATAGTCGGCCCAATCAGAATTCGGGGGGAACCAAACTCAGAATTGTCTCAGACATCCCAAATCCTGTTGAACCTGGTCACAGTATCCTCCACCAATGCGGTCATATGCTCCATTCTGCGTATTTCAGAAATTACCTTCAAGAGCTGATCTTGGCAGGGAGCGGGAGCGGGGGCAGGGGGAGGGTGGGATACAGCCAATCCATTGGGATAACTCTCTTGGCAGCTAATAAAATGTATGAAGCTAGCTTATTTGAGAACTTCCCAATTGTAGGAAAAGGGAGACCCAAGAGGTAATGTAGCGGGTCCAACGTCAGGGATAGCTCGAGCAGTTGTTGGAGCAGGGACATTACCGTAGACCAAAAGGGTGTGATTATTTCGCACTGCCAGAAAATATGAAAAGGAGTACCTTTTGTCTTACCACAGTGCCAGCATAGGGAGGAAAGTGAAGGATCCTGGCGATGTAATACCTCTGGTGTTCTGTACCAAAACAGTAGAACTTTAAAGGCCTTTTCTCTCTGTGCCACGCATCTGGAAACTTTGATTGTGGAGGACCAGATCTTGTCCCAATAAGACAGAGTGATAGATTTTGTACAATATGGAACCACTTCCGCATATAAGAGAGGTATATGGAAGTGATCAAATGTAATTGGGTCTTGGGAACAGATAAGTTCAAAAGCGTTTGGCGTAGGTAAAGTAAAAGATGGGGAAAGTCGCAAGGTAATGTTTAATTTGCAAGGTAAGAGTAAAACATAGTTTTTGGTATCTGAAGATTGGACTGGAGATTACTAATGGTTCGAAACTTATGGGTAACAGGGTGGACAAATTGGCATAAGCGAAATAAACCAGCTTGGACCCATGGAGTCATTGGAGCACGGGATAGGCCATCTGAGATTAGGGGGTTGAAGAGTACATTGGATGGGGGGGAGCATGGCGAAGAGAGACAGAACTTGGAGGCACAAGTCTGCCAAAAGGGTAATACATCTTACTGAGATATAAGCATAAAATTCACGTATAGAGCTACAGGGATCCAATGATAAGGCATGCTCGGAAAGCTGGATTGAATGCCAAATTGCACCCAATTACACATTCTAATGCTAGGTAATCCCAACGTTTTTGCCCTAGCAGTAAAAGATTATTATGCAAGTTACAGACCCAGATTGCACTTAGAATATGATACACTAATTTTAGCCAATTTGATCATACGCCCATACCGCTAAATGTTTTCCAACTACATGATAATCACATACATGTACCCATGCAGTCATTATACAGCTCCTCCAATCACACAAGAATAATTGGTAGTGCATGTGTAATGGGTACCTGATCAACCAAGCATATGTCATGTGGAAGAGAAATTAGTGAGTCACAGGCTCCCCATACCCAGAAGTACCAAGTATTTCTCTTAAGTAGCCAAATGGATCAGCAAGGGAGCAAACAAAAGGGGAGTATGTGTAGCTGGGGATGGTAGCAGTTAATTGAACCTGCTGCTTTGCCATACATAAACAAAGAGTATGATCACTTTAAACAGGATTTTTTAGATCTCTGTCAATAACTGGCCTGTGTAAGGGACCGCAGCAGCTACTTTCAAGGATGACCTTGATATTAAAATGTCTGGGATATAGGACATGCCATTATTAGAGAAATACATCTGTATCATGCAAACACTTTCAACAGCTTGCACGTTCAATCCTGGACTTGCCTCATTTCCAGCCCATCATCCATTGACCACAGGGACTTCCCTTTATATTTGGTGGCCATAGGAAAGGTGCAAGGGCATAAGAAAGTGAGCCAGGCATCAACCATGAAAACTGCTGTGGATATCTGCATAACAGAGCACCCAACTTTTGATACCCCAATGATCTGAAGATAGCACAAGGTGCTTGTCCTATGGTTCTAAGACTACAAGGTGAGCCCACAGGTACACTAGAATAAACTTCAATGTGCATTTCTATTCTTACCACTAAATGTTGCTCCAGCGTCTTTAGCAAAGTCTTCTAGGATAAGAGGCAGACTGCCATAGTCAGGATGACGGACCAGCTCATATACAGAAGGCTGACATCACAATATTAATAGACCGGGAGAGAAGAATAGTAACATGCACAAAATTATATAAAATATTTAACAATATACATAACAGGTTGTGAAAAATATGAGTATGGGTGTCATGATCAAATGTGTCTGAAGGGAATAGTGTTTCCAACAGTTTGTGGGATGGATTTACTAAAATTGGTGCAAAATCTGTTGCAGCTGTTCATGGTAGCCGATCAGCTTCTAACTTCAGCTTGATAAAAAATAAAAACCCGGAAGTGGATTGGTTTCTATACATAGCTGCACCAAATTTTTAACTTTCCAGTTTTAGTAAATCAACCACTATGTCTCTCACAAGTATTTACAGTGTTTGCAGAGGCTCTGCGTTTGGATCCATGCGATTGACATGCGATTGTGTCCATGCCGGGACTGTGTGTGCATTCACTTTAATGGGATCTGCCTCCACGCAGCTCAGAGATGCTAAAGCCAGCGGTTCTGCGTGGAGGATGGGCTCAATTGCCCATCTGAATGAGCCCTTAGGGTGTGCAGGACCCCAGATGTGCAGTTTAGCTCAGGTGTGTGAATCAAAAAATTTGTAGAAAAGAATTACAAATCCTTTGGCAGGTAAAACAACACGCATTTAGGAATTTCCTTTTCGTATTTAGTGGTTCGTTTGGAAACAAGCTATAACCTTTTTTGTAAAATGTTGTGAAGAAGACAAGTAATAGAATTTAGAAAATGTTTGTTAAACTCAGCTGTTGAACATCATATAAAACATGTTTCAGGTTACCCCAGTAAGACTGTAGTCTTGAAATATCCAGGATTTATCCTCAGCGATAACGCAACACAAGGCAGTCACACCATGACCAATGGCACAGACAGGTTCTATGGAAGAAAACCATAAAATTAGCACTTACTGAAAAGCAGTTCTCTTTTAGCAGACAAGTATACTAACTCAATATATGTTTTTATCTGGAAATTGGCACTGCTCACTTTTTATTTCATATGCCAGTCTTGTAGAGAGACAATGTTTGTGCAAATGTGCAAGTATGAAAAATAATGTGCTAGTATGCAAAAATAATTAATGTGCTAGATGTGCAGTATAAGTTATCAGCAGTGTGTTAAAAGTATTAGGATCCAAATAATAAAGGGTTCAAACAAACTTAAGTAAAGTAAACAGTATATAGTAACCTTTAAAACGTGATAACAAGTATGGTGTATATAATCACAATTCTAATGTGTTGCAAATGGCGGTGCTGTGCCTGGTTATATAAAATGGTGGTAATGTTGCTATTAGTATAATAATTCAAACATTTCTTAAAAAATTATTTAAAAAACTGGCCAGTAATATCATATACAATTCAGAAAAGAGTGGACTGATAATATAGTCTATCAACATAAAATATTTACGGTATTAATCATTTAAGCAGTTCATTATTGTAACATATTTGTAGAGTCCCCAAAAAAAGTGCGCTGTGCTTCAGTGTGTTATATTCACATCTCCTGGATCTTTTTATCTCACAACAAAAAGTCTCTCAAGGTGTTCAGGTGTAGGTCACACGTGCTCCCCACAAGGTCCCCTCCTTACCAGAGCACGCCACTCCTGCAGGGGTAAAGCACATATGTGTAATCCCAATGGTGTTGGTCTTGACCCAAGGACGATCCGGTTCACCGTGTTCAGGAAGAAAAACAAAGAAGGAGATCCATAGCGTAATTCGTAAAAATATATAACCTTCCTTTATTTTGGTATACGCCGGTTATATAAGGGTTAAAACACTATAAGGCATTGCAGTTCAAGAATTCATACATCCAATGGTCCGTCAATTGTCGCAGAGCCGGCTCTAGCGTGGTGAATGCACCTCTCCTGTGAAAAAGTCCTGTGTACTTCCTGTACAGTGAGGTTGCGTTCCACCTCCTCGCTTTGCAGAAACCGGATGTGACGTAGGACGCAAAGCTAGGTATCAACTGATGCGTTTCGTCATTGACGGTTTCAAACGCGTAGTCAATGACGAAACGCGTCAGCTGATACCTAGCTTTGCGTCCTACGTCACATCCGGTTTCTGCAAAGCGAGGAGGTGGAACGCAACCTCAGTGTACAGGAAGTACACAGGACTTTTTCACAGGAGAGGTGCGTTCACCACGCTTGAGCCGGCTCTGCGACAATTGACGGACCATTGGATGTATGAATTCTTGAACTGCAATGCCTTATAGTGTTTTAACCCTTATATAACCGGTGTATACCAAAATAAAGGAAGGTTATATATTTTTACGAATTACGCTATGAATCTCCTTCTTTGTTTTTCTTCCTGAACACGGTGAACCGGATCATCCTTGGGTCAAGACCAACACCATTGGGATTACACATATGCTCTTTACCCCTGCAGGGGTGGCGTGCTCTAGTAAGGAGAGGACCTTGTGGGGAGCACGTGTGACCTACACCTGAACACCTTGAGAGACTTTTTTTGTGAGATAAAAAGATCCAGGAGATGTGAATATAACACACTGAAGCACAGCGCACTTTTTTGGGGGACTCTACAAATATGTTACAATAATGAACTGCTTAAATGATTAATACTGTAAATATTTAATGTTGATAGACTATATTATCAGTGCACTCTTTTCTGAATTGTATATGATATTACTGGCCAGTTTTTTAAAGAAATTTTTGAATTATTATACTAATAGCAACATTACCACCATTTTATATAACCAGGCACAGCACCACCATTTGCAACACATTAGAATTGTGATTATATACACCATACTTGTTATCATGTTTTAAAGGTTACTATATACTGTTTACTTTACTGAAGTTTGATTGAACCCTTTATTATTTGGATCCTAATACTTTTAACACACTGCTGATAACTTATATTGCACATCTAGCACATTAATTATTTTTGCATACTAGCACATTATTTTTCATACTTGCACATTTGCACAAACATTGTCTCTCTACAAAACTGGCATATGAAATAAAAAGTGAGCAGCGCCAATTTCCAGATAAAAACATATATTGAGCTTTACTGTCTCTCTTGAGGAGATAATCACTGGAGGGCTGCAGCTGAACACACTATCCTAAGCGCAATACTTATTATAACTTTCTTGAAGTATATCAACTGACATAAATTGTTTTCCCAATTCCGGCGCAGGAGCTTCAAGCCCAGAAACTGCAGAGCATGAATTTAAGGCTTCAAATAACTGTTTTAACACGTTAAAAATGTATCATAGCTGAACAAATTAGTTTATTAAATCCAAATAATGAATTTAGCACATAACAACCCTTGACGTGGCCATGCTATTCCTCTTGCTATGCCTGCTAACAATACCAGTTATCCTGTTGTAAGCTCTTTTCTCGCTCTCTCTTCACAGTTCTCTAGCAATACCTCGGCAGCTGCTGGGCAACTCTGTGTGAACATTGAGTTTATTTCAAAAGTCCAATTTCCAGTCTGTGTTCAATCTATGTAATCCTTGATTGGCGAAGTGATATTAAAGCTTGTTTTTTTGTTTTTAAATAACAAACATGTTATACTTACCTGTTCTGTGCAGTGGTTATTCACAGAGCAACCCCGATCCTCTTCTTTTCGGGTCCCTCACCGGTGCTCCTGGCTTCTCCCCCTTGAGCAGTACCTCCAGAAAAAGCCGCTTTCACTGGGGGCACCTTTGCATGCTCGCTCTCAAGCCGCTGCTCTATGCGTCCATAAGACAGCCCTGCCCCACTGCTCTCTCCTCATTGGCTGTGATTGACAGCAGTGGGAGCCACTGTTGTCTCAGCCAATGAGGAGAGGGAGTCCCAGGACAGCTGAGTCTCTTGTGCACATAGCTGGATTGAGAGGGGGCTCAGGTAAGTATTGGGGGGGCTGTGGGGGGAGCAACGCACAGAAGGTTTTTCACCTTCATGCTTAAAATGCATGAAGGTAAAAAGACTTCAGCCTGTACAACTACTTTAAGTTCAGCAAATAGGAACTGATGAAGGAATACAAGTGAACGTGAGTTGAGTTGATTTTACGTAAAGTTTTCACAGTTGCTATCTAGAATTTCTAGGGAGCTGTGCAATGAGAAAGGGGGTAGTAAAAAGCTTACAACAGACTCAATGCAAGGGACCTGATAGCTGGGATAACTGACTGAACTGCGCAAGTCACTTTATAGTCACAGCTAAACATTACCTTTAAAATATAATGTCTACGGTCTTAGGACTCCCTGATGTCTTTATCTCTGGAATCTGTCTTCTCAGGGTGTTAGAAGGTACATGCTAAGACCTGGTTTTGTATTTTACAAAGTTGATCCTGCTAACTTGGAAGAGCCTACAATCTCCTACAGTGGAACAGTGGTCCCCTTTACCAACTGAATTATGAGCTGAGAAACAATCCCATAAAACTCAGATTAAATTTGGGCCAACTCAGGACTCTGGTACAACGTGAATCATGCTCTCATTATTCTGTTACACTATAGTAAAATGTGGCATTTTAATATCCTATTGTGCCTTGTATGGGAAAAAGAGGAGTTGGTAAAGGGATTTGTTGGTTGTGGTACATTGTGTTGTACTTCTAAAGCATAAATAAAAATTAACTTCAGTATAACTTAGACCCCTTTCACACCATTCATATCATATATACCATTCATATCTGTGCAACTTCAAGTCGTGCCGACTTCAAAAGTAGTCCCTGCATTACTTTGGCCCAACTTTGATGCAACTTGAGGTTCATAGACTTCAATGATAAACCCTCAAAGTCACATGCAAATTGCACCTGAATAATATAGATGCGATTTCTGTACGACCAAAGGCGTACTGATCCAAAATTGCGGTAAAATCTCGCTGCACAAGTGTGAAAGGGGCCTAAAGGCAATTTTTTGGTGAGGCGTTAGAACCACTGTCAGGTTCTTTATTGCCGTTTGTGTCCCTGTTTGGGAGATTCACTCTAATTGTTCTGATCACCAATGTCACTGGGAATAAAAGTAAAAGGTAAATCCATTTTTAAGTTGCCACCAAAATAGGAATAAAAAGGAAAAATCTTCCAACAGTGGCACTTGTTACCATGACAACCAACAGATCATCTGCCCCACTTTGGAAATATATCTTCTCCCTTCCTATTAAGCATACAGGACAGAATATCCTCTTATTTCCTGTTGAGGCTGCACAGCAGGAAGTGAAGTTAAGGTGGAATTCCAGTCTAGATCTAACTAAGATTAAAACTGTTCCCACCTCCCTTCTAACACGTATACTACCTACCCTGTAGAAGGAGGATGCCTATACTTACCTACTCTCAGGGCACTCCAGTCATGTGATCGGCTCCCAGTGGCTGGCTTCAGGGAAGAGGAAAGACAGCCTACAACAGATGCCCCATTGTAAACCTAGGGGTGATGTCACAACCCAGGCATTACAGCAGTTGTCGGCACTCTTTCCTGAAGCCGGCTGCTGGGGAGATCATGTGACTGGACTGCTCTGAGAATGGGTAATTATATGCATCTTCCTTTTACAGGGTAGTCAGTATAACATTTAGAAGGGGTTCAGAGCAGTTTTAAGCTTTAAGTAAGATTTAAACTGGAAATCTTCTTTAACCGATTCTCGTCTGGCCATAGTACATAAACAGCCGTACAGGAGCAGCGCTGATGCGGGTGGACATACCCTGACACAGCCAATTACCGATCATTGTACCGGGCCACTGTGAGCAGCCCTGGTACCATGTGATCGCTGTGACAAAATCACACCGAGAACATGAACCGTAGTAAACTTAGTCCTTAGTCTGCTTGTCTACAGCAAACTGTTTGGCTTTCTTGTGCATCATATCTTTAGAAGAGGCTTCCTTCTGGGAAGACAGCCATGCAGACCAATTTGATGCAGTGTGCAGCGTATGGTCTGAGCACTGACAGGCTGACCCCCCCACCCCTTCAACTTCTGCAGCAATGCTGGCAGCACTCATACGTCTATTTCCCAAAGACAACCTCTGGATATGAGGCTAAGTACGTGCACTCAATTTCTTTGGTCGACCATGGCGAGGCCTGTTTTGAGTGGAACCTGTCCTGTTGAACCGCCGCATGATCTTGGCCACCATGCTGCAGTTCAGTTCCAGGGTCTGGGCAATCTTATTATAGCCTTGGCCATCTTTATGTAGAGCGACAATCCTTTTTACCAGATCCTCAGAGTTCTTTGCCATGAGGTGCGATGTTGAACTTCTAGTGACCAATGTGAGTGAGAACGATCAACAACAAATTTAACACACCTGCTCCACATTCACACCTGGGACCTTGTAACACTAATGAGTCACATGACACCAGGGAGGGAAATTGGTTAATTGGGTCAAATTTGGACATTTTCACTTAGGGGTGTACTAACTTTTGTTGCCAGCAGTTTAGACATTAATGGCTGTGTGTTGAGTTATTTTGAGGGAACCGCAAATTTACACTGGTATAGAAGCTGTATACTCAATACTTTACATTGTAGCAAAGTGTCATTTCTTCAGTGTTGTCACATGAAAAGATATAATAAAATATTTACAAAAAATGTGAGGGGTGTACTCATTTTTGTGAGATTATGTATGTATGTATGTAAGTATGTATGCATGCAGGTATGTAACCCGCAGAGACTAGCAAGAGTGAGTGTAACCAGTGATCTTCAAGTTGTAG
>BLSH010160223.1:774714-785163 GCA_018402905.1 Glandirana rugosa | reverse complement strand
CCTATAACGGCACGGAGCTGGTGAGGTGAGGTGTATGGGTGAGGACCTGAAGAGTGGATGGTGTGTGTGTGGGTGAGTGTTATTTGAAATTTATTTTTTGTTTTTTTGGGTTATAGTATAGTATAGTTTTTGTGTTTCTGTACACTCCTTTGACCTCCTGTACCGATCCGGCTGGGTCGGAGGGGCAGGTTTTGGTTAAACTCCTCTAACCGCCCCCCTTTTACAAAGGGGATGGCGGACTATTACTGTGAGATATGTTGTTGGCCATGTTCGGCCCTGGTTTGGTTGTAATCTGTATATCTCCTTGCCATGTGTTTTTACGAATAATGTAACTATTGTAATTATACTTTGTCAAAAATTAATAAAAACATACTTTAAAAAAAAAAAAAAAGAATCAAACGCCTTGGGGGGGCGTGGCTTGCAGCTGATGGAGTAGGAAGCACGGACAGCTAGCTCCGCCGAAGATCCGCACAAATATCCTGATACAGCGATCCTGACCGAGCCAAAAAACTCAGCCCGGCACTACTACATCCCCGCAGACCTTCTGAGCCTGGTGGTGCCCGACACTTACCTCTGGCAATGTCTAAACGGACCAAGGACAGCTCATCCACGACGACAAGCTCTTCGCCAAGACATCAGGTAAGACGCCACAGCCGAAGCCAGGCAGAATAGCCGGTGAGGCGGCAGATGCAGGGACGGATCCGGCGGGTCTGGGTGGGGACTGGTCGGAGGAGACCCCGGCGGCTCTCCGCTGGGAGGCGGTGAGTACACAGGCCTCGGTAGGCCAGGATAACACATGTAGAGAACAGGCCTCGCCACAGACAGAACCCACACTCAGAGACATCCTGGAGGCGGTTAACTCCTGCAGCTCGGCCCTCACTAACTTAACATCGGAGGTGAAGGGGGTCAAGGCAGAGATTGATTTTATTAGACAAGACATGCAAAAGCTGCGCGACCGTACTGGGGCCCTGGAAGACCGTATGAGCAGTATGGAGGATGAGATTACACCTCTGTCCAGAGATGTACATCAGATGCAAACAGTTACAGCGGGCCATGCGGCCCGTCTCGAGGATATGGAGAATAGGCTCAGACGGAACAATATTAGAGCAGTGGGCATTCCAGAAAGAACGGAGGGGAAGAATCCTGTTACCTTTATAGAAAACTGGCTGTCTGATAAGTTTGGCAGAGATGCCTTTTCCTCCATGTTTGCAGTGGAAAGGGCACACCGGGTCCCGGCAAAACCCCCTAGACCTGGGGAACCCCCCCATCCATTTCTATTTAAACTCCTGAACTTTAAAGACAGAGACGCTATCCTGTTTCAAGCAAGAACGAAGGGGGAAGTAATGAAAATTAACAATGCTAAAATATCCTTCTATCCAGATTTCTCGGCTGAGGTGCAACGCAGGAGGGCGAAATTTCTTGATGTGAAAAGACGCCTCAGGAAATATGAGGTCTCCTACGCCATGCTCTACCCAGCCAAGCTAAGGGTAGCCGCTAATGGGGAAACTCACTTCTTTGAAAATCCAGGGTCTGCAGCTCACTGGCTGGATACCCATGAAAGTGCCCTCCCCCGGGCGAAAAATACGTGACTGCCTGCTCCCTTAATACAGGCTGGAGGGTGAGATGGTCTGAGCGCCCTGCACTGGTGTCGAGCCAGGCTCTAAGAATATGGACAATAGCTACCGGTTCTCCTCTTTTTTTTTTCTCCTACCATGCCTTTTTTTTTTCTTTTTTAAGGCGGACAACACGGCGATGTAGAACACCCCGTGAAATTGCCTTCCTACAGAAGAATGTTACAAGCCCTTACATTCCATGAGGTTTCTCATGGGTGGTTGGGGCCCCCCCACAGTTTGGTCCCGCGTGGACAACTTCACTTCATGCGATGCTGTTCTATTGCAAGACTCGGTTTATGCCCTGCCTGTTGCGGGGTGAAGTTTTTCTGGAGCATTATGTTACCTGTGTTTTTCATACACCACCTGCCACAGAGACATGACGTTTTCATACTTGCCCTATCGATAAAAGCCCGAAAGAAAATATACTTTCCTTTGTCCCCCCCCTGCCCCTGTCTCACCTCACTATGGAGGTCCTCCTTGGCCCTGCTATATAAAAATGCATGGACGTGCCTCTCTGTTTTCAATGGGGGCAGGGATTGGGGCCACATGGATGGCCCGCAGCAGTATGATACCCACCAACACCCATGGCGGATGACTGTACTTTTGTAACTTGGAATATTAGGGGGTTGGGGGATGGCGTGAAAAGGGTGCCACTGTTTGCAACGCTTTCTAAACATAAACCAACAGTAATTTGTTTGCAGGAAACGCATCTACAGGCAGACACTGTGCATCTCCTTAAACATAGGGGTTACCCCACACAATTTCACGCCACCCACTCAACATACTCTAGAGGGGTAAGCGTGTTGATTGCTAACAACATGCCTTTTCAGTTGATTAACTCCCGAATGGACGAACAAGGCAGATATATTTTTCTTTTATGCAGGCTGGCGGGAAGGCAGTGTGTGATTGCTGGTGTGTATGTCCCTCCACCGTACTCGCCTGAGGTTGTAAGACACTTGGCGCAATTTATGGCCTTGTCCCCCGATGTACCAACATTTGTCCTAGGAGAATTTAACAATGTAATGGATAGGGGTTTAGATAAATTCTCCTCATTCCTGTCAAAATATGCCCCCTGGGGGCCCCACCCTGTTTGCACGCCTGGTGGCTGAGCTGGGCTTGAGGGACGTGTGGAGGGAGATGCACCCAGACATAAAATGTTATTCATGTTACTCTGCAACGTACAGATGTCTCTCTAGAATAGACCTGTGTTTGGTTAATGAATCTGCTTATACTTTGATAAAACAGGCAAACTATGCACCACGTAATTTATCCGACCACTCCCCTCTCATAATCAATGCTTCCTTTATTAGTACCCCATCAACCAAATTATGGAAGGTGAACCCCTTTTGGTTTGAGCTATTCCCTGCCCCGGACCCTGTGGGCCCGCTCCTTGCTGAATTCCTGAAGTTCAACAGGGATGCGACTTCGCTAGCGGTGGTATGGGACTCATTGAAGGCGCATCTCAGGGGACTTATAATTAGACAAATAAAGATTGTTAAAACAAGAAGTAAAGAATGGGAAAATCTAGTGCTTAGTGAGGCTGGCAGGGCCGAGGAAAAGTACGTGAACAATCCAACAGAGGATAGGGAGAGGAGATGGTTAGAGGCACAGGCCCTTTACCGTCAGGTGTCAATTACAGCAGCGGAAAATAAAAGGTTCTTTATGCAGCAGAAATACTTTGAGGAAGGGGAAAACACTGGTCATCTCTTGGCAGCGCTCGCTCGCACACAGAGGGAGTCACCCCACGTGGCAGCTGTCCAAAATAGGGCGGGGGAAGTGGTCAGGGAACAGGGTCAAATTTCGGGAGTTTTTTTGGAATTTGTTCAGGATTTATACGCCTCTAAAGGTAAATCCTACGGAAGGAGAAATTGACGAATTTCTAAATGGATGTGAGATACCGAGGGTGGACCAGAGGGACCTAAAATGTTAAATGCCCCCTTGACCATTGAGGAATTGTCCCTAGCAGTGTCACAAATGGCCAATAATAAATCACCAGGGGCGGACGGACTCCTGTCGGAGACATATAAACAATACGGGGAGACCCTACTACCAGCTCTCCTAGATACATTCAATGAAGCGTTTGAAACTGGAGCGTTACCCGACTCAATGGCTGAAGCAATTATTATAGTACTCCCTAAGCCGGGTAAACCTCTATTGTACCCTGATTCATATAGACCCATTTCGCTGCTTAATGCAGATATTAAGGTGCTGGCTAAGGTTCTGGCGAATAGATTGGTGAGGGTTGTAACCGGGCTGGTACATACAGACCAGTCAGGGTTCATCCCGGCTAGATCCACAGCACTCAACCTCCGTAGGCTGTTTTTGAATCTCCAGATTCCAGTGACTAATCCGGGTAATAGGGCCATATTCTCCCTTGATGCTGCCAAAGCTTTTGACAGCGTGGAGTGGAGATATCTTTGGGCAGTGTTGGGGAAGTTTGGTCTGGGTACTGGGTTTGTGAGGTGGGTGCAGATTCTATATGCAAACCCAAGGGCGAGGATACGGATCAACGGCTCATTGTCGGGCTCCTTCCCATTGCTTCGCGGCACCCGGCAGGGATGCCCGCTCTCACCACTGTTGTTTGCTCTGGCCTTGGAGCCACTGGCGGCTACAATCAGGGCCTCGCCGCAGATTGTGGGATTCCGGCGGGGTGCGGCGGAGGAAAAGGTGTCTCTCTATGCAGATGATACCCTGTTGTACTTGGGAGATACGGAGGGATCACTGGCAGCAGTTATGCAGCTGATTGAACATTTTGGGGGGCTATCTGGTTTCACCATTAATTGGAGCAAATCGGTGCTCCTCCCCGTTGACCCTGTCCCTGAGCCACTAAAACCCCAGGACCAGCAAATTCAGGTGGTGTCATCATTTAAATATCTAGGGATTAGGATATCAGCTAAGGTTGAAGAATATATTACTTTAAATCTTAAACCCATTCTGCATAAATTTAAACAGAAATGTGCGATCTGGTGCACATTACCACTGACTGTTACTGGTCGTGCTAATTTGTCCAAGATGATATGGTCTCCGCAACTGTTGTATATATTGCATAATGCGCCAGTCTGGATACCAAAGTATTGGTTCCTGCGAGTGAACGCATTGTTTAGAGCCCTCATCTGGAAGAATAAAGTAGCTCGTATTAAGTTGTCAGTACTACAATATCCCAAAACACAGGGAGGCCTGGCGGTCCCACACACACACAGACATATTACTTAGCAGCGCAACTGCAGCATTTCACTGTCTGGGACCTGCCTCTGTTGGCAGACTCGGCTAAGGAGCTGCTTATGTCTCCGATGTCTGGTTTGTCGGCCTCGGCACATATAGAGATGGGCTTCCCGGTGCTGCCCCTTAGATGCCCCATGGCTATACTCCTAGAAAAACTGTGGAAAGCAATTAAAAACCGTTTGGGACTCACGGGCTTCTTTGCTTTTACTCCAATCTGTGGTAATAGATTCTATGCAGAATTGCACAAACTCTCAGGGTTTCATAGCTGGTTTGCAGCGGGAGTCAAATATATATCACAGGTAAACGGGAGCACCGGTACTAGATCGTATGAGGAATTAATGGCTGATTTCCCTGTTCCACGTAATGTGCAATACCAATACCTGCAATTACAACATGCCATGTCTTATCAGGCTAGACAGACCAGGATGCGGCTAGTGGAGGCCCCCTTTCTTGAATCTATTTTTAAGGAACTAGAGAGGAAAGGCATAATTTCTAAAATATATATGTACTTACTGGCACATATACAGGCCCCTGATGTGCTGCCCTGTCGCGAGAGGTGGGAGAGGGATGTGGGACCTATTGACGGGGAGCAGTGGGAGCAGATACTCGAGGCTGGTCCACTGGTCTCCGTCTCGGCGAGTCAAAGGCTATCTCACTTATTCATTCTACACCGCACATATAGAACCCCAGCGCGGTTACACAAGTGGGGACTACGGGACAACCCCATTTGTCCTAAATGCCAGGTTCACCCAGGGGACTTTATTCATATGTTATGGCACTGCCCCAAATTGGTAAGATATTGGACAAGGGTTGTTACGACTATAAATAATGTTTATCAAGTGCAACTTGCAATTGACCCACTGGTATGTCTTTTAGGGGGTCTACAGGATGGGTTATATACCCAGCCCACTTATATAGCATTACTTAGATTATTGTACGTGGCAAGGAAACTAATAGCGAGAATGTGGATGTCCCCACGCGCACCAAGTAAACAGTGGATTCAATCAGTTAACTTTATCCTTATTAGGGAAAAAAACGCATATTAACATAGAAAAGCACAGGGAAAATTTGAAAAAAATATGGCAGGCCTGGCTGGATAGCCCAGGGGTGGCTCCACATCAGGTAGTAAAGGACAGAATACTATATGCTTAAAGAGGCTAGGAGAATTAGGCAGAACACTACAAGATCCCTCATGTCTCAAAACACGAGTTGTGGAACAAGTACATACTACACTTAGTATTACTCTCGTATATGCTCCAGAATGTGTTAAAGTTTGGGTTGTTGGTTTGATGAGATATAGGAGAAAAGGGCACAGTCTGCTCAAAAGCGTTCGTATATGATGATACCTTATACACATATGATATGTTTATGTCAAAATGTTATGCGAAACAGATTCATGTAAATCTTATTGAAGGATTTTGTACCTGTGTCATTTTCTCAATAAAACTTTTCTTTGATTAAAAAAAAAAAAAAAAGAATCAAACGCCTTGGCTGTATTCAAGTTCACCACCACTCTCGAGCCCCCATTGTCATATTGTGCTTGTAAATTCATATAGAGCTTCCGTAGGTTGAAGGAAGAATTGAGTCCAGGCATAAACCCTGCCTGATCTGTATGAATTAGAGTGCGCATGACCTTGTTCAGCCGCAGCGCAAGAATCTTAGCTAGAATTTTGATGTCCATCTGTAGCAGTGAGATGGGCCTATAAGATTCGGGGAATCAGAGGTCCTTACCTGGCTTTGGAATTAGAACAATTACTGCCTCTCTCATTGACGGAGGCAATTGGAGGGTGTCAAAAAATGATTATACAGGGTTAATAATTTAGGACTCAGTGTTTCACTTTACATGGATTAAAATTCTACAGGTAGCCCGTCAGATCCTGCAGATTTCGATTTTGCGAAGCAGGCAATAGCTTCTGTAATCTCTTTTATTTTAAGTTGGGCCTCTATCTATTGGGGGGGGTTATCTTCACTATGCACCATATATGCTAATAATTTGCCTGCTCGCTCCCCATGTTCGAACATCTTCTGTTTAGAGAAAAATTGTTTCTTCTGGCTTGTTCATATTGTAGCTGGTCTACCACTCTAGTTTGCATTTTAAGTAGATCTGCCTTAGAAGGCTAAGGGTCAGCAACAAACTGTTGTTCAGAGATTTTCAATTGTGTCAGAGCTTGTTCGGTTGCAGCAGATGTGGAGGCCTTCAGTTTGTTAATACGATTAATGAGAGTTGCTCTCACATGGATCTTGAATGTCTCCCATACTGCAGCCGGGGCAGCAGAGTGCTCATTTTCCCTGAAGTAGGTTGACCAATTATGTCCCAAGTCACTTCCTCTGGTAATAGGGATAACCAGAAGGGGTTTAGATGCCACGTTCTGGGAGGTTTGTTGATGGGGACATGGATCGTGATCCAGTAGGGGCTATGATCTGACAATAGCCTGGGAGAAAACACTGCCTCCTTCAAAACGTGGGGTTAGAGCTTAGGAGAGAAATATAAAGTCAATGCGTGACATTGTTAAGCGAGTAGAAGAAAAGCGCGAGTATGCCCGTTTTTGTGGGCATTTATATCTCCATATAGCTATCAAGTTAAATGCAGTCAGGAGTCTAGCGAGTCTAGCAGTCGTGGGAGTGGTTTGTATTGGTATGTGTCCTTGCGGTCTGTCCAGTGCAGGGTTCATGGTAAGGTTAAAGTCTCCTAACCATAGAGCATGCAAGGCGGGGTATCTGGTCATGAATTCTAGTCCTTCCTTGATGACATCCATAAAGAGTGGTGGAGGTATGTATATATCTAGAATTATAAACAGTTCCCCGTGTATTGTGGCAGACAAAAAAAACATATCGGCCTTGTGGGTCTGTAATGATCTCATTGGGTTCAAATATTAATTACTTGGCTATGAGCACTGAAACACCAAGACATGGGTTATGTGAGTAGCATGGTAAGCCCATCCTACCCACGGATTAAGGGCCATTTGAATACTGCCTTCCACATGCGTTTCTACCAAAAATTATAACATCCACATATTGCTTCTTTAGGAAGGAGAATATCGCTGACCTCTTGACTCTCTCACCCAGCCCCCTCACATTCCAAATGAGAAATTTCACCTATGCCATTGTATACTAGGGGAGAAGAGTGGTATAAACATAGGTGCACTTGATATTGTTGTGAAGGATTTCACAGAATAAGATAGGCACTTATTGGAAAAAAAAAACGGTAATATAGTCTAGTGGCTGGTTGAGAGAGGTCATAGGTGTGCGCCCACCTATTGGCAGGTGTACCAAAATACAGAAATAACATATATTGCTTTAGTTCAGACATGTAAGTAACATTAACATTCCTCCTCCCCCACCCTGCTCTACACGTTCCCAAACTCGTGTGAGCATGATCCCAAAACATAAGGTAGATGAACATACGAACTGTTGTCAAGACAAGTTGTGGCCTGAACATCCATAGAAGCAATAACACGGTTCCTAATAGCTATAAAACAGATTATGAAAAACCATGTAGTCCTGTTGGAAGACCAAGCATTCAGGATACCATTGCTGAAGTGAGCGATAGATGTCGGAGGCATAGTTCCTAATTGTGCCATGGGCAAATCTGCGCTGTGCTGCCAATGCACGTTGTAGGACTAACAGATCTCCTCACGGAACGATGTACAAGTATTGTATATAAGTACAACTTGACCCCACAATTATGGTTATCCCCCTCCCCCCCATTTCTCCCCTCCTTACTATTCAAGGCCATTCGGAGGGAGATGGGCCTAAGATCTGGGAGGCCTCATAGCCAGGAGGAAAGGTGTGATGTATCCCAAAGGAGGAAGTTCTAAGAGTTGTGTATACACAGATAAAGGAGTATGCAAGGCATGTTAACTATAGTCACAGTCAAAGTGTATGTCCGGGAGCATAAAGAGAACAGTTGCGGTTTCAATTGAGGTTAGCTTAATGAGGTTGTTGACCGTGTTTAATCATTCACTCTGCCGGTGCATCCCTGCTTTCCAGCCAGGTAATGACCTCTTCCGGATCCTCAAAAAAAGAGTACTTTATCTTCTCCCTCCACTCTCAGACGTGCCGGAAACAGCATGGAGTATTTTATATGTTGAATTCTAAGCCATCTTTTAGCTTCCATGAAGGTTTGGTGCCGGCGCTGCACTTCCGCTGAAAAGTCTGGGAAGATTGCCATTTTGGTATTTCCAAGGGGGATATTGCTTTTTTCCTTTGCCAATTTCAGGGCTGCATCCCAATCCTTATAATTTAGGAATTTGACAATGAATGTATGAGGGGGAGCTCCCTGTGGTTGGGGTCTCGCCGGCATACGGTGTGCCCCTTCCACTGCCAGGGTAGGGGTAAAGGCCTTCCTGCCATAGTTATTAATTAGTAATTGTACCAGAAAGGTTGTTGGATCTTTACTTTCCGCACCTTCAGGCAGTCTTATGAATCAGAGATTCCACCTCCAGAGCCAGTTTTCCATGTCGTCTTGTTTAGACAGGAGCTGATCGATCTGTAGTTGCATGCGGTCTGTGTCTATTTGCAATGGAGAAATGGCGTCCTCTACCTCCCCCAATCTCATTTCAGTGGTTTTGACCCTGCCTCTCAGTTTTTGCAGGTCTTGCCAAATGAGGAAGATTCATCCACTTTAACCCCCTCTATCTTAGTAGTGAGAGTAGTGGTAAGAGTGGTCTGGAGGTTAGAAATCGCATCTAGGACTCTGTCTGCGTAGAGCAGATTGGTGCCGGTATATTCGGTGTGGGGGTCTCAGGATCAGCGGATTGCAGGATATCAGAACGGAGCTCTGCTTACCAACGACCTACTCCATGTCGTGCCAGGCCACGCCCCCCCCATAGCACATTTACACGATAGACAGCACAGTTTCTCCAGTGCTGACAGTTCAGGTAGGAAGAGATCTCCACTACAGCCTGTATACACACCCACATGTGTGATGTCAAGATCATGTGACCTGGCTATCTCTGAGAACAAGTACATGTTCTCTCCAGCATAAAAGACACAACTGAGCATGTGCAGGTCAGCTACCCTGTCTGTGTTAGCTGCTCTTTTGCAGCTAGACAGTGCAAGAGGGAAGCATCTATGGCATACAAGATAAAACAGCCTTTTTACACAATGCAAAGGATTAACCCCTTAAGTTCCACAGTGAGTACAACAAGAATGCTATGCTACATACACAGACAGATTTTACTGTTGAGGGTTTAGTGACACCTTAAATAAATACATGACTGTTTCCTTTCCTCAAGAAAAGGTAATGATAAATTCACTATGCAGGTAGCTGCAACAAGCACTGCTTGGGCCAGGGGCGTACCTAGAGCATTTGGCACCCGGGGCAGATCCTATATCTGGCACCCCCTTCAATGATCATGCCTGTATGCACTCTGCCCCCTCACACCTGTATGCACTCTGCCCCCTCACACCTGTACGTACTCTGTATCTACGAAGGGAGAACGTGACAGATCGACGTTTTCTCGTCGATTGTGTCTGTCCCATCGACTGGACGTGTACGAGTCAACACAGAAAATACGACCTCTCTTGTACATGAACAAGAGTCTCTATCGGTCCAGTGTACTAGAACTGTAGTGTGTACACCCACACATATGTCCGACATCACCTCTAGAGA
>BLSH010160223.1:762592-774610 GCA_018402905.1 Glandirana rugosa | reverse complement strand
CCCACACACACACACACTCACAGCCTGCTTCCTTCACTTGTACTCACAGCCCCACTTGTAAGGTGGTCTTCCATGTCCCAGGTCTTGTTTCTACATGTCCCTGTGAAACATGAGAGAAGCTGCAATCCACATCCACAATACAGCCCAGGCAGCACACGAGGGGCGCACATACACGAAGCAGCCAGAGGTGGCAGTAAAGAGCTTGCTGTTAGCTAAATAGCACAGAGCACTGAGAGCAGCAGAAGCTGCCGACTAGCACAGCCACAGATCACCCTTGTACATCCGCCCTGCCTTGTCCCGGCACCGATGGCCGGCATGTCACCCCCCCAATGCTTGGTACCCGGGGTGGACCGCACCCCCCCCATTAGTCCGCCACTGGCTTGGGCTTAGGCCAGGGAGAAAAAGTAGGCAACATTGTTGTATGTAACTATAAATATGTTCACAGAAAGATTTGTTATAACCCATCACTATTGGAAAAAAAAGATCTGATTATCTATCAGAAGCCAATTTTTTCTTTTATATACAAAATACTGCCTGAACTAGGTACTATAACCCCCACCCCTTTCCTCTCAAGTGTGTGCCAGTACAAAGATAGACAGATAGATTAAAGACAAATCAACAATTGTACTATGCAGTGTTCTACTTTCCCTCCCAACTTACTCTTCTCTGCTTTGAAGTGCTGCAAAATTCTAGCCAGATAGCCACTGTTTGCCAAGTCAGTCATAGCCCCGGGGCAATGTGGGATTAACAGTGCATGATAACGAGAACCTAATAAGGAAACAACATTATTTTAGATCAAAATTATTTACTTTTTCAAAGATGAGCATTGAGCAGTCCATACACGGAGCAAATTTCTTTGCTACAACCAGTTGACCGGGGAATCTCTCCCGCCAAGTCATTGTATTCTCCAAATGGGGGAAGCCATCCCCGCCAGGAGAAGACAGTGATTATTCCTAGTGGCTATACTAGCTGCTAGCAATAATCACATGCAAAATCCGGCAGGCTGGTTTTACCCAAGTTGATCAATCAACTTGGTACATTCAGCCTGCCCATACATTTTTTGAATCTTGGTCGGTTCCTGCTAAACTGGCTGAGATTGTACCATCTATGGCTGAGCTTAGGCTTCACCCACATTGGTCAGAAAGCACTGGTTGTTAAAGTGCTGTGATAAGGTGCCCCAGGAGGAAGTTTATTAGTAAACTGCTGCATGCAGGAGCCAAGGTGTTACATATGGTGTGTGGATGTGGCAAACTGCACTCCAGTGTGGGTAGATATAAGGGTCTTTAAATAGTGTATCCGTGCATGTTTGGAGGGAGGGCATTTTAACATTGTTTTGGTAAGCCTGTATCATCCCTTACCAGAATCATTTCTTATTTTTAGACTACTGGCTGCTGATTTAGATTCTGAGTGGGTAGAGTACATTTATACAGTTTACAAAGTAGGAAAGCCTGTGACTGGGGAATAATGTTGGCCACAAATAACCTTTTAGTGGCTCATTTCAATAGTTCAGGCCAATGTTCAAGTGTTACTTTATGTTCCCTGCTAAAGCCAATGAAAAATTACCAGTGCAGTATCAAAATTAAAAAGTAAATGGCCTAGCTCGCCATGTTCTTTTATCCATTATTGTATTGATTCAAGCCAATGCTTTTAAAATAATAATAAGTGATGTCTTACATCTCAGAGCCATATCCATTGCATAACTATTTACTAGTGCAATGTTACTGGCTGTGTATGGTTTGTACATCTGCTAAAGATTGGGGGACTTCTAAAAACAATTTCAGTAACAATACAGTGGAGTTTTTTCTCATTTTTTTCCCCCAAAGATTCCAAAGTAATAAAATGGAGAGCCTGCTAAGCACTATGTTGTTCTTGGTTCAATTTTCAGAAACTGTCCTGTATATATCCGTTCTATAGAGTGATATCAGCACATTACACTTCTTACCATCTATAGATTCCAGCTTTGCTGGGTTGGCATACGGCTTCAACAGAAACTCCTGGAACCATCTTGTGTCCGATTCATTGATTCCCAAAAAATCCAGTGCCTTCCCCTGTAAAGGAAATCAACAATTATGGATGATTGTAATAGCATCCTCACTTTAGAAAAAAAGTTTTAATTGTGGTAAAATATCAGTCGTAACAAGCATGAATCCAAGTATCTTATAGATTTCTTCTGCTATATCGGAATATATATTATAGCCTAAAAAAAAAAAAAAAAAAAAAAAGGACACCCAACACACCCCTCCCCACCTCTGTAACAAAAGCACTCATTTTTTTAGCTGTGTGGCCTGCTCAGAGCCTTCATATCATGTGCACTATGCCAGCAAAATTCAAACCCAAAGCCTGGTATATACCGTACATTGTGGAAATGGGAAAGGGCGACAGAGAATAATGAGAGGCAAAACTAACAAAATCTGGCAATATATATTTTGTGTGAAGTTTAAAGCAGGGGTCCCCAACCCCCGGGCTGTGGACCGGTACCAGTCTGGCCTGTCAGACACCGGGCCGTACAGCCGTCGGGAGCAGAGGAGCTGTTAGTTTACATAGCAGCACTAGCATGCCAGATGCTCTGTGAGCTGGGTTGCCTCCTGTGAAATCAGTTGTACATCAGATTCTCATAGGACTGGAGCCCTACTGTAAACTGCTTATGCGCTGAGTGTAGGTTTCCTGCTCCTTGAAAATCTAATGCCGGAAGCCAGCTGACCTGGCTGAGGCAGTAGCGCTGGGGAGAGGCTGCACAGCCCTATTTAGACATAGTGTTCACTCACTGCACAGAGGAAACCCTGACAAGTTGCATCTGGTGGCAGGCTACAGTGGCAAGCTGCATCTGGTGGCAGGTTACAGTGACAAGCTGCATCTGGTGGCAGGCTACAGTGGCAATCTGCATTTGGTGGCAGGCTACAGTGGCAAGCTGCATCTGGTGGCAGGCTACAGTGGCAAGCTGCATCTGGTGGCAGGCTACAGTGGCAAGCTGCATCTGGTGGCAGGCTACAGTGGCATTCGCTGAGGAAGTTCCGGTTCCGGAACGTAACCCGTACAAACAAACGGAAGGGGAGGAGCTACATGACGTCATCCGCGGCCGATGCTGTCTCTGAATGCACTGTTTGACATGCTGTTTTGCAATACTGGATGTTACACCTAGCACTGGGTCACAGTGCTGATTATGTAAGTGCAATATTTCTTTTTAATAAATTGTGGTTTTAATATGGAGAGCACTTTGGCATGTCCTTTATATTTTATGTGACACCTGCTGTTTGGGATCGCTTTCTGTGAGGAGGTTACCGAATTGATATGTCCTAGAGTGGATGTTTCCTCCTCTTTCCTATTAAGGATTTTAAGGAAATGTGATTGAGCCTCCTTTGGAGGGTCCACTTGATGAGGTGAGCAGCCACCTATAGATTGGTGGAGGATTTTTGCACTGAAGCACCTTTGTGGATGTTTTAGTTCTCCCACTGCATGAACACTTGTGGTGTTGCTAATAAGGACTGATTATTGACTCTGTGGACTCTGAAGCGCTGCACTCCTTTTATATTCCTTGTTTAACTTAGGTGTTTGATAAATTTACCTTGAGTGTACAGCTGCTATCATTATTTCACACAGTTTGCGCTGATTGATTCTATACATCTTACAGTGGCAAGCTGCATCTGGTGGCAGGCTTTATAGCGGCAAGTGACAAATAAGCTGCACCTGGTGGCAAGCTTTAGGCCTCATACACACGGGCGCTAACGCCGCGTTTTTGAGCTGTTTTTACAGCTTAAGAACGCCACACCATGTTATTCTATGGCCTCATATACACGTTGACGTTTTTGAGCTGTAGATGGCGTTGGCGTTCTTAAGCTGTAAGAAGAACCCAGGACCCACGCTTGTAATGGATGTAATTAATGGTTGTGATGAAATGCCTATTTCATCGTATGATGTATACCATATGCCTTATGTAAATATATGTTATTGCTACTGGTTATCACCTTACTCAAAATGGCTGCTAGATCACCCCTCCCTTCAACTAATCAACATGAAACTTAAGATGGCGCCTCCAGAGAGACTACACCCAAGACTTTGATTGTCAACAACCTGGAAGGAAATTACACTTTAATAGATACATCCAATCATGAGCTTATATGTTCTTTATTACACCCTATCTATGACACGTCTATATGCATTTCCTGAAACGTCTATCTTAAATACTATATAAGCTTCAGCAAAGTGGAACAATAAAGCAGAAGTATCTTAACCCTGAACCTTGGTGTCAGTGTGTGATATTATCCAGTGTGTGCACACATCGTACTGAATCAGGCCAGGGGCAGGTATAATTACGGACGGTTTCGGTCCGATCCAAAACAAGATTTCCGAAGCTGCAGCGTTAGAGCGTTTTTGACGTCAGGCTTTCTCTGTCTCTATTCAAAATCAATTGTTCCCTATGGGAGCCCATTGGTTTGAATAGAAGTCACACCAGAAGTTGGATCATGATTATCCGACTTGCGGCGTGACTTGTGTGCAGAGGGTATTGAAGGGGAAGCCTAGCAAAAATTAAAGAAAAAATGTATGCATGGGGTCCCCCCCCCCCAGGAGGTTCCAGACCCTTTGGTCTGGTATTGATTTTAAGGGGAACCCCCACACCGAAAAAAAAACGACGTAGGATCCCCCCCCAAGATCCATACCAGACCCTTATCTGAGCATGCAGCCTGGCAGGCCAGGAAAGGGGCTGGGGACGAGTGAGCGCCCCCCCCTCCTGTACCGTACCAAGCCGCATGCCCTCAACATGGTGGGGGTAGGATGCTTTGGGGCGGGGGGGCCCTACGCCCCCCATCCCAAAGCACCTTGTGCTCATGTTGAGGACAAGAGCCTCTTCCCGACAACCCTGCCCGTTGGTTGTCGTGGTCTGCGGGCAGGGGCTTATCGGAATTTGGAAGCCCCCTTTAACAAGGGGGCCCGCAGATCCCAGCTCCCCACCCTATGTGAATGAGTATGGGGTACATCGTACCCCTACCCATTCACCTGGGGAAGGGAAAAAAAAAACACACACACACTACGCAGGTTTTTAAAATATTTTATTAAATCAGCTCCGGCGTCTTCTCCTTTTTTCTTTGGCTCTTTTGTGAGCTCTTCTGAGGGGTCTTCTATCTTCTGCCGCTCTTTTGCCGCTGTCTCCCCGTCTTCTCCCTCTCTCTTCTGGAGATGTTGACTCGTCGCTCTCTCCCACTCGAATGTCGGGTCTGTACTGCACCGTTGCCTTATATTGACATGGGGTGGGCGGGGCCATGCGCTGACGTCATCCGGAGGCCCACCCACTTATGTCACAGTCCAACCGCAGGATATGACGTCATAAGTGGGTGGGCCTCCGGACGTCAGCGGGTGGCCCCGCCCCATGTCAATATAAGGCAACAGTGCAGTACGGACCCGGCATTCGAGTGGGAGAGAGAGACGAGTCAACATCTCCAGAAGAGATGGAGAAGACAGAGGGGGACACAGCAGCAAAAGAGCAGAAGACCCCGCAAAAGAGCCGAAGAAAAAGGAGACGGAGAAGAGAGGAGAAGACACCTGAGCCGATTTAATAAAATATTTTAAAAACCTGTGTAGTGTGGGTTTTTTTTTTTACACTTTTTTAACCAAGTGAATAGATAGGGGTAAGATGTACCCCATATTCATTGACATAGGGTGGGGGGGCTGCGATCTGGGGGCCCCATTGTTAAAGGGGGGCTTCCAGATTCCAATAATCCCCCGCCCGCAGACCCCGACAACCAACGGCCAGGGTTGTCGGGAAGAGGCCCTTGTCCTCATCAATATGGGGACAAGGTGCTTTGTCAAAGGGGGGGGGGTCACCCTCGTCCCCACCCCCTTTCCTGGCCTGCCAGGCTGTATGCTCAGATAAGGGTCTGGCATGGATATTGGGGGGACCCCACAGCGTTTTTTTTTACAATTTTTCTTTCATTTTTGCGGGGTTTCCCCTTGAAGGCCCTCTGCACACAAGTCACGCCACAAGTCGGATCATCAGGATCCGACTTCTGGTGCGACTTCTATTCAAATCCATGGGCTCCCATAGGGAACCATTGATTTTGAATAGAGGCAGAGAAATGCCGCTGTAAGCTACACGCACTGGCATCAATGCAAAACGCTAATAAAATTGCATTTTAAATGTGGCTTTTTTCCTGGTGTATGTATTGACGTTACAGCTCATTTTTCAATACGCCTGTGTGTATGGGGCCTTATAGTGGCAAGCAAGCTGCATTAGGTGGCAGGCTTTACAGTGGTAGGTAACAAGCTGCATCTAATGGTAGGCTTTAGTGGCACCTTAGTGGTGACCGTTTCACCATGGTTTTGGGATGAATAAAACGCTATCACCCCCCCCCCCCCCCCCACAGTCCTTTAAAAAATCTTCCACAAAACCAATTCCTGGTCCCAAATGCATGTTTACTCATAAAAATAAATAAATAAAATTCCCACCCCTTTTCTGGTGAACAAGCTGTATGCTGTGTGGTAAGTCAGTGATTGCGCCCTATAAAAGGTACTCTTAATCTTGGCACAAACTCCCTGAAGCCCGAAGGGCTGTAATTGATTGGGGACACCCCCCGCCAACCTACAGGTTGATTAGAATGAATTACAGCCTAAAGGACTATAGGGAGTACACCAGCCTTTGCATCAGAAAGTGTTTTTTAATCTAAAAAGATTGGAGCAGTTAGCATATTTTATGTCCAATCATACACTTATCCTTTAAAGAGAAAATAAAAGTATTGTGTTTCTAGTCACCGTTTGGTTTCTCCAATAAGAAAGACTTTACCAATTCTGTGACTATAACCAAAAATAAGGATTAAACGCTCATGAAGTCTAGGGGTAGATGAATAAACTGTAATCCTTAAAGTGCTTTTAGTATTCCCCACACTGGAAGGATTTGGTATTCACCTTCTCCCTGGTGGTCCAGGTTGAGGGCAGTCCCTCACCATTCTCACATACAATGTGGGGTTATTGGTCCAGGATTGTATGTGAGGACATCAGTGTGCGACCGCAAGCTGGAGCACCTTAGAAAAGAGGCTTTGGAGATTGGTTGCATAGAACGGAGGAAGCCAGCGGAAGGGAAAAAGAAAGCCCAATGCAAGGGGAGATTTTGTGTCATTCCTCCAGTTCAGCTTTAAGTTCTGTCTGGCCACATTGATTTGAATACCTACAGGTCGTTTTAATGGGCAGACCAAGACAAGTTGCCATGTGAAAATCCAAGGAATAAAGTCCAATGCAAAATGTAGTTAAAAAAAACAAAAAAAAAAAAAAAAACAAAAAGTGAAAAATAAATAAAAAAAACAACAATAACAGTCTTTCAAGTAGCTATAACAAACCATCATGCCCATAGACCGGCTCTGGACGTGAAGATGTCAGGAACAGTCCATCGCTGGAGGTAAGGGAGCGCCGTTTTCTGGAGGATCGAAGGCACAGCCCCACTGCATGGGAAAAAAAAAATTTGCCCAGAGATGGGCTTTAAGGTACCTTTCACACTGGTGTGATAAAACATACCTTTCCAGCATGACAAAAGTGCAGGAAAATGATTCATGTAGTGAACAATGCTCACATTGCTGCACTGTGTTTTGAAAAGTCCTGCATGCTGCATCTTTGGTGGACTGTTCAAAAGTGCACCATCGCCTGACGCACCTTCCATTGTAAGTCAATGGTAAAGCCTTAAAAGTGTACCAGTGTGAAAGGGCCCTTAGATCAGGCCTCGACAATCCCCAGGCGCCAGGTCACCATGGCGACCAGAAATCGCATCCTGGCGAGTGTCAGCCATTCCTTCTCTCTAATCTTAAAACACAGCGTCTCCGATTCAGCGAGCCTGGGATATTTGTTTATACTTAGGAAGAAAAGAAGAACACTGCATCTTCTCCTTTTATCAAAGGAATTATCTCCAGGCTGTATGAGGGTGTTTAAAGAGGAAGTAAACCCAGATTGGGTTAACTTCCTCTGTATTCCCCTGCAAATTAGATGCATAATGGGCTACTATGCATTGCATAGTAGCCCATTATGTGCCACTTGCCTGCAAACGAAGCCTGTGACGTCCAGCGCTGTCCCCTGTGCTGGCAGCATCCATCTTCTGCCCCTCTTCGTTCCTGGGCCGCCATTCCGGCTCTGTGACTGGCCGGAGTCGCGTGATGTCACTCCTGTGCACGGGAGCCGCCAGTCACGGAACGATAACAGTGAAGAAACGGCACGGAGGCCGTTTCTTCACTGCGCATGTCCCAAAAGGACGTCGGCACATCTTGTACACTGCATATCTCCTGAACCGTGCACGTTTGGGAGATATGCAGGGCATCTAAAGGTAAGCCTTATTATTAGCTTACCTGTAGGTGAAAGTGGTTGTCACGAGTTGACAACCACTTTAACCATTTAAAATCGAAACATTTTCTGACATTTGTGGCTTATAAGTAAAAATACAGTATTTTCTGCTAGAAAATGACTTGGAACCCCCAAACATTATATATATATTTTTTAGCAGAGACCCTAGAGAGTAAAATGGCGGTTGTTGCAATACTTTATGTCACATGGTATTTGTGCAGTGGTCTTTCAAGCGCAATTTTTTGGAAAAAATACACTTTAATGATTAATAATAATAACAAAAAAAATCAAACAGTAAAGTTAGCCTTTTTTTTTTTTTTTTGTACAATGTGAAAGATGTTACACCGCGAGAAACGTGATCTTTATTCTAAGCAACAAAATTGTGATAAAGCCATGTGTACCATCAACAATTACCACTCTTTATGTGCAGCTGGGCTCCAGTATTTCATGGTGACCGGAAACCCACCAGAGCAATGAAAAGTCACCGTGGGGGACACACATGTAGGCAGGAAGTGGCTGCAAAGAGGCAGCAGAAGATCAGCAGCACTGGAATACCTTTCACCTTTTTTTTTTGTATTTTATTTAAAATGTCACTAAGCCTTCGTTTAGATGTGCAGTTGGGTGGTAAAAATGTGCAGTAGAGACATGTTTTTGCCACCCACCAAAGGCCACCCTTAAGCTCCATTAGGCAGCAGATGAGGGCGTTTTACATGCCACAGTCACAATGCATTCGGCATAATAAGGAGTTTCCCACATAACAGGTTTTTTAGTGTCACTCTTTCTGGCCAGCCTATAACCCTGATGTAACGGTGTTATGTTGGAGTTATTGACTGGCTGCTCTGCTGTGAGTAAGTTAGGGTTAAGGGGCACAAATTACTTGCCTTACCCCGGGGGGCGCTGACAACCCACACTACACTAAAAAAAATGGCTCCTAACTTTTTTAGCTGGCTCCTAGATTCAAAGCAAATATTTGTCAAGCCCTGCCTTAGATATTAGTTATATCATCAAATTACAGCTATCCACTCACCCCGGGAGAGGCCACTTGAAGATTGAATGCTGAGCTTGCTAGATTGAATGTCTGAAGAAAGGACTGTGCGGAAACACCTTCAAGAGAGAAATGAAAAAGAAACATTTTCATTAAAAATGAGACGCTACACAACTTCCACTGATATGTTCATTAATCAAATCAAGCTTTTAGAAAGCAATTATTCCCGCATATAAAAGCCCAATTCATTTAACCTGCTGCTCTATAGATTTTAAGGAACTATAAGGCCTCATACACACAGGCGTTATAAAAAACAAGCTGTAAAGCTAGTATCAATGCCAGGATTTTATCAGCGTTTTGCATTGGCGTAAATGCGAGTTTATTTGCGTTAGCTTTTAGCCGCGTTTCTCTGCCTCTATGCAAAATCAATGGTTCCCTATGGGAGCCCAATGACTTGAATAGAAGTCGCACCAGAAGTCGGATCATGACTATCCGACTTGCGGTGCAACTTGTGTGCTGAGGATCTGGAAGGCGAACCCCCCGCCAAAATGAATAATACATTTCCTTGGGGTTCCCCCCACCCCAAGAGATACCAAACCCTTAGGTCTGGTATGGATTTTGGGGGTTCCCCCCAAAATCCATACCAGACCCTTATTTGAGCACGCAGCCCGGCAGATCAGGAAAGGGGTGGGGACGAGCAAGCCCCCCACCCCCTGGACCATACCAGACCACATGACCTCAACATGGGGGGGGGGGGAGGGTGCTTGTCCCCATGTTGATGAGGACAAGGTCCTCTTCACAACAACCCTGGCCGGTGGTTGTCCGGGTCTGCGAGCGGAGGCTTATCGGAATCTGGAAGCCCCCTTTAACACAGGGCCCCCAGATCCCCGGCCCCTCACTCTATGTGGATGAGTGTGGGGTACATTGTACCGCTACCCATTCACCTAAAAAAAAAAAAAAAAAAAAGTGTCAAAAATAAACAAACACACCACACAGGTTTTTAAAGTATTTTATTAAATCAGCTCCGGCGTCTTCTCCCTCTCCGGCTCTTCTCCTTTCTCCAGCGAATCTTCAGGCATGAAAACACACAACGCACATATTCAAGTGTTCCTATTGAAGTCAATGGAGCCAAAAATACCTGAAAAATAAGCTCATGTACTTTTTGGAGTATAGGGCGTAGAGTGACTGAGCGTACAATTGTGACCAGAGACAAATGGGATTCTCAGTAGTCAGGTGTAGGGAAATGAGCAGAAAGCGTGAAAGTCCTGCTATCAGCATCTCATTTTACAAAAAAAAAGGCTTTGAAGCGATTGTAACATTATTTTTTTTTAAGAACAAACATGTCATACTTACCTGCTCTGTAGTTTTGCTCAGAGTGGCCCGATCCTTCTCTTCTGGGTCCCTCGCCGGTGCTCCTCCTCAAGTAACCACCATAGCAATCAATGTCCTATGGTGGCACATGTGCAGGCTAGATCCTGAGCTGTGGTGTGTGTCCACTGACACACACAGTCCGCTCAGCCCCACCCCCTGCTCCCTTATCACAGGATTTGATTAACAGCAGCAAAAGCTCCGGGAATTATTCACAGCGCTTCACTTTTTCCACACTTTATGTTACGGCCTTATTTCAAAATGGATTAAATTCATTATTTTTCTCAAAATTACAAACAATGAAAGTTTGTTAGAAATCTTTGCAAATGTATTAAAAAAAAATCACATGTACATAAGTATTCACAGCCTTTGCTCAGTACTTTCTTGAAGCACCTATGGCACCAATTACAACCTCAAGTCTTTTTGAGTATGATGTTACAAGCTTGGTAGACCTATATTTGGGGAGTTTCTCCCATTCTTCTTTGCAGGACCTCCAGACTGGATGGGGAGCATCAGTGCACAGCCATTTTCAGATCTCTCCTGAGATGTTCAATCGGGTTCAAGTCTGGGCCACTCAAACACATTTACAGAGTTGTTCCATAGCCACTCGGCTGTGTTATCTTGGTTGTGTGCTTCGGCTCGTTGTTCTGTTAACCACTTAAGTGTACAGAGCCTCTTTCTGAGATTCAGTGTTTACAAGTTAAAATCAGGTTTGCTTTTTTTTTTGCTAGAAAATTACTTAGAAAAAAATATATAATGTTTAGGGGTTCTAACACCCTAGAGAATAAAATGGCGGTCGTTGCAATACTTTATGTCAAACCATATTTGCGCAGCAGTCTTACAAGTGCCTTTAAAAAAAAAAAAAAAAATCACTTTGAGTTAAAAAATAAGACAACAGTAAAGTTAGCCCAATTTTTTTCCATATTGTGAAAGATAATGTTATGCCGAGTAAATTGATACCAAACATGTCATGATTCACACAAGAAAGAAATTGCATTTCAAGGTGTGCCACCATCCTATTAATATGGGAAAACCCCATATATATCTAGGTGGACACACACCAGACCAATAGGATTCGTAAAATATAAAATATTCATTGTATCATTTAAAAATGCAAAGGTATACAAGATTATAAAAGAATATCCATAGATCATAGAACATATGGGTACCTCAAAAGAAAAAGAGGGACCCAGACAACAGAGTCTGGGATCTATATATACCCCAAAAGGGTATAATTATCCTACCACCGTGTGGAACTTTACGTTAAAGAAAGAACACACTTAGTACTGTACAAACCATAGTTAAATGAGCCGTATTGTAATAGAAAGTGTTATACCTTTTTTTAACCCGATTGA
>BLSH010160223.1:712916-740071 GCA_018402905.1 Glandirana rugosa | reverse complement strand
TAAGGCAGTAACCTTATCCACAGTGCCTAGTGTAGCCCTGAAAAACCCACCATGGGGTAGGCCTCCTATGTGACCCACCCTTGGTGCCAAGGGAGGAGGGGAACATAGAGGAAGTGTCAATTTTTTAACCCCCAACTCCCTACAAGTGCAGCGATAGGAAGTTTTGTATCTTGCGAGGTGGAGCCTGATGGGGATTCACAGACATCTATGAGTTCCTATGAGGTCTGATTCCCTTGTGGTCGACAGCAGACAGTGGGCAGATCCTTAACCACTAAACTGTCCGCTATTGCCAATATAATCCACCCAATGCCTGCTGCCAAACTCAAGGAGAGACCTGACCGGATTGTTGAAGCCAACTGCATTCTTTAACCAGTGATAGGTAGGGTGGGGTTTGCAGCAGCAAATATGCTGCTTTGCTACATGTCTACAAGGACAGGCAATCTAGTTGTATCTCTATGCCAATTTGGAGCTGGTCCTAATGACCTCCAATTCCATCATGAAGTGGAGGTATTTTTTTTATTTGGTACAATATTAGTGCCACATTTTAAAAGTGGCAGTGTTAAGAACTACCTGAATCTGCTGCATGTATCTGTAAAGTTACCAAAACAGATGGCAGGGATTCTTGAATGTGGAGTAGGCCATTTTAAAGGGACATAGTGACAGAAAAGTGTCAGTAGGAATTTATTGAATTCCCCTGCATGTCTTATGTCTCCCCTAGATGGTGCTGTTTGACTCTTACCTTCTTGTTAATAGCAGACATGTACACTAATCATTGACACTTGATGTATATTAACAAATGATCACTTTGTATGGGACAAACAGAAAAAGAGACCACAAAATCCATGTATGCACAGAGCATAAAATAAGTGTTTAAGATTTTATTAGGTACATTTGATTCATATTCATACATTCCTACTCAAAGTCAAAGGTGTTAATTTATTCTGTTTCACACACCACAGCCATACAGTTTCCATTAGGTAAAGTCACCAATGACACTGAAGAAGTCCAACAGAGGCTTGAGTGAGGAGATGAAAAAGGTGTTGGTGGCAAATTATTTTAAAAGTCAAATTACACATTGTCTTACACTTATACCATATGTACTTGTACCAGATATGAAAGGTAAACTTAGCTATACTTATTACCATTATGAAATCTGCCATCCATCCATTTTGTCATTTGTACTCATGTTTATAACTACCAAAATTTCCGCTTCCAACTTATTTATTGCATCATTGAGAACCGCACGAAGTGCAGTAGCCCATTGATACCATTCAGCAGTCTTGTTACAAAGCAATGGAAGATTAAATCTGATTGGTTGCTATGGATTACTGCACTTTGCACATTATTGGTCTTTGCATACCCTTATTAAATATGCTTGCATGCCTCAGTGATATTAAAGAGGAGATTTAGTTCATAGCTTCCATCTGTCCTTCAGGTGGAAGAACTTTTTCTCATTTTCAACGAAATCCCTCTGTCCTTCTTTCCTCTTCATTTGTCCCTCTTTTTGATCTATTTTATAAATGTTTCCATTAAATATCTACTGTCTAACTACCATAAATGTTATACTTCCTTAAACCTTTCATTCAACCTCTAAATAATTACATCTGTTCTCTTAAAAAGCTGGTGTAAGCCAGTATAAAGGAAAAGGAATGGTAAAAAAAGCACTTTCGGGTTTAACAAATCATATTTTGCATATCAATCTGTTCACACCAGAATAATGTATATACGCGGCAGCAACACCCAAATGCCACATATATTCGCCCACGGGCTCCATTGTTGTGTGCTGAGAGGATGCATGCCCTCAGCACACTGACTAAACTGTCACCGACCACTTGTGGTCACCATTTACAATCTGGAGTCATTGGGATGGGCTCCTGATCCCACGTTCTTTGTGACAGCCATTCACAGTGGTCACATGTTCAGGAACTCTGCCTCCCGGCCTTAAAGCGGAGTTCCACCCAGGTAAAAGTCAGCAGCTGCAAAAAGTGTAGCTGCTGACTTTTAACAATAGGACACTCACCTGTCCAGGCTCCAGCGATGTGGTCGCCCAAAGGCTCACTCTTTTCTCCTCCCCTCAGCGGCGCCGGCATCACAAGAGTGGGCAAAGCCAGGTGCACACTGCGCATGCGCGAGTCACGCTGCGCCTTGTGAATGGCCGGCGTATCTTCTGGGATCTGTGCCGTGTCCCAAAAGATCGCTGAGGGAGGTGAACTTCCTTCCAGATCCGCGGCTCTAGGAGAGGAAGTGGGACCTGGGACCCTGTGAAAACAAGGTTCAGGGTCCTCCCCCCCCCCCCCCAAAAAAAATTACATGCGAATTGTGGCATGTCAGGGGGTCACCTTCCTTTAAAGCGGAAGTTCCACTTTTGGGTGGAACTCCGCTTTAAGATCCACTTAAAGAGCTCCTGGGAGGCGTTAGCAAGAGGTTTATTCTTAGTAGGAGTGTTTTTTTGTCTACGTACTTTGTGACATTTTTTCTCACCTCACAAAATTTGGAGATATATTGGCTTCATGGGGCTTTTTCCAGCATCCCCACACTTTATTATAATCCTATTTATACAAATGTATGTATGTTGTTTAAGACCAAAAAACTATTTAATGCAATTTTTATCTATAGGTGGAATACATTGTTACTGAGGTTAACTGTGACAGTCAATCAGATTTCATCTCTTAAGCTGGGCAACATTATACAATTTCCTTGTTCAATTTCCTTTAGACTTACTTTGTATATGTAGTGCAAGGGCCTGCCTGGTTGCATACAAATTGAAAGAGTTTAGGTGTGACCTCATATTATATGGTTTTGGTAAATCTAAAGGAAAATTGTATAAGACAATTGTATAATGTATGGCCAGCCTTAGTTTCAAACCTGTGGCGAGAAAAATAGAGATGGAATATGACTGGTTGCTACAAAAACCACAGCAACCCTTTAACTTTCCACACTGTCCATAGGACCCCAAAATTGTTCAGAATAATCCACACAGATATAGGCAACAAGTGTGTGTTTGCCAGACTCACTTTCCTGGTGCCTACATGGCAGCATACACATGCTGCCAGCTGCCTGATATGTCTTCTTAAGGTCTACATGGCATTGATCTGGTGATCTAGGATGTTCCTTAAAAACTCTGCATTTTCTAACAGTAGTGTGGTGTTTCTGGCCAGCCGCATAATGGATGCGTCTACGACCGGAGGAGTATGAAAAAGATGGGCATCCGACTCTAAAAGTGGAAAGAGCTTTCTGAAGCAATAATGTATACCACACTGACATTGGAAGACTCAGGGTCTTTTAGGGACAATGCTTTTTCGTTCAGTTCTACAGTAACCTAAGTACAAATGGCAAAATTACATTTCTAAAAACAGTTACATTCTGTAACCTCACTCCCTCAAAATGTGAATTGTTCCTGGAAGGTTTCAGTGTCTCAGCCACAAGGAATCATGTTTGAACTTAGATTTACTTAACAGTACAAGTATGTTGCACAATATAATTTTGTTAGATGTGCTTTGTTTTCCTGCAGGTATTAAATAAGTAACCCATATGTGATGGCGGAAAATTAATGACATATGAAGTACTCCATCTTAAAATGCAACTTTCATAAAAAAAAGTTTGTTCCACATTCAAAACTGTAGTATCATTATGCTGCTGATAACAAATATGTAATATTAATTATAACCTTAAAGAAGAATTCCAGGATCTTTCTAGAAGCTGTAAATCACTGTAGTAGACACTGCTAATTCAGGGATCTCCAATAGCTTCTGGGTATAATGCTGAGTGAGTGTCCTGCTGCATTTTGAACACAGGAGGTCGGCCACTCAGTATAGGCACCATTCGTAGAATGCTTTGCGTTTTCTCATTGAACGCAAAGCGTTCTCTGATTGAACGGGGTGGAAAGGTGGGGCGGTGGCAGCCTAACTTGAATTCTTTAATTGTTTAGTGTTCAGGTTCTGAGTGTAAGCTTAAAATTGCTCAATTTCATGACATTCTCAAATGCAAAATATTACAAGCAATAAGGAATGCCTTGCTTATGTGAATAACAGCTCAACCCTCCTATCACTTTTTCCTTGTGGGCAGCATAGCGAAGAAAATAAGTTAATCTCTTCTTATAAAAGTACTATCAATTCTGCAGGATGCAACTTTGTTTGGAGCTCAGATAGGTACATTAGTATCTAGACGTTCTAGGGACATTTGTTTCAGGCTCCAAGTCTTACTTTACACATTTGGGCTTCACATGCCCAGAGGCCATAGAAAGGGTGCTGTGGGCCGTGGCTGTTTATGTGTTTAGCCTTATGTGTGATATTAGGAGTGTATGGCATCATAGAAAACTGTAGAATATGCTGGATTAAAGAATTCTTCCAAGCCCATAGTTACTAAAGCATCCATATTTAGAGCATAGAGAAGGCATTCTGCATGACTACATAGGAATCCGTCTGGGAACCCATTGCATGCATGCTTGCAATTCCTATTACTAATCCATCCAATACATATCAGCTCTAAATCCCAAAATGTCACGCTCTGTAAAATTCATTATGTACATTTTATATTTGTTTGGAAATATACTGCTTAAAATCAGTAAATAATGGTACTGAGGGTATAACAATATTTTATGAATAAAATAGTTTACTGGTAAAACTTTATTTTATGTCTTTATGCCAGTGCACCACATGCAAAGGCTGTATGGATAACAATGAATGACTATAAAATGTACAGCATATATATTTTCCCCAAATACCCAGTGCAATAGGTAGGAGGTCTGCCTCCTATAGGTAGTAACAAAACTCAAATATTACACACTGTCACAGGCCATTTCGTGATCATGAAAACTTCAGTACATACAATTATACAGTTGATGTTCTGAATTGCGTAAAAAAAACTGCAAAAAGGGCAAAGACGTGCACTTACCCAATGCAACCAACCATCTTTTAGCAATTGAGTCATACCAGTGCATGGTCATGTCTGATAGTCTGGCACTGTGAACGCTCATCTTTTTATATTGAATAAATATGAGGAACAAAATGAGAAGATGCCTTGATTTGAAAAAACACCTATTGTATACAGTGCATCATAAAGCTTTACGATCTATTTCTCAATGTCTTGAGCAGAAAGCATTCGTGATTCCTAACAGTGGGAACTGTATTCTAAGTGTAGATTATGGCTTCTGTACATGCCAATTTATTTGTGTATTAGCTACTGGTCTTCCCCACGGAAGTCAAAGTAAAAAAGCAACGTAAAGCCTTTCCGAAGCAGCTCATGTCAACTCAGAAAACAATCATAAGCAACTAAGAAGAGCAGCTCAAAATCAGTGCTTAGCTTGATAGACTGGTCTGTAAGAATGAAACACTTTCTTTCATTTATTAAGCTAGTTCAAGTGTATATCATTTTTATTTAAACCCTGTTACTATTATACAGTCACCATTATCAATCACTGTCTTATAGGCTTCTTACGTGATGCTTCATATTTACCCACAAGCTGAAAGAGGTTAGTGACTTCTGATCTAGTACTGCCTAATGAAACCTCATTTAGACCAGTGGCTCTCAACCTCAGTCCTCAAGCAACCCCAATGGGCCATGTTTTGGGAACTTCCCTTAGATAAAACAAGCTCTTATCAATACGATGGCATTGATATTGATTTAACCACTTCAACCCTGAAAGGTTTTACCCCGTTAAAGAAGAACTATGGTCAAAATCAATATGTTATGCTCCTTATGTCACTGATTGTTTTGCAGAAAGCAATAAGGATGTTTGAGATATCTACCTTGCCCCCAGCTCTCATGTGCAGTTCCTTTAGTGAGGAGACAACTTTACTTCCTGTTTTTTGAATTGCCTACGGTTTGCCTGTTGTCTCATTGTGCGTGCTATCACTCTGCAGAAATGTCCTGACATCACTGGGGGAGGTGCTCTTGTAGTCCATGGAAATGTCAGGCATTTTATTATACACAGACGTCCTGATTAGACTCCGCCCACAATCCGCACATGAAGCCCCGCCCAACCCCACATATGTCCTGCCTTTGCCTGCCCACTGCTCTATCTATACAGCCAGCTCCTAGGTTGGATTTTATTCTGTTGGTTTACAAATTACCAGAGAAGAGCACGCAGGGAGAAGCACACAGATTAATAGACTGATCTATGTGCAAACTAACCTGTACTGGCTTGTGCCTGTTTTACATAGCACACACCCAGCTATTGATTGGCAGATGGGTGTGTGTTATGTAAAATAGACTGAGCATGATAAAAGGCAGGAGGACTGGGAGATAGACAAGCTAGTTCACTGAAAGGAAATGAAGTCTGAGCTCTGCTCAACTCCTCCCATCATCTCTAACCATATACAACTAAGCAGGAATGAATATGGGATTACAGACCACAGTTGCAGCTATATGGTAGGAAAATAATAATTTCAGTTATTGTGTTTATTACCATGTGCAACTTTCAGGTATTTATATGAGGATTTACTAAAATATGTATGTTTCCTTTTGTTGCATTTTAAGGACTAGAAATTTTTTTGCGATACTGCACTGCATTGCTTTAACTGACAATTGCGCGGGCGTGCGACGCTGTACCCAAATAAATTGATGTCCTTTTTTTCCCACAATTAGAGCTTTCTTTTGGTGGCATTTGATCATCTCTGCGGTTTTTATTTTTTGCGCTATAAACAAAAAAAGATCGACAATTTTGAAAAAAAAAAAAAAACAATATATTTTTCTTTCTGCTATAATTCATATCCAAACATTTTTTTAAAAATCGAATTTCTTTATCAATTTAGGCCAATATGTATGCTGGTACATATTTTTGGTAAAAAAATACCAATAAGCATATATTGATTGGTTTGCGCAAAAGTTATAGCGTCTACAAACTATGGGATAGATGTATGGACTTTTAATTTCTTAAATTGTTTTTACTGGTAATGGCGGCGATCATTGCGGTGGACAAATCTGACCCTAAGTGACACTTTTTGGGTACCAGTGACACCAATACAGTGATCAGTGCTAGCAAAATGCACTGATCACTGTATAAATTACACTGGCAGGGAAGGGGTTAACATCAGGGGCACTCAAAGGGTTAAATGTGTTCCCTGCAACTGTTTTCTAATTGTGTGGGGGGTGGACTGATAGGAAGAACACAGAAATCACTGTTCCTGATTACTAGGAACATAAGATCTCTGTGTACTTCCCTGTTAGAATGGGGATCTGCCTTGTTTACATAGGCAGATCCCCATTCTGCCTCTCTGTGGAGTGACCGCTGGTGGCTGGCAGACATCGGGTCCACCAGGCCCGTGGATTGGCTTCCTCTCCATGCAACAGGCGCTTGTCCACAGTATCTATTACATGAAAAAACTTATAGGTACATTGTTTCCACAATAGAGCTGCACTGCCGCAGTATATATATGTGGTGGGTGGTCAGTAAGTGGTTAAAGCAGCTGTACAAAGTAAAGCAAAACCTGAAAACATGGTCCCTTGGGGGTATTGAGGACTGCGGTTGAGAACCACTTAAACACAGTAGGACAGTAATGTTCTACTACATGGTCGAGTCTTTAACTGCACTACTACCACTGCTCTCTACAACCAAGTTAGCAAGACATAATAACTGATTGTTATAAAACTCACATTCAGTTAAGAAGACACAGCGGTTCTTAATTATGTAGAAGTGAAATCAAGTCTAACCTGTTTAGCAAAGCTCGAACCAGAAACAGGAATTAATCACAGCCACAATCAGTGACAATTATGATATACTGTATATGGCACTTCAGACTACAGCAGAGGAATGCCTCGGATGATCAGTTATGAGGGGTAGTAGTTAATATTGACTTTGGATTTCAGTGATAAGGCTAACTGATTGGATTCCCGCACACACATGTTGGATAACCATGCATGTCTATGCATGCTAGTCATTACAAAAATGATTGTTAATTGGCAAATATCATGTCTGTGGCCGGATTTAGTGGTTCTTGATACACTGCAAATTGATTTGGTCCATGGTATGGTTGCCTTGGGTATGTATAGATGACAAGTACATTTTTTGGCTATATTTTCATGTATAGGTGATGTTATCCTGTGAAAACCCTCACCCTTTTGTACCATGCAATGAAACAAACACTAGATGATGCATCCTTCATAAAGGCATATTACTAAATGGATAACAACTCACAGGTATGTGTGAGGGATTTTTAGCCCCCTTTCTACATGTGATGGAATAAGCTAACTGCAGGAAGAATAAGGCTCACTAGGATCTCATCATAATTCATGGCAAGCGTGCAGAGATTTGCTATATGGCAGAGATAACTTTACAAATATGAGCCTTAATCAAATCTGCTTTTATCACTTTTGTTTTATTGCATTTATACGCTTTGTTAATTCAACAAAAATAGTGGTTGGGGCAGGATAATATTTGCTAGGGCTTCAAGAGCTCATTTGATGAACATAGAAGGTATTGCATATACATGAGTCTCAATTTTACCAATGTAAAAAAAAGAAATATTTAAATCTTCTTACATATTTTCCAAAATGCTGTATGCAGTTAGATAAAATAATGCCCACCCAGTACTGTCTACTAAAATAAGTTTGAAACTATATGCTATTAAGGGTATATTTACTTAAACAAATTCACAGATCTTTAAATACTGAGACTTTAGTTTATCCTCCAACTTCCTTGGGATTTAGTACTTGCTAAACTTCTTTGGAACACAATATATTTTTTCTTAGCCATTTTTCATATACGTGTGTTTAAATTATGGGTCCATATATGGTCCAACCAAGTAACTTATAAGAAAGGTGCTTGTCATCTAGCAGAGGCAAACTATGATGTCACTCACCCCTAGTTAGTGACAATTAATTGCCTGAGCCTCTAAACATTGCTACTTTCTACCAGCAGACGTTGGCATTGGGCATATTTAAAATACAGGAATTAGGAAATGTTATAACACCATAAGGAAACATACACTCAGTACAAACATCTCATAGAGATAGCCTAAAATGTAGTGAAAATCTTATGGGTCATCGTGAAGATTCTGTATTCCAGCAGCTTGAAGACTGTTAATGGAAACTGTAATATTTCATGTAATACAACATATTACATAGTTCAAGATGCCACTTACATCAGCAACGAAGGTAGGTTATTGACACAAAAGTTATATTCTGGAGAGATGATATGTAAAACAATAAACTACAACAATGAATTCATCTTTGAGGGATTACTCTAATACTTAATGGGCCTACAAATGCTGAGATAACTACGAGAGAGAGAGTTTTGGAGTAAATGACAGCTTTATATAAAATGGATGTGAACTAGTCCTAATTGCAAGCAGAGGGGGATAAAATGTACCATGGCAAAACAGGAAAGGCACTAAAAATAGCAAAAGCACAAATCCATTTCAAAGCTTCTAAGGATTACTTTTAATGGACAAAATTGGATAATCATATGATGCTCATTTGTCAGCCATGTTACCTCAGATCACTTATTGCTTCTTCGCAGAACAATTACTACCAATATTATCTCTGTAATTAGAACCACAAAGATATGTTTAAGTGCCTGTCGGTTGCAATTAGCAATAACACATTGTGCAGGTGGTTATAAAAGGAGGGAAAGGTTTTAAATTGGATTCAAAAATAATTTCTGATTGATATAGGAAGACCAATTAAATATAAAACAGAAGTCAGATGGAGCAGGCAGAAGTCAAAAGCAAACAATATAGCTTAGCTACCCTTTGAGAAGAATACAAAAAGAAAAAAACGAAACAAAAAAGAAAAATAGGGTCAACAAAGAAAATCCAACCAATAACGGTATATAGAAAAAATTAAATGAACTTGTATTTTTTAGCAAGTCAGACCTCTTCTCAACAAAATAGGAAGAAAATGTCTTACAAAGACAAAACTTTTATGCGTAGTTGAGGGAAGAAGGAAGTGACAGATATTAGAAACTGTAGATGAAAACCATGTCCATACAGAAAACTCATTTTTTAAGCTTTGTAGCCATTTTGAAACCTGTAAAACAAAATGTCATTTTTTCCTCTACTCTGTGACATCTGTGAGACCATATGTAAAGATAAGGTGACCATTCTGTGGCATGCATCATTCTTTGAAGAAAGTATACACCTTTGCCTCTGCTTGGACTTCTCTATACATTTTCTCCAATGTACAATTATCAGTTTATTTTTTGCGGGCGAGGAACACAACACCCACAATAACAGCAATAGCAGCAACAGCCACTCCTGCAGCCATCAGCAGTGGCTTAAGCCCCTCAAATCCTGAACCATCTGCAGCTCCGTTAGATGAATCATTCTCTTCCCCATTGGCTTTGTTCTCTGATGCACTTGGTGGTGCCTGAGGCTCAGGAAGGGTGGGTTTTGAGTCTTCATGGTTGACAGGTGCAGTGTCTCCTGTGGTGGCCTTCTTAGCTGTTGGATTAGGCTGGTCTTTGATAGTTCCTTCTTTCTTGTCTCCACTAGTGGCTGGGTTGCCTTTGTCTGCTTTCTTGACACTGGTGGATCTTGGCTTTGGCTCCATTTTTAAATCCTGCTACTTACAGCTTAGTAAGTTCCTTTAGGCTCAGCAGTAATAAATTATTGTGTACACTAATTCATTCAGATCACTCTGTTGAACAAAATCTAAAAAAAAAAAATAAAAAAAAATCATATATTCAAAACATAACTAAAGGTAATTTCCTTCATTATGAAAATGTGTCCAGTGCTATTGTTCCCTCTGTGATTCCTACACCCTTGTGTAGCACTGCTAAATTTACACAGAAGACTAAATCATTCATGTCCCAAGTTGATAAAGTACATATGTAAGTAAGCCATGTGTCAGATTTCACTAGCAGGTGGTTCTAGGGACAAAATTTAAAAACTTGGCCTAAGGACCTGTAGAAACTAGGAACTAATTTGTATCTCCATATACCATTAACTCAATGTGGTTTACAATCCCTCAGAACACAGTATGTAGGGTTGTAGGGGTTGGTGGGACACACAGGGGAAGAAAACTCAGATATTGGAACTTTTATAAGTGTGTAATGATAATGAGGCCCGAGGAACCCTAAAATGTGATGAGTAGAATGAGGTGCACTAAACACTAAACACAGAGCCATCGTTTTTTTCCTCCAAACTGTCAGCAAAAAATATGATCAGATTTAAATCTTTTGTCTGTAATGGCCGGGCAGAGAATCCATCCAGTCCCAAGATTTACAAAGCTTTGGTACACAACAAAAACCCAGTCTGACAGGACAGAAAACCTGATTATTTTTTTTTTGGTGTTAAGTAACACTTACAGGTCTTTTCCCATTCCAGCCTTTGTTTGGACGGTAACAGGGAAAGCAGTAGACTATCAGCATGCTCCTTGTTAGCACTTAAAGTGGATGTAAACCCCCCAAAAATCATTTTTACTGACACTTCTACCTTGTACAGGAGAGGATTTCATGTCAACTGTGCCCAGTTTTTTTCAGTAGGAAAAAAAACGACTGAGGGAGAAATAGGAGACGCTTCATCCCGTGCTGACAGGTCATATTCTTATCTCCTGCACGGAGCAAAAAGAGCCTCACACTCCCCCCCCCCCTCCTTTCTCCTCTAGCTCTCAGTATAGAGCTGGGTGGGAAGTCTTGTGACATCACAACTTCACGCTTCAGCAAAGAGTGAAACCCACTTTGCAAGACTGCTACAGCTGAAAAGGGTGACATTTGCAAGGTAGGGATACATGCAGGAGGCTTGCATGTACATATACATTAATACTATGCCATTAGTTTATACAGGCGGTCCCCTAGTTACAAACATCCGACTTACGAATGACTCCTACTTACAAATGGAGGGAGACAACAGGAAGTGAGAGGAAATCTTCCCCTAGGAAGGAAATTCATTACTGTAAGAGCTATTATGGGAAAAAGGTGTCTCCACTGAAGCTTTATCACCAATCCTTGTTTCCACAACAACCCAAATTTTTCAAAATCCAATTATCATTGGGACAGGAAGTGAGGCGAAATCTTCTGAACAGAAACATAGACAGCAAAACAAACATTACAGGGGTGTTAACCCTTCCCTATACTATCCAAAAAGCTTAAAAATATTTTTTCTGGCTATAGCTACACTTAAAAAAATGTACCTGTTCCGACTTACAAACAAATTCAACTTAAGAACAAACCTACAGTCCCTATCTTGTTTGTAACCCGGGCACCGCCTGTACTGGGTGAGTGGTGGGTTTACATCTACTTTAAAGACTGCAGCACAATTGGCTAGCTCTTTGTGCTGATTCTCCCTTTCCCAGTCCGTGCTCTGCTATATACAAGATTGCAAGAGACTGATACCAGATACATTTCAGGTACTTACAATTTTTGCATATTAAAATACATTTTATAATGTGTTAATGATTATAGAGCTGTATTAATTCATGTCTTTTATATCTGCATAGAATTTTGCTTAAAAAAATGTGTCTTGAAAAAAATTCACTTTGCTGGTGTTGACCATTGTAAGAGGGATGAGATTCAAGTTCGGGCTGAAGTTAGGTTTGCAGACCTGGCGAACTGAAGTGTGATTATGATGCCACAGAAATCTACCAGCAATGGACTTCCTTGCCTTTGAATTTAAGTCAGGTGGCTTAGAACTTCCAATAATATTAGCTTTGTTATGTTCCAGCCCTTTCATTTTAAAAGACTGGGTTACCAGTAGCCATATTGACAATCTGCTTATAGTGATAGGGAAAGCAGAGAAGGTGCTGCTAAAAAAGTGCATAGGGCAAAATTAGTGTGGGGCTTGTATTCACTGGTCTCTTAAAGTAGATAAATACCATTACTGATTATCCTTTAGCCAGCAAAATTCTGTGTACTCTAGTTAAGTTTTGGAGTGGTTGAAGGAAGGGTTTTTACAACTTAGTGCTGCTGATGTCCTGCAGCTTTTTACAGTCTGCTCCTGTCCACATGCACTACAATCTTAGCAGGCTGCATGTGTTTTTCGCAGGGCATATTTCCTCACTTGCTTTTTTTTACAGCCTGTCTCTGTCCACATGCAAAAGAGTAATGGCAGGCTGCATGCGTCATAGGACATATTTTCTCATTTTTCTTGGATGCAAGTTATTTTTACACAGCCTCTCCCTCTCCACATGCAATAGAATAATAGAAGGGTGCATGTGTTTTTTTCACATGGACTATTTCCTAATTGTTGCTGGCTACAATTTTTAATCTAGGTTTTCTTAAAGTGATATTGTCAGATTTATCTTTTTAATTTTTGAAGTAAAACAGTACTACCTGTATTCTTTGTCTCTATTACATTTTGGACTGTTCTCCCTGATTAACCACCTCTCGCCCGTAAAAAGAACAACTTCAGAAGCACTGGTATTCTGTGGAATGTCATATGATGTCCTCCCATTTGCGTGCCTTGTGAGCTCCTCACGCAGCAGTGCAATCTCACTGTGTCCACTGGACACAGTAGAACACAGATTGGTGTACATGGCTGTGTGCGGTCCTGATACCATGTGATTGCTGTGACCAATCACAGTGATCACATCAGTTTTAAACAATGGTTTTCACTCATAGCCATTGTATGTACTATTGTGATTTCTGTGATTGGCCACAATGGTCACATGGTACAGGGGCCAATCACAGCAGACCTGTACCATGTGATAGCTGTGACCAATTACAGCATAACAGGGGAAAGCAAGGTTTTATGAATGAAACCTTTGAACAGTGATTTCTCATTAGTGAAAATCACTGCAATAAACAATCAGAGTGTAAAAAAAATCCTGATAACCTCCCCAGAGTAGTACAGTGACCAGTCATATGGTGATGCTGCACTGCTCTGGTGACGGTATGTAAAAAGAAATAATGGTGAAAAAAAACAATACATTTTATTTGGTTTCTTTATATTCCAAAAAATTGTGACAAAAACAATACAACTTTAAAAAACTCACCATGCCTATTACTAAATACTTTGGGGTGTTTACTTTCCAAAAATGGGTCATTTTGGGGGTATTTGTACTGTTCTGACATCGAGGAATGAGATAGGCCATTAGTTCATCAGGATTGATCAGTTTTCAAATATATTGTATATGCCATAGATTGTAGACTCTATAACTTTCACACAGACTAAATAATATACACTAATTTAAGTTACTTTTACCAAAGAAATATAGCAGAATACATTGTGGTCTAAATTTATGAAGAAAGATTACTTATTTGCAACATTTTATAATAGAAGCTTAGACCCCATACACACTATACAACTTTTGTTGTCTGATTTCATTTAGATTTACCAAAACCATATAGTGCAAGGGCCTGCCTGATTGCATACAAATTGAAACTCTTAAGGTTTGACCTCATATTATATGGTTTTGGTAAATCTGTTTATTTCAAGCTTTTTTTGTATTTCTTTGTTTATAAAGCATTAAATAAAAACCCAGTGATGGTTAACCACTTCACCCACGGAAGGATTTCCCATGTTAGGACCAGAGCACTTTTTGCGATTCGGCACTGCGTCACTTTGACTGACAATTGCGCGGTCGTGCGACGTTGTACCCAAACAAATTTTGCGCCTTTTTTTTCCACAAATAGAGCTTTCTTTTGGTGGTATTTGATCCCCTTTGCGTCATTTCTGATCACCGCTATAAACAAAAGAAGAGCGACAATTTTGCAAAAAAACACAAATTTCTTATTTTTTGCTAAATTACAAATCCAAAAAAAATATTTAAAAAAAAAATCACAATCGACGTTTATTGATTGGTTTGCGCAAAAGTTGCCGCGTTTACGGATCATGAGAATTAATTTCTGTGGTTTTTTTATTTATTTTTTTATTTTTTACTAGTAATGGAAGCGATCTGTGATTTTTAGCGGTACTGCGATATTGGAGCGGACATGTCGGACCATTTTGACACTTTTTTGGAACCAATGACATTTATACAGCGATCAGAAATCTAAATATCCACTGATTACTGTATAGATGTCATTGGCAGTGAAGGGGTTAACCTGCAGGGGGTAGTGAAGGGGTTAACTGTGTTCCCTGGGTGTGTTCTAACTGTGGGGGGGCTGGGCTGTTATGGGCATAAGAGATCTAACTGATCCCAGTGACAGGGATCAGTAGATCTCCTATGCCTGCACTGACAGAGCTGGGAACCAGCGTGTTTACATCGGCGGTTCCCCGCTCTTTGGCTCTGGCCTCTCATTGCAGCTCACCGGCGGACATCGGGTCCGACCGAGCCGCGGTCACACTCCTCCGGAGTGCAGCGGGCACATGCACCCCCTAGCGGCCACTCCGCAAATCGCCGTCTTTTTACAGCGATTTGCGGGACCCGTCCACACTGCCACAGTAAATATACTGCACGCGGTATGGAAGGGGTTAAATACCACCAAAAGAAAGCTCTATATGTCTCAAAAAAATGATAAAAATGTAATTTAGGTACAGTGGGGCTGATTTGCTAAAACTGGAGAGTGCAAAATCTGGTGCAGCTCTGCATAGAAACCATTTTTTTAGTCAAAGCTGAAGTTAGAAGCTGACTGGCTACCATGCACAGCTGCACCAGATTTTACACTCTCCAGGTTTAGTAAATCAACCCCAGTGTTGCATGAGTAATTGTCAGTCAACGTGTGACAGCGCTGAAATCTGAAAATTGCCTGGGAGGGAAGTGGTTAAAAAAAGGTGTCCGGTATTGAAGTGGCTAAGGATGTCCTGCTTCTGGCAGTTTTTTTTTCGATTATAAGTTTTAGCTTGGGGTGATAACTGTTCATCAGGCTGTTGTTGCTGGCAGTCCATTTAAAAAATTTCTTTTTTTTGGCATGTCACTGCATCCTTTGAAAACAATGTGCACCACAAACACTGAACACCCTCTCCCCTGGTAATTAAAAGTCAAATTTTCAATGCTAAAGCAAGTCAGGCTAGTACCTCAAGCTTGTATTGGGTCAACTCCAGTCAGTGGTAATCCTTGACATCCAGTGGTCCATAGATATGATTGCTTGTAAGCATTTTAGTTACAGCTTTGCGGTCCCTTCCTATGTTTTCCTATATTTGGTTTACCAGGGCAGGGGCAGTCTTATGAGAAAAAAATTAGAAATGAAAAAAAAATGTAAATCTAAATAATTTAAAAAATATCCAAAACATAGTGATGGCAGGTGGGAAAATATCTGGGCCTGGACTAGCATTAGGCTCTCAGCACTAAGGCTGGATTCACACCTATGCATTTTTAGTGCATTTTGCAGATTTGCACTGCAGTCCATTTAACATGGCTTCCTATGGAACACGTTCTGCAGTGTAAATCTGCAAAATGCAAAAAGCATTAAAAATGCATAGGTGTGAATCCAGCCTATTAAAGGTTAGATTTCTGTCCTTTCTATCGTGTTTCAGGGACCATTTACCTCTCACTCCTTATATAAGATCTTTGTACAGGGAGTCAAAGCATCAGGGGTGGCCTTATGAGATAAAAAGAAAAATTAAAAGTGTAAAAAAAGGAAGATTATTAAAAAAAGGTTTTCTTTAATTAATTAAAAAAATGAAAATACAGCAAAATAGTGATGGTGGGTGGGAAATGGCGTATTTGGCTCTCAGCTATATCACATGTCAGGTTTCTGCTCTATCTATCTTGTTTAAAAGACCACTGACCTCTCACCTCTGGATTAAGAGCAAATATGTGACACAGATCATCATGAAAGGTCACCTGGTAGTTGTGGTCTCTTCTTCAAGGACCAACAGGTATAAGCGTGGCTGGATTTCACCTGATTGTTGATCTAGCACCTATACAGTCAATCCTCGCCCAGCCTTTCAATCAACCTCACTATTTATTTGTGCTCAGACCAACACTCATTTCCTGAGCAATATATTAATTTCCTAATCCCAGGCTTCAATCTGTTATTTCCTGTTACCGGTCACCAACTTGTATCTATTCAACACCCTCCCTGATTTTCTGTCTGTCCCACTTTCTGATGTTGCCCACTGATTGTGTACCATGTTCTGGTTCTATGCCTGTTCAGCTGACCTTTGCAGAGTTGTGACTGAGGGCAACAACTTGGCACACCCACCAGTAAATTGTATCACTCCCTGCTGTGTTGAAGATCTGTAGGGTATGCTTGGACTACAGCAAGGTAAAAAATAATAATAAAATAAAATAAAATAAAATAGAACATGTTAAAAATGTGCATTTTATTTTTGCCACTGCCTGCCCTTCCCCCTGGCTGCAGGATTTTACCCCTCCATTTGATGCTTCCTACCACTTCCTCCTGCATTGTAGAAGGGTGGGCAACTTATGGCTACAACTTTTCCTTCTGCCTCCAGTAATGGGGATCCTGCCACCATCAGAAAATGCAGCAAATAATTTCTTTGCACCAACTCCTCTACGTGGACCCCCTCTGGGATAGTGGCAGTAAATCCCACAATTTTTACCTTTGTATCACAGAGGGGTGAAATGTCCTCCTTGAAGTCTCCCACCATTTTTCTCCCCTTCTTCCGTGCCAGCACCCTAAGGCTCCTCCTCACTGTCAGCATGCCAACCCTCCTCCTCCTCACTGTTGCATCCTTACCCTCTCAACTCACCACTAAAACCTCATTCCCCCTTTTCCTCCTATATCTTCTCACTCATACAGAGTAGTCAGTAATTATGTGGTTCAGGTACTGTGAGTGCAGCCTGCAGTCAGGCTTCCATCGTGCCACCATCAGGAAATCTGCCAAGAGGTAGTTGCAGCACATTCTCAAAGTGTTGAATTTTGAGCTTCCTCTGAAATGGTGGCAGTAGATCCCCCAATTTTCCCCTTGTATTGGGCAGCGGTGAAGCATTGCCTGTCTGCTAGCACCCCAACATTCCTCCTCACTGCCAGCATCATAACCCTCCACCTCACTACAACCCTCCTTTTCCTCTTCATATTATTCCTCTGCCTTCTTCTGTCTCTTGGCATTCCACATGCTAGTAAAGGACAAGGATGGCCATCTATGCAAAGTAACGGCAGCTGGCCATTATTGCTAACTCTCCATGCCCATTTTTGACACTCCCTTACCTGGGAACATTGAAAATGACCAAAGTTGATTATCAAGATTTGCCTCTCATAGTTTGAATTTAAGTTTGCACCTAAAAGTATTGAGTATAAAGACATCCCTCAGAGGAATTGATAGTTTCACAATAATATTTCTCCAGTTAACAAAGATATAGTAGGAGCCACTTTTAAGTCTTTTTGAAGTAGCAAAATTAGTTGTTTTTATTGCTGTTGGTTAAGGCCCCTTTCACACATACGCACCATTCATCTGTTCATCAGTTCCGTCATATCAAAATGGTTGAAGTATTCATCCGTTTTTCATCCGTTTTTTCATCTGTTTTTTCATCCGTTTTTTCATCTGTGGTCATCAGTTTTTCATCAGTTTTTTTTACACCCACTACCAATGCAAAAACGGATGAAAAACTGACCGTTCGTCCGTTTACATCCGTTTTTCGTCCGATCCGTTTTTTTGATGGATGAAAAATACTTTCATCCGTTCAAAAAAACGGATGTTGATGGAAGTGGATGAAAACGAATGCAAATGAATGATCATCAGTTGTCATCCGTTTTTCCATAGAGTTGCATTGATGTCCGTTTTTCATCCATCAACAGATGAATGAAAAACGGACAAACGGTTCGTATGTGTGAAAGGGGCCTTAAGCTATATAGCTTTGTTAACGATATGAAGCTAACTATCGTTATAGATACAGAGCATTGTTTAGGGAGTGCAATATGGTTTTACAATGCATACTGAAAAAAATGTTATGCACACTCATTGTACACTGGGTCACATGATATGTATAAGAATAAGATGGCAAGTTTTTGCTAGAGCCGGTTATTATAGGCATACACATTAATAAGTAACGGAGTCAATTTACTAAAGCAGTAGACAATTTTCATATGAAATTTATGTTCAAGTAAACATGCTCTACTCTTTTAGTAAATGAATCCCAATAATTCATAGATTTTAATGTTTCAAATAATCTGTTTAAAAATAATAATTTGAAATAACAAATTTGGTAAAATTTGATTGGATTTTCTGTCAAGATCAATTGTCCCTATCTGGTGAAAATAGTTGCTTGTAAGCAGGTGCAGTTAGCTAGTCTGTCACTAGGTGTCTCTGTCTCAAAATAGCGTGGTAATAGGGAATTATGTAAGTGGGTGTTAGGTCCCCTTTTAGACAATACCTTCCTGTACTGATGTCATGGGTGTAGTCATTAGCCATATAATAGCTAAGATGAGAGGAATTCTAGGCAGACGGGGCATGGGAGGCAGACACCCCACATCTATGTGGATGTAGTCAGCTACTGCACAAGCCCTGCATACGGCAGAAGGCCTTGGGTGAGATACACAGAAAAGCCAGCTTTAGTCGTCCTAGCCAGCACATAGTCTAAGGCTGGTTTCACACTGTTGCAAATTGGATATGGGGTTCCCTGCGATTGTGACTGGCTCTCTATGGAGTCGGTTCACACATCTCCGCAGCGGCTCCGGTATGAATGACACAGGGGTCCTGTGCATCTTCTGGTCAGTTTCAGGTCCGAGTTAAGCCAAAAATTTGGGCTAAAATAGGACCTGGAACTGTAAATAGGAATGCACCGGACTCCTGCTGTGGGCCGGAGCGTGCTGCAGTGTGAACCCAGCCTTAGAGGACTAGGAACATGATCTAACTGGACTGGAAGCGGGATGCAAAAGGCCTTTTAGGCCAGGCAAGTGTTATCTGGCAGACAAACTCTGCCCCTGGACTTCTAGTGTAAGTGTATTTAAAATAAAATCTGGGGACATATTTTTTTTTACTAGTAATCAGGAATGGGCTCGGGCGTGTTTGGAACCGAGTGTACCCGATCCTGCCAGGAAGTTTGCACTGAGCTGTGCTAATCACAGGCAGTGAAACATTTCCCGATCGCTGCGCGGACATCGGGAAATGTTTCACTGCCTGTGATTAGTGCAGTGCAAACTTCCTGGCAGGCATGGACACCTGTAGTTCCGAACACACCCGAGCCCATCCTTACTAGTAATGGCGGCGATCAGCGACTTATAGCAGGACTGCGATATTGTGACACTTTTGACACTTTGTGGGAACCAGTGACACCAATACAGTGGACAATGCTAAAAAATATGCACTGTTAATGTACTAATGACACTGGCTGGGAAGGGGTTACACATCAGGGGAAATCAAAGGGTTATTTGTGTGCCTAGCCTGTGTTTTCTCACTGTGGAGGATGTGCTTTTACTAAGGGAAGACATAGATTTCTGTCCCTGCTTTGCAGGAACACAGGATCAATGTCTTCCATACTGACAGAACGGTGATCTGAGTTGTTTACATACCCTGTGTACAGAACGATCGATGGGTACTGTTGGACATAGAGTCCGGCGCACCTGCTGATCGGCCCTGATGCCCAGAAATGCAGGATCACGAATATATATACATGATTCTGTGCAGCAAGACCGCCCGGTAGCAGTAAATCTGCTATGGGGCGATTCAGCCAGAGCCAGAGTGCCTGCTGCCTGTAAGTTATGATTCCATCCATGATGCCAGAGAGACAGACACAGTGCAATGTATTCACAGACACCCCCAAAGCATACCTGTGTTGAAGGCACTGGCAGCCCCACTATCGGATCTGCTTCCCCTCTGTTCTTGAGCTCAGCTGCCTCTCTCTGCCTATTGCCACTGCCACCTGCCTCACAGCCTCTCTAGTCTCCAAGCTCCGGCTACTACTGAGTGGGGAGCAGAGTTGAGCAGAGGAAGATCACTCCACCAGGGAAGGCAAGGAAATAGGCAGGCAGATGGCTGGCCGAGACTTGGACAAGGCAGAAGACCATGCGAGCGGGAGTTGAATGGGTATGCGCTGAAACTGAAGAAATAGTCCCTCCACTCCGACCAGCCAATGATCATCAGAAAGGGGCATAGATAATGGAAAAAATACACCCCCCCCCCAAGCTAGTAGAAGCGAGGGAGTGCAATTCAGACGTTTATTTTTTAATTCTGCACTGTCTTTGAAATTGGCTGGGCCCCTGTTCAAATCCAATCCGGGGACAAAACCGGGGACAGACTTGGTCCGGGGACAGTGTCCTCAGTCAGGGGGGAGTGTCCCCAAAGACCGGGGACATCTGGTCACCCTATTCTAGTGACACCTGGGCAAAGTGTACAGAATCCAGAGGTGCAGCTGCAGCAGTCCTGTCTCTGTAATGACACGAAGGGAGTCATGAGCTGTATGTATAAATCCTAATGGGCAAGCCGGAGCCCTCTGAGTACTGATGATCCTGGGAAGTAAGCAATTAACATCAGGGAACTAGATCCCAACACTGTAGTGCTTCCATGAAGAGGGGAGAGGCCTTAAGGGAAGAAGTCACAATTGACTGCTATGGACCATCCACTATATGTGATTTGTGAAGTATACCAAGCGACAACAGACAGTATGGCTATGTGATGTGATGTGTCACTGCCATCTTTGAAGAACAACAGTAAAGTGTGTAAACCCTATTACTTGTGTGGACATTACTTTCTTATAAATACATAGCACCCTCTAGTGTGTGCTACTAGCAGTTTAGGAAAAGTTATCTGGCTCATGCGGTAGTAAACCACTGAAACCCCCCCCCCCCCCCTGCAAGAAAATAGCATAATGTGTTAGTATGCATCACATATTAGCACATTATGAAATACTTACAATAGAGCAAAGCTCCTGCAGCGCGCCCGGTCACAACTGAGGGAGCTGACATGTTCCCGTTTTTTCCGGGTTCGTGGGCTCTGGCACTATGAGTAGTCGGAGCACGATGACGTCACTCCCGGCAAGTCCTAGCACAATCTGTCTGATCTTCAATGCGCATGTGCCGCTGACATCAGCGCCTGCATGCAGGGGAAATATCTCCTAAACCGTGCAGTCTTAGGAGATATTCATTTTTTCCTATGGGTAAGCCTTATTATAGCGAGGTATTGGGTCAGGGTTCACTAGAGTTCAGGGATGGGTGACCCATCCTGGCAGCTCTCTGGTGCCCCCCCCCCCCCCGGAGTCTGAAAGGTTGGAGAACCTCCTAGAGCTAGAGGGCAGGGGTTAGGAAGAGCTGCCATGAATATTTATGGGGCCTCAGCCAATCCCCAAAAGTTGGCTGGTGAGGGGCAGAGACAACCCCATAAAGAGACATGGACCATTCCAGCAGGGGAGTCGGGTGGAAGATAAAGATGGAATGCTGAGGAGAGGCTGTCGGTGGCCCTTGATGGAACCCCCTGCCAGGGAGGGGTGATACCCTGGGCTAGAGGCTTGGGATAGCTGGCATAGAAGGATCCCATCACAGGAGGCAGTTAGAGGAGAACCTTCAGGAGAGGCAGCTGGTCAGGGCAAAAGACAGACAGTGAGTAGAGATCAGCATTGAGCAGGGACAACACAAGGGGAGAGATTGTCAGCGTTAATAGTCTTAGTCTTCATCCTTACCTTGGGGAATCTTCATGGAAGTGTGCCAGTTGGGCAGGACTGGGGCAGAAAGTCAGTCAGGAGGACTGTGAGGAAGATCAGCCAGGTGTGGCTGGTGGCAGCCAGGTGGGCTAGCAATTTTCTGCAAACAAGTGGAGCTTCGATCAGTGGCCACAAGGGAAGCAGAAAGAGGAATGTCATGCTGTTTGCTCTCTGCAATACTTTGTCAAGGGGCTGAGAGTTCCTGCCTGTGATGGGCCTTTGCTGAGCTAACAACAAAACTGTTAGTTCCCTCAAGAGAGAGCAGCAGGTGCTTTGCTGAGAAAAAACAAGTTAGTGCAGGAGGATGGAAAAGTGGACTTTTTGTAAATAGGGAGGAGCTGTCCCTTTGTTCATAGCTCTGGACATTTTTCAAGTTGGACATCCCAAATTTCCCTATCCTATCCAAGTTATCAACCCCTAATAAAACATCAAAAACAAGCCAAGGACTGATTTCTACATTATAGTGCATGAAGGAAATGCTATGTGACTGGCTTTGAAGCAGTGGGGACCCGGGACACTAGTGACTCCTTGGGGGGTAGCGCTAAAAATATAAAGGCTAATGGCCAGGGATGTCATGGGAAGGCCCATGGCAAGGAGTTGGGCATAATATGGCGAAGGCCAAGAACTACCAGCAGTGGGTTGTAGAAGAAGTGGGTGGGAGCTTGGGTGATTTGGTGCCAACAGTCAGCCTCCTTACATGCTTACTGATCAAACTTGCTGCAATCATATTCTGAAAGATATGACTGAACATTATAATGAAATATTGTATCGCATGTATGATCACCACAATTTCTCTCCATCTTCTGTTCATAAGAATGCAATGTGTTCCCTGTTTATTTTTGCATTATTACGCAAAATAATTAACTTTATTCCACAAGTTTGGGGCTTTTTCCCTGTTCAACTAGTTCATATATCCAAACATCCTCAGAAACCTGTGTGAGGTATTTCAAAGAGTCTTTGGTGCAATAAGGCAATATACGTTTTTTATTGGCTCCACTACTAACTCAAAACTGTGCTTTGGGCTAAAAGTAGTATGCTCTCATTTTGCAGTGGATTTTAGTATTCCATACAGAGATGATGACGACTGGACTGTCCCAAGGAACTCATGTCAGTCAAGCCAATCCTTTTGGCCAAGGTCAGAAATAATTACCATACTGTCAGCCCAGACTTGGTCAGAATATACAGCCAGATTTATTGTTTTTTCCTGATTGATCAAGCAAGACCCAGTACAAAAACAAATGTCACTCATAGCTATCATCTCCTGCCCAGAACTTGTATACTATGGAACATATCCAATGTATAAGAAATCTATAGGACACAAAAAATTAAGCCTATACTTGGCTCACAGAAAACAATTCAGAAATCCCCAGATTATAAGAAACCCTATACTTTATCGATTCATTCTAAAATCTTAATACAAATCATATTGGATGCTTCAGGCACTCATCTAAATGGAAGCAGTGGGTACTTGAAGGTCACCTTAGATTAGCAGATGTACAGCAAGGCTCCTTTATCGGAATACCATTCATGATTTATAAACTATGTTACATCAACTTTAAATTGTATATAATCATTTGTAGCTTTCTTTTCTTCCACAGACATCAGGAAGTGATTTCAATCAATGCATTTTATGTGGCACTTTAACCAGAGTCCCAGTACTTCCTTTTCTGTCTTCCCCAGGGCTCATCAAGTGCTTTTATTGTATCTATGAATATCTATCAATAAATAATTGTGCATAATTCCTCTAAGAGGATTTAACTTAGTGATGAAAAGAGCCCTTCCGGTTCTGAAATATGACAATAGACTATACAGTATCTCACAAAAGTAAGTACACCCCTCATTTTTTTTGGAAGTATTTAATTATAGCTTTTTATGTGACAACACTGAAGAAATGACACTTTGCTACAATGTAAAGTAGTGAATGTACAGCTTGTATAACAGTGTAAATTTGCTGTCCCCTCAAAATAACTCAACACACAGCCATTAATGTTTAAACCGCTAGCAACAAAAGGTAGTACACCCTGAAGTGAAAATGTCCAAATTGGACCCAATTAGCCATTTTCCCTCCCCAGTGTCATGTGACTCATTAGTGTTACAAGGTCTCAGGTGTGAATGGGGATCAAGTGTGTTAAATTTGGTGTTATTGCTCTCACTCTCTCATACTGGTCACTGGAAGTTCAACATGGCACCTAATGGCAAAGAACTCTCTGAGGATCTGAAAAAAAGAATTGTTGCTCTACATAAAGATGGCCTAGGCTATAAGAAGATTGCCAAGACCCTGAAACTGAGCTGCAGCACGGTGACCAAGACCATACAGCGGCTTAACAGGACAGCTTCCACTCCGAACAGGCCTCGCCATGGTCAACCAAAGAAGTTGAGTGCACATGCTCAGCGTCATGTCCAGAGGTTGTCTTTCGGAAATAGAGTGCTGCCAGCATTGCTGCAGGGGTTGAATGGGTGGGGGGTCAGCCTGTCAGTGCTCAGACCATACACCACACACTGCATCAAATTGGTCTGCATGGCTGTTGTCCTAGAGAATAGCCTCTTCTGAAGATGATGCACAAGACAGCCCGCAAACAGTTTGCTGAAGACAAGCAGACTAAGGACATGGATTACTGGAACCATGTCCTGTGGTCTGATGAGATCAAGATAAACCTATTTGGTTCAGGTGGTGTCAAGCGTGTGTGGCGGCAACCAGGTGAGGAGTACAAAGACAAGTGTGTCTTGCCTACAGTCAGGGCTGCTGTTAAAAATCACAGGGCCCCGTACAGTCTTCGTGATGGGGCCCCCGTCCACAAATCCCCACCTACACATTGGCACCCCCAGTCTAAAGCTGCCCCCACCCAGTTTTTATGGGCTAGTTCACACTATTAAAGAGGTAGTGGGTATGGTGCTGCTCTGTTTATTATGATGGGTGTATACTCCAAATTAATCATTGAAAAGTGCTTAGTGCTACTTCACAAACAAATTCATGAAATTAAATCAAATGATAAAGTGACATGTGTTATATTGAACTAACAGGTGAATATATTCCTTGGTATGTGAAAAGATTAGATTGCATTTGCAGTTAGTAAAGTTACAGGTGCTTATATGGACCATAAATAGTGAACATGAAATACTGTGATAGTAACTGAAATCAATAAACAAGACATATAATAACCATTAAACTCATGTCAGTCCAGTTCTAATATCATTAATCTGTCCACCTGCACCAGTATTTTGTTACAAGCACAAAGAAAGAGCACCTGTCACTTTATATATATTTTTATATTTTTACATTTTCATATTCAGTTTTTGGTTTACATATTTTATATATATTGACTTATTAATGATATCAGAACTGGACTGACACACCGTGTCACATGGCTGTTAGGTACTTACTTTGTTATGGCTGTACTAGGTGTTTCAAACTAACACTGTACTGCCATAGCAAAGTCAGTACCCAACAGCCATGTGACACTGACACAGAGCCACAGGGGATCTGCTGTCCTGTAAACATTAAACTGATAATGTCAATTAGCACATGGTGGGGAGTCTGGGGACTGTACCTTGCTTTCAGGCATGCTTGCCTGTGCATCGCCACCCGCCGCTGGTATCGCCGATCTGCGCCCTCCACCTCACATAAGCCTCTCGCTCACTCCATGGCACCTGCTGGGGGAGCGGAGGAATCACTCCGTCAGGGAGGGCACAGCATAGGCAATGGGCAGCCGGCTGGAATTATAATGTTCAGTGGGTCATGCGACTGCACTTCATGTACCTACGCCTGAAAATGAAAAAAAAGTTCCTGCTCTGCTCCAGCTACTTGGGCCCCTCTGTTGACATGATGGGGCCCAGGGTAATTTAATTTAAGCCCTGGGTAGTCAGTAGAAGTGGGTGTATGGGCTACTAAAATCAATTTATTATTATAGGCCGGAATGAACAATAAAGCTGCCAGGTCCCCCCTGTTTTACTGAAGGAGTCCGGGTCCAGTACAACAGGGCCTGTTGTACTGCCTTATCAACGGCTCGGTCTACAGTCAAGCATATTGGTGGGAGTGTCATGGTCTGGGGCTGCATGAGTGCTTCTGGCATTGGGGAACTACAGTTCTTTGAGGGCAGTGGCATTGCTATGGGGGGGGGGGTGCGGCCCGCACCGGGTGACACCCGCCAGAGGCTGCTACACACTGACCATACTACATTGGAGCAGAGCGATGCGAGCAGGGCATGTGCGGGGAAGGCAGTCTGTATCACTCCCCAGTCAGTGAAACTATCCATCGTGGATATCTCCCGAGGCAGCCCGAGTTGGTGGGTGTAGCTAGGGGTGTAACTGCCTCCTCCACTCCTCCCACAGACTCCTTCAGTCTAGATGATCCCACGGCTGAAGGAGAAGAAAGAGGCAATGACAAAGCAGCCCCGCCCGGGTGTCTTCATCTCCAGACATGCTGTAAGTGACTGAGCACACTGTCACTACAACCTACCTTATGCCTAACCACACCGTATCCCGTCAAACCCCACCGTATCCCGTCCAACCCCACCGTAAACCGTCCAACTCCACCATATCCCGTCCAATCCCACCACATCCCGTCCAACCCCACCATACACCGTCAAACCCCACCGTATCCCTTCAAACCCCACAATATCCGTATTCCATCCAACATCACTGTCACACGAGTCAGTGAATGTCGTACAGACCTCTACTTCTGTGGGCCCGCCCCGACGAAACAGTAACGGAGAAAGAAGAGGAAGTCGGCACCCTAGTAGATCTGACTTCCTCAGACACCCTCCTCACCTCCTCCGTCAATGTGGGGATCGATGTGGGTG
>BLSH010160223.1:697447-712906 GCA_018402905.1 Glandirana rugosa | reverse complement strand
GGTGTAACTGCCTCCTCCACTCCTCCCACAGACTCCTTCAGTCTAGATGATCCCACGGCTGAAGGAGAAGAAAGAGGCAATGACAAAGCAGCCCCGCCCGGGTGTCTTCATCTCCAGACATGCTGTAAGTGACTGAGCACACTGTCACTACAACCTACCTTATGCCTATAACACCCCAAACTTCCCTATGCCACCCCAAACTGCCACATACCACCCCAACCTGCCCTACACCACCCTAACCTGCCCTATACCACCTCAACCTGCCAAATGCCACCCCAACCTGCCCTATGCCACCCCAAACTGCCCTATGCCACACCAACCTGCCCTATGCCACCCTAAACTGCCACATACCACCCCAACCTGCCATACACCACCCCAACCTGCCCTATACCACCTCAAACTGCCACATGCCACCCTAACCTGCCCTATGCCACCCCAACCTGCCCTATACCACCCAAACCTGCCCTATAGCACCTCAACCTGCTGTATACCACCCCAACCTGCCCTATACCACCCTAACCTGCCCTATACCATCCCAAACTGCCACATAACACGCAAACCTTCCCTATACCACCCAACCTGCCCTATACCACCCTAACCTGCCCTATACCACCCCAACTTGCCCTATACCACCCTAAACTGCCACAATACCTCTACAACCTGACCGATACCACCCCAACCTGCCCTATACCACCCCAAACTGCCATTATATCACCCCAACCTGCCATATACCACCCTTATTTGCCCTATACCACCCATAACTGCCATCATACCACCCCAACGTGCCCTATACCACCCTAAACTGCCACTATACCTCCACAACCTGCCACTATACTACCCTAAACTGCCATTATAGCACCTTATACTATCATTTACAGGGTTGGTTTGGGGTGCACCCTGTGACCGTGCAGTGCCTGTAGGGCGCTGGGCAGCCTAGACAGGAGGGGGGATGACACCATGTTTTACTGCACCAGGTGACACTAACCCTGGTGACACCACTGATTGAGGGAACCATGAAAGCCAACATGAACTGTGACATACTGAAGCAGAGCATGATCCCCTCCCTTTGGAGACTGGGCCGCAGGGCAGTATTCCAACATGATAATGACCCCAAACACACCTCCAAGATGACCACTGCCGTGCTAAAGAAGATGAGGGTTAAGGTGATGGACTGGCCAAGCTTGTCTCCAGACCTAAACCCTACTGAGCATCTGTGGGGCATCCTCAAATGGAAGGTGGAGCAGTGCAAGGTCTCTAACTACCACCAACTCCGTGATGTTGTCATGGAGGAGTGGAAGAGGACTCCAATGGCAACCTGTGAAGCTCTGGTGAACTCCATGCCCAAGAGGGTTAAGGCAGTGCTAGAAAATAACGGCGGCCACACAAAATATTGACACTTTGAGCCCAATGTGGACATTTTCACTTAGGGGTGTACTCACTTTTGTTGCCAGGGGTTTAAACATTAATGGCTGTGTGTTGAGTTCTTTTGAGGGGACAGCAAATTTAAAACTGTTATACAAGCTGTACACTCACTACTTTACATTGTAGCAAAGTGTCATTTCTTCAGTGTTGTCACATGAAAAGATATAATAAAATATTTAGAAAAATGTGGAGGGTGTACTCACTTTTGTGAGATACTGTATATGGCTTTTTGAATTATTTTTTTCATGAAAACCCTGTACAATAATTCCATATATAATGAATATCAACTTTGTTAACCACTTAATGACAGCGTCGCATACATTTACTGATGCAGATTGGCAGCGTAACGCAAATCGCCGTCTATAAATGGCAATTCGTGCAGACACAGCTAGGGGGCCCATCGCATGCTCCCTCGGTGTGACCGCAGGTCGGGCGGACTCGATGCCTGCCGGCGACCCGCAATCGCCTACCCTTCAGGAAGAACGGGGAACTGCCGATGTAAACACGGTAGTTCCCTGTTCTGTCAGTGGACATGACAGAGATCTGCTGATCCCTGTATTCGGGATCAGTTAGATCTGGCATGTCCCTGTCAGCCCAGCCCCCACACAATTAGAACACAATGAGGGAACACAGTTAACCCCTTCAATGCCCCCTGCAGGTTAACCCCTTCCCTGACAATGACATTTATACAGTAATCAGTGGCCATTTTTAGATCTGATCGCTGCATAAATGGCAATGGTACCAAAAAAGTGTCAAAAATGTACGACATGTCCGCCACAATATTGCAGACCTGATAAAAATTGCAGATCACCACCATTAATAGTAAAAAAAAAAAAAAGTAAAAATGCCATAAATTAATTCTCATGGTTTATAAATGCAGCAACTTTTGCGCAAACCAATCAATATACGCTAATTGCTATTTTTTTTTTTTACCACAAATATGTAGAAGAATATATATCAGCCAGAACTGATGAATACTTTTTTTTATATTTTTTTTTATATGTATTATAGCAAAAATGTAAAAATATTGTTTTTTTTCAAAATTGTTGATCTTTTTTTGTTTATAGCGCAAAAAATAAAAACCGCAGATGTGATCAAATACCACCAAAAGAAAGCTCTATTTGTGGGGGAAAAAAGGACGGCAATTTTGTTTGCATACAACGTGCAGGGCCACGCGATTGTCAGTTAAATGGATGAAGTGCCGAATCGCAAAAAGTGCTCTGGTCCTAAAGTGGGAAATCCTTCCGGGGCTGAAGCGATTAAACACAAATAGTTATTTCTTTTTTCAGTTTTGTGTAATTTTTATTGAAATCCTTAAACCAATCTCCAAATTACAAATGAGTAAACTGTCATTTATGAATCTGCAATTGTATATATTTATGAACAAATATCAATCCATCTGAAACCAAAATTAAAAAAAGAGGTAGTATTAAATTAATCAGGTTCCATATGTTACTTTCTGTTACCATGGGGAATGGTGTTATTTTTGTAAGAGCCCATGTATCCTCTGATCTATGGCCTAATGCTACTTCCTTGAAATATACAGTGCCTTGAAAAAGTATTCATACCCTTTGCAATTTTCCACATTTTGTCATGTAACAACCAAAAACATTAATTTATTTTATTGGGATTTTATGTGATAGACCAACACAAAGTGGCACATAATTGTGAAGTGGAAGGAAAATGATAAATGGTTTCCTAAATCTTTTACAAATAAATATGTGAAAATTGTGGTGTGCATTTGTATTCAGCCCCCCTGAGTCAATACTTTGTAGAACCACCTTTCACTGCAATTACAGCTGCAAGTCTTTTCGGGGATGCCTGTACCAACTTTGCACATCTAGAGAGTGAAATAGTTGCCCATTCTTCTTTGCAAAATAGCTCAAGCTCTGTCAGATTGGATGGTGAATGTCTGTGAACAGCAATTTTCAAGTCTTGCCACAGATTCTCAATTGGATTTAGGTCTGGACTTCGACTGGGCCAGTCTAACACATGATTATGCTTTGATCTAAACCATTCCATTGTAGCTCTGGCTGTATAGGGTCGTTGTTCTGCTCTAAGGTAAACCTCTGCCCCAGTCTCAAGTCTTTTGCAGACTCTAACAGGTTTTCTTCTAAGATTGCCCTGTATTTGGCTTCATCCATCTTCCCATCAACTCTGACCAGCTTCCCTGTCCCTGCTGAGGAAAGCATCCCCACAACATGATGCTGTCACCCCCATGTTTCACAGTGGGGATGGTGTGTTCAGGATGATGTGCAGTGTTTTCCACCACACATAGCGTTTTGCTTTTAGGCCAAAAAGTTCAATTTTGGTCTCATCTGACCAGAGCACCTTCTTCCACATGTTTGCTGTGTGCCCCACATGACTTCTCATAAACTGCAAACGGGGCTTCCTATGGCTTTCATTCAACAATGGCTTTCTTCTTGCCACTCTTCCATAAAGGCCAGGTTTGTGGAGTGCGCAACTAATAGTTGTCCGGTGGACAGATTCTTCCACCTGAGCTGTGGATCTCTGCAGCTCCTCCAGAGTTACCATGGGCCTCTTGGCTGCTTCTCCGATTAATGCTCTCCTTGCCTGGCCTTTCAGTTTAGGTGGACGGCCATGTCTTGGTAGGTTTGCAGTTGTACCATACGCTTTCCATTTTCGTTTGATGGAGTGAACAGTGCTCCGTGAGATGTTCAAAGCTTGGGATATTTTTTTATAACCAACCCTGCTTTAAACTTCTCCACAACTTTATCCCTGACCTGTCTGGTGTGTTCCTTGGCCTTCATGATGCTGTTTGTTCACTAAGGTTCTCTAACAAACCTCCGAGGGGTTAACAGAACAGCTGTATTTACAGTATACTGAGATTAAATTACACACAGGTGGCAATTGGTTCCACAAGATTTTATTTAGGGTTATCAAAGTAAAGGGGGCTGAATACAAATGCACACTTTTCAGATATTTATCTGTAAACAATGTTGAAAATCATTTATCATTTTCCTTCCACTTCACAATTATCTGCCACTTTGTGTTGGTCTATCACATAAAATCCCAATAAATAATATTTCCGTTTTTGGTTGTAACATGACAAAATGTGGAAAATTTCAAGGGGCATGAATACTTTTTCAAGGCACTGTAGGCCTGAACTTAAAGCAGAGCTCCACCCAAAAGGGGAAGCTCTGCTTATCTGCTTCCTCCCCCCCTCCCCGGGGCCACATTTAGCACATTTTGGGGGTTAGGGGAGATAAGGTACCTGTTTTTGACAGGTACCTATCTCCACTTCTGGGAAATCTGGCTGCAGCGAGGCCCCCCGGAAGTTTGACCCACCTCCTCCTTCCCCTGCCGCCGGGCCATTCACAAAGTGCAGCAGGCTTCACACATGCGCAGTAGGGTACTGGTTGTGGTGCCGCAAGGCTTCACTGTCGGCTCCCCTTACAGGCAATGATGGCGGCAGCACCTGAAACCCGATGGAAACATCGGCTGGGTTGTCGACAACACTGGATACCAGGACAGGTAAGTGTCCTAATATTAAAAGTCAGCAGCTACAGTATTTGTAGCTGATGACTTTTATTTTTTTTTTGTAGGGGGGTGGACCTCCTCTTTAAAGTGTATTTACACTTTTGCAGTGAAATTTGGGAAAACTCCACTATGTGTTTAAGGCCCCTTTCACACGGACAGATAGATTCCAGCTTTTAGCTGCGGCTAGATTAAGTTATCTACCGCAGCTATACTGTGACAATGCTTTCCTATAGCCCCATTCACGCTCTGCATTTATCAACGGTTTTGTTACAGACGATTTCGAACGTTTAGAAAAAATGGATTGGAATGCGTCCAGGAACGGTGTTATGCAGCTAACCGTACCTATCTGCACCTATCTGCACGAATCTGCAGCTAAACTGTGTCAGCTATGGATAGCAACGGCAACAAGCATAGAAATCGATAGGAAGCACTTCAGGAATCTCAAGAATGTTAACAATGTTTCCACCACAGCAGCATGTATCCGTAGCTAATCGGAATGTAACAAATGCAAGTAATCGTTGCGCTTTATCTGACTAACGGATAGCAACGGCAGATCAGCTGTTTCTATCCGTTCGTGTGAAAGGGGCCTTTGTGTTCCCATTCACATGGCATATCTAATTTATATCTAACTTTTATATGTTTCTCTAAGCCTAGCTTCTACATCTTTAATTCCTTGTTATGACAGACATTAGTCAAAGCTGGTTTACAACTGATAAGGATATCTGTCAGCATAGTAGGGTCAATTATGGCTCCCCAGTCACCTCATAAAGAGAACTAAGTAAAATTTGTTTATGCAAATTTGCCCGCAAAAGTGGAATATATGCTTTAAAGCAATTATTTTACTGTAAGATAATAAAAGGAAAAGCTTTGCATTATATTTAATAAGGACAAAGTGTAGAAGCCTCTAGCAAGCGCTCATAAATTATCTTTCATAAATCTGACTGCAGTAATTGTTACAAAGCTGATCCATAATTTAGTTACAATGTCTAACTGTGCATCATTGCTCTAGGTTAGCTAATAAAGCTCTTTGAACTACGAGTTATCAGAAGATAAATGATTTTTGGCTGAATAAAGAAACTGCATAAGGGAGGAGCCACAAACCAATGCAAATTTTAAAAAGGCAATAAAATATCATTACTGACATTTTCCCACCATTCTCTTTCAGATTATAACCTAGGCAACAACTGCCGGAGGGTCTAATTTCACAGCAGCAATGCAAAACCTGCTCACGTTTCTCCTTTTCTCCTTTTTTTAGAGAACAAGAGCACTGGCAGGCATAGTGAGATCCGACTCATGTTACTTGAACTGGGAATACAGAGGCTTACGTCATTATCTACGGATAAGCCAGATGGGCCTTCTTCGAAAAACTTATTGTTGCAAATGTGCCAGCACACTTGGGGTTAATATTATGCAGCCATCGGTAAAGCGCAGCTACAGCAAAGTCACCTCTGCCAATGTCCTTCTTACTACAACAGATAACTACCAGAGATCAGGATGCCTTATGTACAGGGCCTTGGTTCTTCATCTGTAAATTCTTGGCAAATTTACAAGAAAGTGACATTGTTTTGTACATCTGCTGCAGATATATAGGTAAACTAACTGGTATGAAATATTTAATTGCATTTGAGGTTGTTAACACTTTTCATTGGTTACAGTAATATTAAATTTGCACACAGTCAACGTCTTAGTAATGCAAATAACATTTAGAATATGACATATTAATAATTCATAGTGATATGTTTATTAGAGCTTTTATTTGTATTTTATTAGATCTAGTCTGCTTAAAGTTTGAGATTTTTACATAGCAAATATCGGTATTGTAAACAAACACTTTTTTTATACCTGTTTTAAAAATCATCACTATCATCATGATGAAAAGTGTTCATTGCTTGGCATGTATTAGGCTCAATCCACTAAACGAATTCACCAGGGACACTTATATTTAAAAAATGACAGTTATTTACAGCCGATTTTTAAAAATGACAGTTACTTGGTTGAAAAAAAGATCTTTAGCCTTGTACAGTGTGAACTGAACCTATTATGAGCAGAATAGCTTAGAAACATCAGACCATAACAAAGTCATTTGTCATAATGGGGGAGATTTACTAAAACTGGTGCACGCAGACTCTGGTGCAGCTGTGCATAGTAACCAATCAGCTTCTAGGTTTTATTGTAAAAGCCTACTTGAACAAGCTGAAGTTAGAAGCTGATTGGTGACTATGCACCGCTGCACCAGATTCTGTGTGCTCCAGTTTTAGTAAAACTCTTCCAGTAATAAACGCTGTAACATATCCATGGATTTGCAGTGTGTTTTCCCCAGGATGTTGTAGAACTGTAAGTCCCAGCAAGTCAAGGTAAGCTAATATGTTCAGCTTATGATAAAACAACACTTTTGCAATAACTAGTAAGCATAGTTTTGTGTTACCCATCCTAGAATAATAAAGTAATAATAATAAAGTAATGTAATGAGCTGTGTAAAACATGACATATTAAAAAATGATATATATGTGAATGTGGTGTTATAGACACATAGGCCAGCTTTACTATACTAAAATGAAGTCTGTTATCTTCTTTAAAGAAATATATCATACGTTACCTTCCAGCTTCACCACTTTGTACGCAGAGGATGCTCTGCAGGACCCAACCTGGGAGTTTCCCACAATGCCTCACTCCCTGCTGCAGCAATGAGAGGGGGTAGAGAGGAAAGACTGTCCAATCACAAGCTGGATAGATATTGCGTTACAACTGTACCATCCTAGAAAACACATAGGGGGAAGAGGGGAAGCTTTCACTTGCTCCGAGCTGCAATTAAGAGACTCTAGAATTGAGTCATGCAGAAATTAGGCCTGTGCTGTTTAATAAAAGATAAAATCACCAGTGGGAAAATGAGCGGAGTTATTTATTCCACCTATTTTCCTGAAAGTGGATGTGACCTTGTCGATGTACAAGGGGATGGAAAGCATGACTCAGGGATAGTGATGTAGACGACACGTCATTGTTTCCATGGGAACCGTTGCTTAGTGACAGAACTTACTAGGCCGTAATGGCTGATCTCCTGAGCTGTGCAGTCACAGCAGTGGATGCTGGCAGTGTGGATTATAAGGACTCGTTGTAGAAGGATGCTATAGAAATAAATAGATACCATAGAAGTAGCAAACACAGACAACAGCTTCAGCAATGTGTAATGTGTTGCATGCCACCATATTATATTCTTATATATAACACATGTAGCGCCCTCCTAGTTTGGGTATTAGTGAGTGTATATCGTTTTTTGGCTTTTTCTGATTAACAGGAGAGCTGATAGGTAAATTTATATGATATCTGCTTATCAGAGAGCCTTGATTTAAGTAAGGTCTGCTTAGTGTGCTCTGGTGCTGATTCATGTGGTCTGGAAGGTTTCACACTGTCCAGTAGTATGGGTCCCTATCGGACAGTGGAAGGAAAACCCAGCCAGTGACAGCAGGTGTATGTGGATGTGGTTTTGACCAATTAGCAGGGGAGGTGCCCCACTGCATTTTGGGTGAACACATTCATATAAAAAGGAGCACATGGGCTCAAGGTCAGGAGTTCCAGCCCACCCAGACCTTGGGGTAAAAGTGTGTATTCAGCTCCTGGCTGCTAGGCTTGAGGCCTATCCAGGAGGCTGCCAGATGCTGGGCCTGGTCAAGGCCTAGCTGAAGTTGCTGATGCTGCAGCTCAGAGTTCTTAGAAGCTGACAAGGGGGGCGTCCTTGGATCCGGTCTGGTATCACAGTGGCAAAGTGTTGCTTGGAAGTTGGCAGAGGGAGGCTACTGGCGGTCCCAGAACATGGTGTGAGTACAGACCCTTGAAGGGTTCCCTGAGACTGAGTTGCTAGAATTCCCCTCCTGTTCCTCATAATCAGCTAACTGGGTGTGTGAGCTAGAAAGGAGACACTGGTTTGTGTCTTGAAGAACAGAGTCCAGCTTATCCTGTACTGCTTAAAAAGGGACCTGTTTCACTGAAATCAGCCTGCCATTAAGTGCCATGGGTAGTCTGGTACATTCAGTTAGAAAGGAGACACTGACGAGTGTCTTGAAGAAGCAAAGGTCCAGCCTGTCCTTTACTGCTTGGAAGGGGACTTGTTTCACTGAGAGCAGTCTGCTATGTAGTGCCACTGACAGAGATAGGGAGAAGTTGTCCTCACCTGAAATAAGTTAACTTGGAGTATCTCATCCATTCCCTTCACCTATCCAAGTTCTACAATAAAGCATCAAAAAATTCATCCCCGAGACTGATCATTGGAATAACGAGCAGGATTGTGTGTGTGCACCTGGCAGTGTAAAAATCTGTTGTGACTGGCTGCAGGATAATTAGAGGGAAGCCTGGGTCATATATAAATTAGCAGCTCCTTCGGGGGTTACACGCAGATAAAGTTTACTCTCTGCATCAACAAAATAAAGAAAATATTATGCTCATTCACTGCCTGTGAAAATAAAGAAGTTATTACTGTCCCTTACTTTATTAGGCCTAGTTTACACTTGCATTGATAAAAAGTAGTTGAGAAGCACCGCAACAAAAACTATACCCCCTGTTGTATTCGCCAGGCAATACCACCACTGAACATGACCCATTCAAGTGAATTGGGCTGTGCTGCAACTGTAAGCCAAATGCTAGGCTTTCGGTTGCAACAGAGTATTCTCATTTAACTGCTTCCTGTCTGGGCCATTGTAAAACTACGCCCGAGCTGGAGCCCTATTGTTCTGGGTGGGCGTCGCTTGACGTCCTCCCTAGAACACACCTTACGTGGGTCCCATGGGCCACGCTTCAGCATGATCTGTCACCCACTCCATCTACCAGACTCAGCAGATGACAAATCAGTGTATTGGCCCACTGCCGATTCCATGTGATCAATGTGACCAATCACAGCTGATCAAAGCATAATTGTAAACAATGAACAGCTTTGATTCATGCCATTCATTGTGTACAATTGTGTTGCTAGCTGTGATTGGTCACAGTGATCACTTGGTACAGACAGGGCAAATCACAGCCCATCTGTACCATGTGTTTAGCTGTGACCATTTATAGCTAATCACAATACACACTGAATGAATCTATTTCATTCAGTAAAAATACTTGCTTATAACAGTGAAATTCATAGTGTGTAAAATAAAAAAACCCCCCCCCCCCCTCCCCCCAGAGTAGTCCAACAGTCTATGGTAACACTATATTGTTCTGGTCACACTATGTAAAAAAAAAATGTTAAAAAAAGAAAAAAAAATTAAAAACAATTATTAAGCACGTTTAAGGATTTACCCCCTTCCTGACCAGAGCATTTTTTGCGATACAGCACTGCGTCGCTTTAACTGACAATTGCACGGTCATACGACGTTGTACCCAAACAAAATTGACGTCCTTTTTTCCCACAAATAGAGCCTTCTTTCGGTGGTATTTGATCACCTCTGCGATTTTTATTTTTTGCGATATAAAAAAACAAAGAGCGACAATTTTGAAAAAAAAAAACAATTTTTCTAACTTTTTGCTAAAATACATATCCAAAAAAAAAAATACATTTCTTCCTCGGTTTAGGTCGATATATATTCTTCTACATATTTTTGGTAAATAAAATCGCAATAGGCGTTTATTGATTGGGTTGCGCAAAATTTATTGTGTCTACAAACTATGGGAATAGATTTATGGCATTTTTATTATTATTTTTTTTACTAGTAATGCCGGTGATCTGAGATTTTTATCGGGCCGGGATATTGCATCGGACAGATCGGACACTTTTGACACTTTTTTGGGATCAATGACATTTATACAGCGATCAGGGCTTTAAATAACCACTGATTACTGTATAAATGTCACTGGCAAGGAAGGGGTTAAACTGTAGGGGGCAATAAAGGGGTTAAATGTGTTCCCTCACTGTGTTCTAACTGTGTTAGGGCTGGGCTGGCAGGGGCATGACAGATCTAACTGTTCCCGATCACAGGGAACAGTAGATCACTGTCATGTACCCTGACAGAACGGAGATATGTCTTGTTTACAAAGGCAGATCCCCGTTTTGTCTCTGTAGTAGTCGATCACGGGACACCGGCGGACATCGAGTCTGCCCGAGCCTCGGGCACACTCACACAGCATGGAGCGGGCGCAAGAGCGCGCCGCCGCCGGCAACTGCGCCTGTGCGAGCCGCCATACAGCTACGCCGATTTGCGCAGGAGTGCCGACCTGCCTCTGTATAATGACAGCGGCTGGTCGGCGAGCGGTTAAAGTATAATTTATTTATTTTTTACATACTGTCACCAGTCAGGGTCCCTGCTCACCTATATCCCTCTTACTAAATACCTTGGACCATCAACTTTCCAAAAAAGGGGTAATTTGGGGGATATTTGCACTGTTCTGGCATTTTCAGGCCTCAAGAAATGAGTGTACATCAGGACTGATCAATTTTCAGATATACAGCGGGTAAAATAATTATTGAACATGTCACCATTTTTCTAGGTAAATATATTTCTAAAGGGGCTATTGACATGAAATTTTCACCACATGTCGGTAACAACCCATGCAATCCATACACACAAAGAAACCAAAACAAATACGTTAAGAACTTAAGTTATGTGTAATAAAATGTAATTACACAGGGTAAAAGTATTGAACACGCTAAGACCCCTTTCACACCAAGTCGTTTTTTAGGCGCTTTTGCGCAAAAAATAGCGCCTAAAAAGTGCCTGAGAAACGCCCCCAAATACACCCCAGTGTGAAAGCCTGAGTGCTTTCACACTGGGGCTGTGCGCTTGCAGGACGGTAGAAAAAGTCCTTCAAGCCGCATCTTTACAGCCGGGTGGGAGCGGTGTATTCACCGCTCCTATACCGCCCCTGCCCATTTAAAACAATGGGGCAGCGCTCCCGAAGCGCGTGAACACCGCTTTGGGAGCGCTGTAGACCGGCACTTTTAACCCCTGTTTAACCCCTTGTTGGGGGGTTAAAAGCGCACTGCCGCCGTCCGAATAGCGGTGCCATAGCGCTGCTATAACGAGTGGTAATACGCCGCTAATTAGCAGTGTTTTACCGCTAACGCTCGGGCGGCTCCGGTGTGAAAGGAGCCTTAATGAAATGTATTTAATATTATGTACAAAATGCTTAGTTGGTAATGACAGCTTCAAGACGCCTCCTGTATGGAGAAACTAATCACGTGCATTGGTCAGGTGTGATTTTGGCCCATTCCTCCACACAAACACTCTTCAAATCTTGAAGGTTCCGTGGGCCTCTTCTACGAACTCTGATCTTTAGTTCTTTCCATAGATTTTCTATTGGATTCAAGTCAAGTGATTGGCTGGGCCATTCTAGCAGCTTTATTTTCTTTCTTTGAAACCAATTGAGAGTTCCTTGGCTTTGTGTGTTGGGATCATTGTCTTGCTGAAATGTCCTCCCTTGTTTCATCTCCATCATCCTGGTAGATGGCAGCACATTTTTTTTTAACGTAAAGTTTATTCAAGTTTCAATACAAAACAACTAAAAGCAGTGGTACACATGGATCAAGAAACTGACCCTGCGGAGCATGGAGTGCTCTCTGTTGCACTTTTTGTTCCATGGTGTGCCATCCTCCATCAAATTATACAAACGTAGTGTAGTACCCCACTTGCTTAATTCTGCTAAGGCCCTGATACCTAGGTATTGGAAGCAATATATATGCCCGACCTTCCAGGACTGGAGGAAGTAAGTAGATAGTATAATGGAGGCAGAGCGTTGGATTTATGAGGCTAGAAATCAATATGACAAATTTAAGGACACCTGGGCAGCAGGGCCAGATTAAGAGGGTCATGGGCCTGGTGCTGAGGATTTTGGTGGGCCTTTTTTGGGAATAAATAAAATGAAAACACAAACAATTTTTGTTAAAATAAATAGCCTGGACCAGCGGTAGAGCTTGCTGTTGTCCTACCTGCTGTGATATCACTACCTGCACTGTGGATTAAGTGTGGGAAAGGGTTCAGTCGGTGTGTGTAGAGGTTTCATTTCTGGAGAGCCAGTGACACTGTGCTGCCAGCTGCCTAAACTGATATTACAACTGCTGACAGCACACCTTTGTCAGGGAGCTTGCTATCAGAAGACGCCATCAACAAAATGTTTTTGGGCACATTGTTCTCCTCCTTCTACAATTTAACAGCACAGTGCAGGGACTGATATTGCAGCAGGCAGCCTGCAGTAGTCATAGGACCCCATACAGAATGACAGGGCCCCCTCAGCTCATTGCCCTGTGGCTCCCCTCTGCTTTGGTTAGCTATGGTATATATAGCTATGGTTGGGGGGGGGGTAGGTTTTGTTAAAGGCGGCCATACATGGATTGAAATATGGCCAATTCAGCAGGGACTGGGCGAATTTCGATTCATGTACACTGTACTTCTACACTTGTACGTCTTGTGTGCAACCAGCCTGTCAGTTTTTTCCCAAATGACTAGTGCCGCCAGCTATAGCCGGCAGCACTGATCATTGTATTCTGATGACAGGGGAGGCTCTCGCCAGCAGAATATAAAAGCATAGCAAGAGTGATTGTGTGGATGGGAGAAGCAGTACTTTTTTTTTTTCATTCAACATGTTGGTGTCTGGCCTGCCTTACACTCACTATAAAGACTTATAAAGATAATCAATCCATTGGGAAGGAGGAACTGTGTCTTTGACACAGCTGCAAGCACTTTGGGTCTTTTCACACCATCGGGCGTGCGTGGTACACTTGATGCATGCCCTCTGTTGTGTGCAATTGGTAAAATGCTTTGCATTGTTTAATTTTTCCTTTTTTTAATTCTAGTCAACATTAATGAAAGACAATTCATTGCATTTTATGTGCTTTTGTGACGTGCGTTGTGCTGCAATAAAAATGTAGACATGCTGTATTTTTACACAACACACCACAGCTCATGCATGGTGTGAACAGAGCACATACAAAGTAACTGTTTTCTCTGGATCTTTCTTCCTAAAGGTAAAATAATATATATATATATATACACAAAGCTTGCTAATGTAGTAAGGGAGGAATGCACTTAAAATTTGCTGGAAGATGTTTGGATGTTATTATTTTTATTTAATTATATCTTTACTATGGTGATCATTCATTCTTGCTGCTGTCACCTTTTCAGCTAGAAGATGTTTGCACAAAATACATCATTTACTTTGCAGTGTGGGAAAGAAACATCAATCAGCATTTATGGCTCACCATCATGTACCGTAGAATGCTCTTGCTTATAGAACAGATAGATCTGTTGATTGCATGAGAAGTATACTGGGCACTGCACTCTCTCCCATCACTCCTGGAGCGCCGCTTTGCTTGTGCTGGCCATTCTCCCCCACATGCACTGCAGCGATACAGAGGGCAGAGCTAGTGTAATTGACAGCTGGTACCCTCAGCCAATCAGAGTGTGTGAATCCTTCCTCATCTCCCTCCACCAGCAAAAGACAAACATGAGTGCCCAGGAGGGGAACTGTCACTGTATGAAGGGAGTTAGGAGGAAATGGGCATTTTGTGAAAGCTGTGGGGAAGGACCAAGAGTCAGCCTCTATGTTGTGCTACACTACACTGTGGGGAACTCAGCTGCCGCCTGCGATTTACATAACAATAGTGTCTGCTGCCTGCGATTCACATAACAATAGCGCCTGATGTCTGGATAAAGTGAGCCTTGAGAGGAAAGGAAGTCCTCCTCTTCCTCCTGCTACTCTGCCTCCAGTGCCCTGTTCATAATGCCAGAGTCTGATCCAGCAGGAACGCAACAGGGATTATGTCACTGATGCATGCACTGTCACGGCTCACAATCCTTGTGGCCTCCTCAAATGGTTACAGTATAGTGCATGCATCCTTAATGATAAGCCATTGTCGTGGGAAAAAAAGCAGAGGCGGCCTGAGCCTGACGTTGTGCCGTACTCGCACAGGCAACGTCGAGTTCCACCTGGTGGGCATGTCACATCTTCCAACCCTGGTACATATTTAGGAAATGCTGCACCACCAAATTGAGAACATGTGCCAGGCATGGCACATGTGTCAACTTTCCCTGTCTAAGGGTGGACAGGAGGTTTGAGCCATTATCGCACACCACCATTCCTGGCTCCAGCTGACGTGGTGTGAACCACCTCTGGGCCTGTCCCTGCAGAGCTGCAAGAATCTCTGCTCCGGTGTGGTTCCTGTCCCCTAGACACACCAGCTGAAGCACCGCATGGCACCTTTTAGCCTGACTCATGCAATAACCCTTTGAACGCTTAGGGGGTACTGGAGGTTCATAGGACAATTCTGCAGAGGAGGGCATGGAGGTGGCGGAGAAGGAGGAGGGGGTAGAGCTCACAGGTCTGGCATCATCACCACCAGCTGTATGGTGACGTGGGGGCACAACAAGCTGCAGGACCGAGCCCTGTCCTGCATCCTTCCGAGTTGCAAGCAGCATTACCCAGTGTGCTGTGAACTAAATATATTGTCCCAGCCCATGCTTGATGGACCACGTGTCAGCAGTAAGGTGGATTTTATGGCTGACTGCCTTGCCCAACGATGCCAGAACATTCCCTTCCACGTGATGATAGAGGGATGGCTCGAGATGGGGG
>BLSH010160223.1:659453-683600 GCA_018402905.1 Glandirana rugosa | reverse complement strand
GAACGGAAGAGAAATTCGATTTTTTACACTTTTTATTACTAGCAGAAAGTAAAAAATATTGTTTTTTTTTTAAAATTGTCTGCCTTTTTTTGTTTATAGTGCAAAAAATAAAAACCGCAGAGGTGATCAAATACCACCAAATTTGTGGGAAAAAAAAGGAAATCAATCTTATTTGGGTACAGCTTCACACAACCGCGCAATTTTCAGTTAAATTAACGCAGTGCCATATTGCAAAAAAATGGTCTGGACAGGAAGGGGGTAAAACCTTCCGGAGCTGAAGTGGTTAATGTACGTAAAACAGCATTTTACCAAGTATTTTTGATTTATTAATGATAGAGGAAGAGGGTTCTGGAAATCTATTATCTTGCAGTGAATTCAGTTTAACAAAAAATCTTGTTAATTCATGTGCAACTTTAGCTGAAAGAATATAACTGATGTATGATAGAATATCATATATATGGTATGGGGGATGCTGACACCTAAACATTTTTTACCTTAATGTAAGAAATGCATTAAGGTAAAAAAATGTTTAGGCTTTACAACCACTTTAAAGTACCGTTCAGCTCCACTTTGTAAATGTTGAACACAGATCCTAATGGGAGTACTGATGGCCACATATTTGTAGAATATGCACAATTAAAGCACAGTGGTGTAGTGGTTGGCACTTTCGCTTGGTAGCACAAGGCATGCTGGTTCGAATCCCAACCATGACACTAGCTGCCTGAAGTTTGCATGTTCTCCCTGTGCCTGCGTGGATTTCCTCCATGTACTCCGGTTTCCTCCCACACTCCAAAGACATGCAGGTAGGTAAATAAGATCCTGGCTAAAATTGGCCCTAGTATATGTATGAATGTGAGTTAGGGACCTTAGATTGTAAGCTCCTTGAGGGCAGGGACTGATGTGAATGTGCAATGTATATGTAAAAGCGCTGCATAAATTGACGGCACTATATAAGTATCTGAAATAAATAAAATAAAGAGCTGAATTAATGGTTGATAAAACATTGTCATTTAGATTTATTTTACATTACAATACATCAAACAAAATTACTATCTACTTTTTTGTAAAACATTTTAAAATAACATTTTGTTTTATTTTCAAAGCAGCATTTTCAATGACATTTCATTGTCCGGTAAAGTACAATACTTTTCACAAAATTAAGCATGACAAATTCAAACAGAACATAAACACTCACATAAGTAAACAAAATGTAGGAATATAACTGAAAGGAAAATGGAATGCATTGAACACAAGGTTACACAAGGTTTATCCAAGCATAATCTGTCAACATAGGAACTTTCCCAATGTATACCACAAAATACAGATTGTGTAGAAGTGACGGAAACATGTCCAAATGTGCGATATCTGTACACCGGGTGCATTGGTGGTAGCAAAGTCATGGTTACTACAACAAGACAAAACATTCTACTGATTCACATGAAAGACAGCAAACTTTGCAAAGTACAGCACAAGTAACTCAAAAAGAAAATTTCCAGAAAGAAAACTAGGTAAACGTAAAGTGAATGAAATGAGGTCCAGCACTCCGATAGTCAAGATTGTTTTAAAACATTTTGGGAAAAAGTTTTGCCTCTTTTAAAGCACATATTTAGAATTCTACTGCATCAGCAGACACATTTACATTTGCATTTTCTTTTTTGGAATGGTTTTTACAAAACGGTGTTGCTACAAGAATTTTGTGAAGTCAGCACCAAAGGCTCCCATACAAGATATTGCTGCATGATGTGCCTCAATAACACTGGGATGGCGTACAAACTATCACATTGGAAGCTCTGTACCTGCACTGCAAGCGATAAAATACACTGAGAAAATGTATGCGTTATTCGATTAGCACTTCTGCTGGGAAAATGAATTAATGCATAATGTGCTACTATTTTGCAGGCAGTAACAGATGGTGTGACTTGTACTGAATAGTGGTTTTGCATGTTAGCTGACCAGGTAATAATGCAGAAATTCACTCATTCTGTTTAGAAAGGTTAGATCCATATCAATCTTCATCCATATTGTATGACCAGTTTTACTTCCACTTCACACAACATCTCTACTTGTTCTCTGCATGTGTGGCACTCTAGCTACGGAAAAGCCTCCACGACTATTAGGCCTGTTTCACAAGGGCTTCAGCTGGTATAACAACAGTGTGAACAGCAAGCTTTGACAAAGCATTTGCAGAGCTTTCAGAAAGCTTTGTTGAAGCAAGTGGTTGTAAAGCTAATAAAAAACAAAACAAAAAAGAAACATGTCTATACTTATCTGCTCTGTGCAATGGAATAGCCCAGAGAGGCCACAAACCTTCTCTTTCCGGGTCCCCAAGCTGGCGCTTCTGGCCCTCCCCTCTGTCCAGTGCCCCAGTGGGAAGCCGCTTCCCATGGGGGCACGCACCTGAGCCCTGCTGCTGTGTCCATTGACACAGACAGCAAGACTTGGCCCAATCGCTCCCGGTGCCCCAGCAAAGCCAGTGAGACCCCTAAGTGAGGGGAGAGAAGATGTGCATGGCCCTGGATTGGAGGAGGGCTCAGGTAAGTAAAAGGGGTGGGGGTGATGGGGGATGCTGACACCTAAACATTTTTTACCTTAATGCAAGAAATGCATTAAGGTAAAAAAATGTTTAGGCTTTACAACCACTTTAAAGTACCGTTCAGCTCCACTTTGTAAATGTTGAACACAGATCCTAATGGGAGTACTGATGGCCACTTTAAACAAGCTGCTATCAGGTTTCACTACTTGAAGCTTGTTGAAAGCCTGCTGAAGCCTGCTAGCAGCTTGCTTAAAGCAGCAATCAAAACTTCCATTAGGATCTGTGTTCAACATTTACAAACTGGAGCTGAAGGATGCTTTAAAAGCCTCAACAAAGCTTGCTGAAAGCTCTGCAAATGCTTTGTAAACGTTTGCTGCTCACGCTGCTCTTAGTTGAAGCCCATGTAAAACAGGCCCTACAGTTTTACAAGGACATTAATAACACCAATGCAGTGTAAGGACCATGTCACCCATATGATACTGCTGCTAGCAAGAATTTGTCAGCTGCATAATTATTATAGAGAACACACATGGGTAGTAAAACACTTACCTGCTTGCATTTGTTTTACCCAGCTGGGTGAGCAATGCGTTGCTCTCTCTGGCAACTTACATTCTTCAGCGTTTTTGGCAGCGAGAGAGCAATGCCACACTGATTCAGCCAGCGACAAAGCGGCAATTACAAAGGAGTCAAGTGCACACCATGCACATTTTTAAACCTTCTAGTTGGCTATTTATGCCAACTGTGACAAGGATCAAAGAGTGGCAATATTGGGTTCAGGTTAGAATTACTACCTTATCCCTTTAAAACCAAACACATATTAAATACACAGGTTCTGTGGCTGATTAAGGTGGTAATTAAACTCACTTGGTGGCTTATCTGCAAAAAATTAGCCTCCTAACCTGTGGGATCCATTTGTGTTCGGGTTTAAAGGGATGAGGTGGCAACTCTAGTTCAGGTAAATGTATAATGAAGGCAGAGATGCTGTAGCTGATCACCTACAGTACAGGGGCTAAATCAATGGAATCTCTGGCAAGCTTAGTGAGTACCTCTAAACATACATTTGTTATAGTGCAATTTTTTAGACTAACCATTCAAATATAAAACTGATCTTACCTGTAGGTATGATTAAGGGATTGTCTAGAGAACATCACGGGACAATTGAAGAGTACTGGTAATAAGCAATGCATCTAAAAGGGTATTTCAGATAAAGTAACTTACTTGTGATTACCAGGTAAGCAATGGCTTTAATTAACTGATACATTCTTTAATAAAGTTAACAAGAACTAATCTAATCTAAAGCACCAGTGGGTTTCCAGACACAGGGTCCCTTCTTTCTTAAAACTAAGTTGCAACTATAAGCTATATAAGAGTACATCCATCAAAAGGGCTGTCTTTTCCCGCACAGAATGCACAGCTGTTCTGTGCATCCCTGTGCAGGCATTCCCTTTAATGTCGTTTGGGATGTAGAGGCCACAAGGACACTTGCCAGTGCTCCCAATTCAACAGCTCTGCGGATCTCCAAATGCAGATATGAATTGGACTGCCTTCATGGGGATGCACGGAACACCTGTGCATGCTACGCCGGCAAAGACAGCCCTTCTCACAGATGTATGCTTGCCACCTGAATTAATGAGGCCTACATCCTACATACTGCTGTACACAGTTGGCCAATTGAAAGGCCAGAAAGTGAGGATTTTCCAACTTGTACTTCCCTGAGGGTGTTTCTTGACAGAACATTCTAACCTTGTCTGTGCCATGAAACATCTCTACAGTCACTACCAGCTAAAAGGATTTTAAATATCGCCTTATATTTTATATATTACATAGCAGGTGCCATGGTTTGAAAGAGACGTTAAGATATTTAGCATACACATATTTGCGCTTTCCTAAAATTTTAAGTACATGGCTAAAAAAGTAGAGATTTACAGAACTATTGCATTACAATGGTCATCCAAGAGTCTTCTGTACAAAACGAGTCCCATTTTCCACTGCAGTGTACTATTTATTCTCAGCAAGTGGCTTTGGTCCTTTTAATGGGCATGAGTAGATACAGTGGGTGCTGAATTTAGCAAAGTGGGAAGGATAATATCATCAGCTTGTTATTGCGGTCTATATCACTGCTGGAAATTTTCCCTTACTTCATGTCCTGGTGACAACATTGTCACCAGAACAGGAAGTGAGGGTGAGTTTTCCCTATGGGGTTACAGACAGCAACATCTGCCACACTGAGGTTCTAACAGTTTCCCACTCTTAACTTAACAGTTCTAGCTGGAGTTACTGTTGGATATCTGCATGCTTAGCCACATCAAAATAAATAGAGGTCTGCTGACTTGCTCTTCGACAACGTTTCAAATGCATATAATATGCCATTAACATAACTTGTCAAAACAATCTCAAAGCCTTATTGGTAGGAACTGGAGGGTATATCTGCAAATGCAGATTTAAAAGGCAGAAAATAAGCATATATCACATTTAGTAACCCAACTAAAGCGTTATGTTTCGAGCATGCTTCTTAGGCTAGAAGGTCAATGACAACCACGCAGCTCATTTTTCTGAGGTTAATATTAGTTTATCAGAAATAGTGCTGTGAAAGCTGTATACTTGAATCGGGCTCCTTGAATCATGTGAACATACACAGCTTTAAGAAAGATAGCATAATATTGAATGACATCATTGGTAAGTAAGTAGGCACTGTCTGATATATCGGGTCATTAATAATAAGCTCATTGTTTAATTCCCCTGCTGCCTAATACATCTTCATTTTATAATAGGACTGTTGTGGTCATTGACACAAGTTAAGATATATCTATTACATATTATTCTAGAGATTAATTACATATAAATAGTGTAGGGGGAGGAAACACACAATATTAATGTACATCTGTCATGTACAGTACATACATCTTTTTAGGTCCTAGTATACATAGATGCGTTTATTTTGACTTATGGTTAAATCCCTTTCACAGATAGATTCAGTCCAGTTGATTGATGAGACCCTCTCAGTAGGCCATTAATTTTAGCAAAAAATTTCCCTTACAATTTTATGTGCATTTATTGTATTTTATGCAGTTTTTTTCCCTTTAGTGCCTCCCTTGTGTAGACATCCAAAAGGCATGAGATTGTTGCTGGGTGTCACTATCTGGATGAGATCAACCCAAGCAGATTCAGATCTATCATAATATTTCCCTTTGCTCCTCACCAGTAGCTACATAAAAGATTAGGTAGGGAGGTCAAGGGTGGGCTGGAGGAGCTGGCCCGGCCAGCATATCCAGTAATTAAACACCCCAGAGGAAGAGAGGGCTACGGTGTTCATGGAGGGAGAGAACTGACTCTAGCTGGAGTAGTCTAGCAAGTTCTGAGGCACGAGTCAAAAAATATTTATGGACAGGAAAAACATTGCAAGTAAACAATTAAAATAGTTAACTTTTTATGTTTTTACGTATATTTTTTAAAGTTGGTGACAGGGCCTCTAAGCAATTTTATGAGAAAAACAGGCAAAATACAAATGCAATAATAAAATAAGTAATATTGATAAATATGTACCACTGTAAGTTTTTTGTACTAACCGACTACCAACTAATTAACGCATACAATGCAGTGCACTATAACAGTGGACTCTCCCCCAGTTACAGAACAGTTGCACTGGCAACTTTGCCTCATAGGCAGGACATTAAATTTGTAGCCTTTAGTACAGGTATTGTTGTAACACACTGGCAATACAATAGCACCAAGTGCTCATAACATGATATTACATACTATATTGCATTTTTATTTCTCCTTTAATTATGAGGGTTCTTCAAAAAGTTTCTGCATTTTTTTTGCGAAGTTATATATATATAAAAAAGTGTGGAAACTTTTTGAAGACCCCACATAACATATGTCTGTTCCTTAAAGCATATCTAACTCCAAAAAAAACATACTATATTGCAAATTACCAGTCCTTAGATGTGGTTGTTGCATTTTCTTTTTGCAGATTAAACATTTTCAGCAAATACAGAAAATATCTGTTAATTTGCCAGAAATGCAATGTTCTTGTCACTTCCTATGAGCTGAAAAGAAAGTACAAGTGCCTTATCATTCTTGTTTAAACCACTAGTCCCATCAATCCACCAGAGATAAACAAAGGCAGACATATTGGAAGTCCTGACCACCACGGTTCCTTCCATAGATACAATGCAGATATTAATGTGCAGCATTACCAGGTGAATATAATGAAAAAAGTGCTTAAAAAAAAGACAACCAACGCCACCACTACATGTAAGAGCTGGTAAGCTACAAAATATAACATTTTTGTTTTTGGGTTTAGATACACTTTAAACATTGAGGAGGTTGCCAAATTGTGGGCTAAATAAATATGCTAGAGAAAAACAGGAATTCCTTCAGAATTTGAGTGCAAAGTGCATGACACAACAGGGATGTCCGATTTCAGTGCACTGAGTTGGGCTCATACTCAAGTGGCCCTGTTACCCATGGACAGTGTATAATGTGTCTACCGCTGCCCCATAACCTGTTCACAAAATTATTCCCACGGCTTGGCCTAGATATCAATGTCAAGAGATTACGTACACCTTTAAAAGGTGATTATAGGATGTTGTCAATAAATACATCTGAGTTATTATTGCATTGTTAACCTTTAAAGCCCAAATTCAGGAAAATGTAAAACAATCCCTTACAATGGGGCTTCACCTGCACTGTATTTGGTTAATTGCTTGTTTTGTCTAAGGCAGAGGAGAAACACTTTAAGGGCACTTTCACACTGGAGTGGGGGGGGGGGCAGTAGCGGTAAAGCGCCGCTACTTTCAGTGGGGCTTTTATGCTGTTATAGCGGTGCCATAGCAGGCGGGAGCAAGGCGCTTTTAACCCCCCACTAGGGGTTAAAAAGGGGTTAAAAGTGCAGGTGCACCTCGCTTCCGAGGCAGTGTGCAGCTGCTTTGGAAGCGTTTGCCATTGATTTCAATGGCAGGGGCGGTGGAGGAGCGGTGTAAACTCCGCTCAGCGCACCGCCCCAAAGATGCTGCTTGCAGGACCTTTTGTAACGTCCTGCAAGTGTACCGCCCCAGTGTGAAAGTACTTGGGCCTTCCCACTGGGGTGGATGGGGGGGTGTTTTTCAGGCGCTATATGCGCGTTATTTTTCGCACAAAAGCACTTGAAAAACGCCCCAGTGTGAAAGTGCCCTTACTTGCCTGATCCTCAGTTTTCCTGGCAGATGGTGCTCCCCATGATTCGGTGATGGACTCTTGGCATTAACATGTCCAATGCAGGGCTATGAGATCAGGACCCTAGACTGTTGGAGCATGGGGGAGAAGATGCTGCATGGCCGGGACTGGTCTAGCAGCGGGTAGGAGTAGAGGATCGCGTAAGCAAATTATCTTTTATTGTTCCTCTAGTCTACACCTAAGAAAGTAAATAATCCTTGCAGTGCAGGCACAGTCCCACTGCAAGGGATCAATTTTTACTTAAATGCAAATGTGCTTACGTATTTCTATATAACATTCACATTTTTACAAGCTTGCTTTCTCATATTTGAAATATATATGAGGAATTGTGTTATACTTCTGGTGGCTTTCTGTAAAGTAGGCAATCATCAATATTGTTAAAATAAAATCTCAGTGACTTAAAATTATTGTTAACTCTACAAGACCTAACTGACCGATTTACATTACAAGAGAGGAGCAGCAAAGCATAATTATTGTGCAGCACGACTAAGAAAGCTGCTGATGTAATAAACAGAGATGTCACCATTTAAATAATAACAAACTAAATTAAAAAAAAAACTTTTTATAATATTACAACAGTGGAAAGCCTTTTTCATACAATATTTAACTTTCATGTGTATATAACACAACAAAATGTAAAAAGACTATATAATTTTAATCCCTTGACACCTTCCTAATGGCTGTGCACACCTCAGAGAAAGCATGTTGTGTTTTAGGGTCATATAATAAGAAAGTGAGCAATGTTAACCCATCCACCACAAAATTGCCTTCACTAAGGTAGCCATCATATACCGTATGCAGGCGTACAAAACATAGGACCCCAATAGCAGATACATCAGTACAGTCCTTATATTTACCAGAAATGTACAGATTGTATAAATAGCGGGTAAGTTATAAGTGCTGGGTATCTTTAACAGCTTGTAACATAAAACAGTGCAATTAACAAACATTCATTTTCAAAACCCATTGATGTTATAGACTCGTTTCCATTTTTGCACAACATGCAGAAGGGCTTTTTCACACTTGTACATTCCAATGCAGTGTGTTAAGGTGTGCTGGGTTACGGCAGCTAATTAATTTAGAATTGGTTGTCAATATACATAATAAACCAAAAATACACAGTCCCTGCAGCATTTTTTAATATGGCGCACCACAATGCACAGAATGTACATTATTTGGCTAGAGAGTGGATGCATTGACATCTACTGCAGTAGTGCGTTTAAGTGCCATGCTGAATGCACCGCACAAAACACCAGGAATTACCACAATGCTGAGGTGTGAGGCCTGCCCAGGTGATTGTGTTTACTATATATTTTCTCCTGCTCGAACTGCTGTAAAAGTGCATAGTGATTATATTCTGATTGTTATTAACAAGGCTGCAAGGAATCCGCCAGATTAGAAGAGCTGGTGATTATCATTTATCATTAGCAATTCATCTCATGTATGAAGCAAATGAAGAATTTATTTATTTTTTATCTTAAGGCAAAGCTGTTGGATCACATCCTTCAGTATATATTAGGATTTTCGCAATGTTATCAATAATGAAAGATGCAATTGTTAACCAGTGGCTAATTATCTGACTCAGAAATATGAGAATTACCATTGCTGACTTGTATTCAAAGTGACCATGGTTCATACTCACTATAAGAAAATTGGGCAAACCTTTTCATCTGAGGAATGATCGTACGATTTTATGATAGCGTGTACACAACTTTCGACAGCCGATTCCAACCTTCCAAAGGAAAGTTTCCGAAGGGACAAACTCCAAAATGTGCGCATGGGAACTAAACTAACGATTTTCATTTAATATGTACCATTTTCGTACAAGAAAAATCAGAAACTAAAGACTGCACATGTTTAGGAACAATACACAACAAAAAAAAAGCCTTTGTCGTACGAGAATTTTTGTACATTATTTCCTTCCTCGGTTACAACTTACTTTGAAACATCGAGGAAAATCTAATGGTCTTTCACCCGATTTTCTTATAGTGTGTACCCCACTTAAGCAAGGCACTGACTTGGAAAAGCATGTGCAAATATGTTGTCATTTGTCCTAGGACTGTACCTCAGCAAGTAGTGATTTAAGAAGTAGTATGACAGACTGCAAAATGCACCCCCTTTAACACAAGTCTGCAGCAGGTCCCATATGCTTAACCCTGGCTAGCATCTTTTAAATAGTGACAACTCCTTAGTTCACAGCATGGTGGTAGTGGTAGGTTATTGAAGAGAACAGCAAAAAGGAAAAACTAGATTTATTATGTGTGAATAATAGGTCAAGGCTGTATTGCACCTCCTGAAGGAGAACTTCAAACAAAATTCATCAGTAAAATATATCAGGATATATGAGGATTAGGGATGAGCTCAGGATCCTAGCCTGAATCCACCTGAGAGATATGCCAGGAAGCTGTCACCACCTTGCAGCTGCAAGTATACAAGGGGAGTGTATACGTGCAGTTGTGGGCAGGGAATGCCTTGGCCGCTTATGATTGGCCAAGGACAGTGACAGCTTCCTGATGGGATCGCTCAGGTAGGTTCATACTAGAATCCCCAATAAGCATATGCCCACTTAGTATTTTTCTGTTTTTTGTCTATGCACAACACATGGGAAGATCAGCTTATTGAAAACAATGTCACCATGTTTTCAAATATATTACCTTTCTAGGTATTGTATGTTATTATCCATGGACATGGGGCCAACCATATTTCCTTTATACCTGGCTAATTATCTTATTTCAGTTGCAAGTCTAAAGCTGGCCATACACTGTTAGTTTTCTTTGTTCAGCCCTTTGTTCAGTTTTTTCCATTCACACAAACGAGATAGATGCAGAAGTCCCCCACGCCGCAACATTGTATTCAGACAGCAGGACCCACTGCTGTCAGAATACACTGATCAGCAGCTGCAGACACTGATAGAGAAAGACTTTCTAACATGTATCTTCTGCTGAGCAGGAATGACTACACACTGATCAAAATTCGGCTGGTTCATGCTGAACTGCCCAAATTTCAAAAAATGTATGGCCAGCTTAACACATAAAGTCTTTCAATATACTCAGCAGTGTTTAATGATTGGCATGCAATACCATGTGATTTGGGCTGCCTAGGCTCAGAGTAGCAGTATTGTTTTTCATACTTAAAATAACAATGTGATTTATATTGATCCGTGCCCTATTGAATACTGTGAGAGGGCCACTTTAGCACTCAATGATCTCTAGTCCCTATGAGGTATGTTAATCACCAGCATTGATTTGTGGTGTGATTGCTTTTGTTCAAGTCATATTCTGCATGATTTGTGTGTTGAGGATGTGGCCAAAAACAGGCCTTTGATATTATGGTAGGTTGTAATGTGGAGCCAAATGCTTATACAAAAGGAGAAGATATATACTGAAGTTTTTGTTTTGTCTGTAGTTTTCCTTTTTTTCCTTTAACCCTAGTACACACACCTATATACAGTGTATATATATATATATATATATATATACACACATATACACAAACTATATATAACAACATTAGGCTGGGCCTACAGCTAAACAAGTGATTTTGGTCTTGTTTTAGCCAGCTCTGAAGGGTTGAGTTCTCAAACCATCTTGAGGAGAATCCCCTAGCTATGACAAGCATATTGGATAATGATAATGACGATTTGGAAAGTTAGGGTCAATTTTCAAGTATAGAACAATAAGTGGATATATCATTTGTAAAAGAAAAGTATTCTTTCTATACACCCTCAGTAATTTAGCTTTGGCTCAATACTACAGCATAAGGACATTTATCATTTAAAAATATCTTTTATACAAACCTATGGAGTTTAACAAAAAATAAATAATACACTAATACAATCTCTTGAACACATATAGTACACTTTGCTGCGATGCTTGTGACTTCAATAATCTCCCAGGGGCACAAGTAGTGAGTGAGACATTCACCAAAAATTAAGTGCAGATGAATCTTCCTGCTGTATATGTTTTACAGTACAGGGATTGAATAACCGCCTGGGAATGTCACATTCACTGTTTATAAATATACCCCTAAGAATTAGGCTGTCAGGTACCCATAGACATTGGATGAAAGTTAGAAGAAACGATTGTCCAGCCTGTTTATTGTGTGGATGAATGAAAAAATCTTTATGGTAGTCTGATGATGAAATGCCAATCTAATTCAGTGAAAGGCTGCTAAATTATGAGTAATATTGGGGTAATTATTTTTTGCAATATTTTTCCATAAGTTTCTTCCTCCCAGAAAATTGTTTACATTGTGGTCATTTGTCAATGAATCTCATTTGGATGATAGCTGTATATCCTTTGTCTATGGGTGTCCTTAAAGCGTCAGTCTGTTAAAAAAAACAAAAACATGTCAGCCTTTTGTAGGAGCTGGAGAGTTGGACCACCCCACAATTCTTTATACCTCTCTGGAAACTCTGTGCTTGGCTGATTAGCCCAGACCCTTTAAATACTTTACCCTGCCACATGGGTCTGCAACACATTGCTGTTTTCAGAGGTGGCAAACAGCTTTGGTCCTGTATTTTAGTAACTTTAACATTCTATACAATGTTTACTCTGCCAGATGTACAGTATATGTCTACACACTACAGTATATACATATATAGTCTTAGAAAAACAATGCCAGTAAGACTGTTCAAATATTCTGCCATAGTAAATGTTCAGCATACAGTGACTTCTCAAATAAAACGTATCCTAAAAAGTAAATATACTTGAATTTCACAGTCCATTGAATGTATTTAAAGAATAACTCCAGCGCAAAACGTTTTTCTTTTACTTTCACATAAAGTGGGGAAGGGTGTGATGAGGAGATTTACCCTCACTTGCAGTCCTGCCAAATGGCAGTGGAATTAACACTTCCCTTTACTATAGGAAAATGTTTACATTTCTGGTTGATTCACTATTGAAGACATCTCTACTTAAAGGGTTAGCTCGCCTTTTCACAAAAAATGAAAAGGCAAACTAACTCACAACACCATCTGTAGACCCCTGGTCCCTGCTGCACTTACCTCCTTGGACGCTTATCTTCTGCTGCTCATGCCAACCAGTGCAGTGGTGCAGACTTTTGAAAAATGCAGTGCACCAATGGTTCTCAACCATCAGGCTGTGGCCCACTGCCGGGCACAGCAGCCTCCCTCCTCCTGGGCCTCAAGCCACCTGCAGATCCCTTAAACTGCCACAGTGCCTTCCAGCTCCCACAGTGCCACCCAACATCTTACAGTGGTCCACCTTGCCCCTCAACCACACAAAGTGCCCCAAGCCCCCTTAGAGCCCTCAGCCCCCACAGTGCCTCCGAACTTGCTGCACATCCTCCAGCCCTTTTTAGTGCCCCAACCTCCAACAGTGTCCCCCAGTCTTTACAGTACACTCCAGTTCAGCACAATGCTGCTGAAAAGTCATAGTCTACTAAAGACACATACAGCCCCCTCCTAAGACCCCATTCCCACAGTTGCCCACAGCTAACTCCATAATCCTCGAAAGAGACAGAATGTCTGCTGTAGAGTCCCCAAACCCCCTTCAGAACCCCCATCACTCACAGCCCCTTTAATGCCCCAACCTCCAGCAGTGTCCCAAAGTGCCCCCTGTCCCTGCAGTGCACTCTAACCTATCACAATGCTGCTGGAAAGCCCCAGCCTACTGGAGAAATCCACAGCTCCTTCCAAAGACCCCGTCCCCACAATTGCCCCCCAGTTACATCCAGAATCCCCTAAAGAGCCACCAAGTCTGCTGCAGAGTCCCCAAACTCCTTCAGAACCTCCATTACCCACAGCCCTATGCAGAACATTCCAATACATATTTTATATCCCCATACTTTTATTGTGTTAGTATAAACTTTTCTTTTTTACTGTTGGGGCAAAGAAGGGTTTGGAAGAATTTACTGGGCTCTGGTCTCAATAAAGTTGAGAGCCACTGCAGTACACAGCCTAGGAGGCTGAGCAGCATCATAAAGGTGAGCGGCATTGGTCAGCACCAACATGTGACCATGCTGACCAGTGAGAATCTCTCTGAGCCTTCTTTGCTCCAGGACGATGCCCCTGAAGAAAGAAGGCTGTAGAAGAGGGAGGTCTTCAAATGCCTGGACTGCTACATCAGCTAGCATGACCACAAAAAGATACCCATCCAAGGAGGTAACTGCAGCGGGATCAGGGAGTTAGTTCACCTTTTCATGTTTTTTGAAACAGTGAACTTCATACAGATATACAATGACAAAGACAGCAGTAAAGTTGTTCCCTGGTATTCCACTTTTAGTGGGCCTAGGTTGGCAACATTTTACAGGTCATTAGCTATCACGTTTTCATTGCGTCTCATATATAAAAGGTGTTTGAGACAAGCAGGTCCGTGTAGCCCAGAACAACCAATCATATTGCAGCTGTCATTTCATATACATTTCACTTAAGGTATAGCTGATCTCTGAGGTCTAATGTCTTTCTGTGTTATTACAACACAGCATAAAGTGGCCTGGTGGGACATAACTGGAATCCAGTGTGTCTCCAAAATATACGACATGTAGGTGAAGGAATGATCAAACAAAGAGTCAAAAATATAAAATATTGGTACAGCACTTTGGTGCTATACAACATACAGTAGTTCCTCAATTTTTAGTTAACTATTTACAACAAAGAGAACCAATTCTGTGTGCTGGAGTATCTTTTTAGTGGAACCTACCAATGTTCTAATGACTTGTTAAAGAGGTAATAAACCCAAAAACAAAAATGTAATATGTTGCAGCTTAGCAATCATTAGATGGGGTGGCTGCACTCGTTTTCTTTTTAAAATTTTTTTTATACTTGTTTTCAACTAGAAAAACAACAGACTTACTGGCTGGATCACCAGATGAAAATAGAAGTAAGAAAGTCTAAAAAAAAAAGAAAATGAACACAGCCATCACATCTAAGAAATGGTAAGCTGCAATATAATACATGTTTTCTTTTTGGGTTTAACAGCCACTAACTGGAACGTGTAGAACAAAAGCTGTAGACTATGTATATATGTACTTTTTTACAGTAGGTATCCTGATTAGAATTATCTCTCGTAACCCTAACACATTACAATCCCAATCCCTATAATTTTCTAGGCTTGCTCAAAACATTCATATAGATGCCAGACGATTTAAATTTTGAAATAAATTAACCATCTAAACGTTATGTGGATGTTGCCATCCGTGTACTATATGCTGCAGGTCCATGCAGCAGAGTATGAATTAACAATATGATTGTTATGTCAAAAACAAAGACTTTTACCATTTAGGATAATAAAATAAAATATGTTCCAGCAACATAAGCAATAACAACCAGACATAATACAGCTTTCTTGCCTGTAAGGTTAACACTGTGTCCTGCTTGCCAGCGTGGAACTCTACCTAACTAGCTGAAAGGCTCTGCAGATTTTCAGGACAGATTGCACCGGTGTAAGGTCTTCCAGCTTGTAAGCCCACAAGTGACAAAAGGCAGGGCCAGGAAGTGTCCACACAAGGACTGTGTGGCAAGAGGAGCTGAAGTTAGGGTGCCACTAAAAGAAGATAACTGAAGGTTTTTGTTAATCACGCTTGGAGGATAAGAAGCCCAGGATAAATTCACCAATGCCTATAAAATAGATGACTTGTGCAATGCCAAAAAGTGGAGCAATAACCAGGGCTCTGCAGTACGCCCCCTTCAGGAAGGCAGCTGGACCCTCGCTCCTCCAGATCTTCCTGCAAATAGAAATACATATGTTGAAGAAACAGAATTCAGATATAAGGCCTGGCACATAAAGAGCAAAGTAGACTGTGCAATGAGATAGTCTATGTCTATTCTTCTCTCATAGATCCCTAAAGCAAAAAAAACCCTACATTTAAAATAAATGTTACCTTTTTTTAGTTTTGGATAGAATAAGAGTTGCGTTAGATTCTCTGTCTGTGTCACCTCAGGGAAGATTTACCCTCACTATTGGTCTTTGTGTCACAAAAACAAGAGGTGAGGAGAAATCATCCAACGGAGAAAGCTCTTCTGGTGACAACTGTCTGAAAGGGAATATCTTCTCACTTTACAGAGACCTCTTTTTACTCCCTGTTGGGTCCTGGGGACAGGAATCAAAGGAAGATCTCCTCATCAGGATACAGGTAGAAAAAGAAACCTGACAGGGGTCTCACTGTGTAGGGTGTCAAATTTAATTTCATTGTGGGCCACATTAGCAGTATGATTGTTCTCAAAGGGCCGGTTGTATCTGGTATGAGCTACGTACAGATTGCAGAGTTCAGGAGTGTGTTATGTACAGAGTGCAGTGTTTAGGGGTGTGCTATGTACAGAGTGCTTGGTTAAGGAGTGCCTCATCGCATCTCTTCCTCTCCTATCTGGCCTGGCTCTAGTACCTCCCTGTGTAGACAGCTCAACCTCTGGCTTCAAATCTGGGTGTGAGGGCCACATGACAAGGCCTGGCGGGCCGGTTTCAGCCTTCGGGCCTTGTGTTTGATATATATGCACTAGATGTTTTAACTGTGCCCAGGCACGGCTTACCCCCTGAGTGTGGTTTGTTTGCGTCATATGAGTGCTCTGAACTGTGCCCAGACAGGTTTAAGTGTACTGTGCCCAGGAAGGAGAGATGGTCTGGAGTATGGTTCGCTTGGAGTCTGTGACGGTTCACTTCATTGTAGGTGCAATCAAGCTCAAGCACTGAACTCTCATAAAGCACTGTGCATTCATGGAGCATGGAAGCAAGAATCATTGTGGTTTGGCTGGCAGAGGTAATGACGTAAGGACACTTCCTTAAAGTACAGTGTGAGTACAGACCAGAATTGGAGTGGGGGGGCAATCATACTTGGGCACGGTAAGAGATTTCCTCTCACCTCATGTTCCCTGACATCTTCTCCCTACCTGACTGAACACTTAAAGCTGAACTCCACACATATAACCAACACCATTTAATGTACTATAGTTGTATGTTAGTTTAAAAATAGTAAAAATGTATCACTACATACAATTAATGTAGGTAGTCGAACTTGGCTAGGACATATGCGTTGACACATATTGCAGTATTACATGTTTTAACACACATTAATGCAATGTGTACATCTGAATGGACTTTAAAAGTTAAACTGAAACCCCAGATCCCTGACCCTTAATCAAGGAATATGTGTAACTGAAGCGCTGGATTCCATCAATGGATCATGGTCTGAGGAGATCAAACAAGCTTATGAGGTACAATGGCTCTGGTGAGGCTGTTCTCAAACACAGAACAGGGTACCCCTTAAATCAAGGGACTTGAAGTTTGGAAGCCATTGATACAATGTCTAAGACTGGGATCACACTTAAAACAGATGCGGCTGACAGTAGGGGTCCAGTGCATCCCTGTTCTCTGTTTCAGGGACAAATCAAGCCCGAATTTTTGCAGACCTGAAATGGAGCCAAAGACACACAGGACTCCTGTGCAATCCGCTCCACAGCCACCCCAGAGAAGTGTGAGCCGGGTCCATTGAGAGCCGGTCACAATCTCCAGTCATGTGAATTGACATAAGTGTGAACCCAGCCTAAAGAGAGTGCCAAAACCTCAGTGTGCTGCCGCTATTAAGCTCCTGAGCACTTTATTACTTTCATTATTCAAGCAAAGTAATTGTAATGCTTCTGCCATTTTGAATCCTCCTAAATGTAAGTATATTTCTGAGCCCTAAAGAAGGGGGATGCTTCTGAGCCCCTGAAATGTGTTGACTGTTTTGTATTGTCCTGCTGAACAAACACTCATTTTAACAGTTTTTGGTCTCTTGGTTCATTGGTCTCATGCTCTCTTACAACTTTATCTACCTAGCAATATTCTAATCCAGAGCTTTTTTTTCAGTGTGTCAGTTCCGACACCCCCAGCACAGAGTGTAATGGGAAGGGGTGCTGGGGTGTGCTGGAGGGTCTATTGATGCTGGCTGCTGGGGGGTCTATTGTCACTGGTGGGGATCTATTGTTGCTGGGTAAGTCTACTGTTGCTGGTGGGAGGGGTCTTATCTTGCTGGGGGGTCAATTGTTGCTGGGCGGGATCTACTGTTGAGGGAGAAGTCTATTGTTACTGGCTGCTGGGGGGGGGTCTATTGATGCTAACTGCTGAGAGATCTGTTATTGCTGCTAGGGGTCTATTGTTGCTGGGGTGGGGTTTATTATTGATCACTGCAAGGGATCTGTTTTACTATCTTTCTTGTTATCATTAACAAATTCCATAGAAACTACAGAGTAGCACAAAATGATACTTGGTTCTGTATTCTCTGAAAGGTGCGGTACTGGGAGGTGGGTAGGGGGTGGAACCAAGGGATGGTGCTCAGAGATGGGTAGGGGCAGAGACAAAGGGTGCCTCGAAAGGGGGGAGGTTCCTGCACCTATTCACTGAGAAAAAAAAGCCCTGTTATAACCCCTATTCATGACAGTGCAGTACCAGGAAATGGCGAAAGTTTTTTATGACAAGCCCATACAGGTAATTCTGAGATCTTTCTTGCTCACCCCTGTGTACTGAACTCATGCATGTATGCATGGTCTTTACCTGGCCTTACAGCTTTACTAAGAGGGTTTTGGTGACAGTGTGCAGACATATTGCTCCATCAAGCTCAGCCACATACATAAAATATGGCCTGGTGTCTTTGTGAGCCAGAGCTGCTCTTTATTCAGAATCTGACCTACTTTATGATCTGCCTTCAGGAAGCTGATTCATAATTTATGAAGGAAAGGCGAATCTGAGCGGTTGTTCATAGTAACCAGACTGAAACTACCATTTTTTTTTCGTAGGATGGACAATGAAAAAAGAATTCTGATTGGTTGTTGTGGGCAACAGCTCACATTTTCCTTGCCTCCATATATTATAAATCAGATCCAGTGTTGTATTGGTTTTTTTTTCTACTTTTTTTTTTAATAAAGAAAGTGTACTTTACAATAAGCAAACTGGAAAGGAATCCACAAAAACCAACACAGACTATAATTCCATTAAGTAAAAAAATATATATAAACACAAAAAAATACATATTTCAAACAGATCTTTGGTAGGCAATACACGTCATGCCCAATAGAATTCTAAGCATAATTCTTCTGTGACCTTGCTTGGTAGGCTGTCGGCAAGCACTGAAAACCGATGCTGCTTACAAAAGTTTAGGAGGGTTGTCTGAAAACAGGGAAAGAAGGACATATACTGTAATTGCCCACAGCTCCTGACATCGTATGGGAACTGAGTAGTTATTACATACAGTAGCTACATAGTAAGTCAGGTAGAAAAAAGATACTTGTCCATTGGGTGTCATTTACAGTGTTATCTATTATAAATATTAATGGTCAGTTGTATTTTGTGCATTTAGAAACACATCCAGCCATGTTTGGGTTTACAGCTCTCAGTTAAAAACCCTTTCTATAGGCAAAGTTTAAACCTTTGTTCATCAGGAGAAAAAAAGTGACTCCGTGTCTATTACAATGACCTTAAAGTAAACAATTTTGCACCAAGTTTTCTATATGAGCCATTTAAGTATTTATAAAAGGTGATCATGTCCCTCCTTAACCACTTCACCCCCGGAAGGATTTCCCATGTTAGGACCAGAGCACTTTTTGCGATTCGGCACTGCGTCGCTTTAACTGACAAATGAGCGGCCGTGCGACGTTGTACCCAAACAAAATTTGCGTCCTTTATTTCCTACAAATAGAGCTTTCTTTTGGTGGTATTTGATCACCTCTGCGTCATTTCTGATCACCTCTGCGTCATTTCTGATCACCGCTATAAACAAAAAAATCGACAATTTTGCAAAAAAACAATATTTTTTACTTTTTGCTAAAATACAAATCAAAAAAAAAAAATATATAAAAAAACAATTATTCATTGGTTTTGGCCGATTTATATTCTTCCTCATATTTTTGGTTAAAAAAAACACTATCAGTGTTTATTGATTTGTTTGCGCAAAAGTTGCCACGTTTACAAACCATGAGAATCAATTTCTGGAATTTTTACATTTTTTTTTTAACTGGTAATGGCAGCGATCTGCGATTTTTTATTGGGACTTTGATATTGGGGCGGACATGTCGGACATTTTTGACACTTTTTGGGACCAATGACATTTATACAGCGATCAGAAATTTAAATATCCACTGATTACTGAATAAATGTCATTGGCAGTGAACTGATGTGAAGAAATGTGAATTGGCAGTGCAGGGGGCGATCTAGGGGTTAACTGTGTTCCCTAGGCGTATTCTAACTGTGAGGGGGCTGGGCTACCATGGGCATAAGAGATCTAACTGATCCCAGTGACAGGGATCAGTAGATCTCTTACATGCCCACTGACAGAGCGGGGAACCGATGTGTTTACATCAGCGGTTCCCCGTTGTTTCTCTCTGGCAGGTCATCGCAGCTCAGCGGTGGACATCGGGTCCGCCCGAGGCACGGGCACACTCCTGCAGAGTGCGGTGGGCACGAGAGTGCACACACGCGCGACCCGCCGCTAATATGTGGTGATTCACAGGACGCTGCCACTCTGCAGCAGTAATACGTGGAACGCGGTCGGAAACCGGTTAAAGTGGTTGTAAACCTCAGACATTAAAAAATATGAGCAAAGCATATCCCTCCATAGCGTGTACTTGTCTCAATTAAAAGCACCAAATGCCTTTTATGTCTGCTGCTTTGTTCCTCTGTTATCATCATGAATCATTTATAACAATTTTTCTTGACACCACAAGAAAAAAGGTGATAGGGAGAAACCTCCAGCAGATTGGCAGCCTTAGCCCTGTTCCTAAGCTGTGTGAAGGGGGGGGCGTGCCCTTCCCTCCAATCAGCTCTCAGACCTCTCCTCACTGAGCTCTGCCGAGTGTAACTTCTGCTCTCCTCCCCCTTTTTTCTGAACTCTCACACAAGCTTATAAATACAGCCCTTAGAGCAGACTTAGAGAAGAGAAGACTGCAGATAAACAGGTACAACTTTTGTAGGAGGATTCGTTTCACCTCTGTGTATCACCTGAGGCCAGTCCCTTCACTGGGTATATGTGAGGGTTTACAACCACAGTAAAGCACATGTGTAGTGACAACAACAACAAATTGTCTCCCTGCCAAGCAAACAGTTGGACCCCTTTCACACTAGGCAGTTTTTCAGGAGCTTTTGTGCTAAAAATAGGACTTGTAAAGCGCCTGAAAAACGTGTCCCAGTGCACCCCAGTGTGAAAGCCAAGTGCTTTTACACTGGGGCAGTATGTTTGCAGGAGGTTAGGAAAAGTCCTGCAAGCAGCATCTTTGTGGCGGTGGGGGAGCGGTGTATACACCGCTCCTCCATTGCCTCTGCCATTGAAATCAAGTGCCTTGGAAGCGCAGGGCGCCAGCACTTTTAACCCCTTGGTGGGGGGGTTAAAAGCGGTGCGCTACCAATTGCATAGCGGCGCCATAGCACCACTATAACAGCGTAAAAGCGCCGCTCAAACCAGCGGCACTTTACCGCTACCGCCCCATTGTGAAAGGGGCCTTAAATAATTACCTGTTCTGCTGCTGGTACCATAACATTCCCTGTGGTTAAAGGGATAATCTTGTTGAAAAAAGACTTCATTACCCATTGTAGTGTCAGATGTCTGGTTCCCCCGCAGTGCATTGTGGTTCCTTCCACCAACCCTTTGTCCTGTGGTGATGTAGAGACTGGCAGAGGAAACCACAGAGTGGAGTAGAGGAATCCAGGAAAAAAAGTGTTGAATGCTGAATATTTTTGAGGTAGCTTCTCTCTTCAACACAATGGAATTTGACAGTGTGATAGATGTTTATTAATTTATTGTTTTACACGGGAGCATTTATTTCATGATTTAAAAATAGTCACAGAGTAATTTTAATTGCTTCTTCTCAAGGGTGAAGCTATTTTTTCCTCTAGCTGTCCCTCTCCATGCCCCTGTTAATTTACTCAACCTTTTCTGCACTCTTAGGCCTCATACACACGGGCGTTTTGCACGCCGGCGTTTGTAGGCGTTTTTTGCAGCTCTCCATGTTATTCAATGGCCTTCTAAAAACGCCGGCGTTAGTGAGCAGTAGAGGGCGTCGGTGTTAGTGAGCTGTTTTTAGAACGCGGGACCATCGCGTTCTGTAGCTGTAGCGTTTTGGCGTTTTTTGACGCCAATCGGCAAAACGCTCACTAACGCTTGCTAACGCCGTACCGGCGTTAACAAGCGTTTTTTGATGCCGGCGTTTTTAGGTTGAAAAATAGCAGAGGACTGATTTTTTTTAAAAAACGCCTATTGACGCCGACGCTCACTAACGCTCGCTAACGCCGATGCAAAACGCCGCACAAAACGCCGATTTTTTAAAAAACGTCGGACCTGGCGTTTTGCTTATTTATTATAAAACGCCCGTGTGTATGAGGCCTTAAAAGCTATACAACATCCTTTTTTGAAATGGCCATACAGGTAATATGAGGATGTTTGAACAACCCTGTGACAGACCTGCTAACTTTCCTCTGAAGCTTGGTGGATGCTAAGCACAGTGACTCAATCTAATTTCTTTATAGAAATGGAAACAATCTGTTATGCTTCACACGGATTATCCAACTTGATGGATCTTTTCTGTAATCATACTGTAGTACTGATTATTAGAAGTACTTGTTATTTGCCCTTTACAATCAAGGTTTCAATCAGTCCCACTGCCATCAGACAACAGCATGCTGCCTCAATGTACATCAAAGTGAAAGCCCAAATGCGGATGACATATTTATGTGTAGACGGATTACACCTGTCAGCTTAAATCTTACCTGGTGCAGTCTATGATTCCTGAGTAAGTATCTTCATTGACTCCTCGTTGCAACGATTGTAATCTTGTTTTAATCACTGGAAAATGAAAAAGGATTCATCAAAAATATTTATAATATTGTATAATGTAAATGTATGCCATATATAATTTTTCTTAAACAAAAATCTTTTTTTTTAGGTTGTTTTCCATTATCCCCCATCTACACTAATCAGAATTGGCACTGGCCTCCTACAGCGTTGGCCTTGGTACAGTATGACCCAGCGCCAGGCAGCCTCAGCGTCAATAAATGTATTATGTAACAAGGTGTTTGAGATAACACGAAAATGTATCTTCTTCCTCCCTGCATGATCTGCCAAGGGCTGCAGAGCTTTCTCCCCATTGATAGAGATATTCTATTGAGACAGTCTGCTTTATGCCATAGAAAATAATGATAATCCACTTGCTGCATGAAATACATTTCTTATTTTCTGAAATAGCTGCCTGTCCATGGATCAGTGCATACAATGGGTTGTCTCATAGGAGATAAGGGCCAAATGAGACAAGGCTTTACTGACAAACAGGCCACAACAGGGGAAGGTCATGTACTGTAAGGTACACTAATATATTACTCTGACCTCCTATAGCTCTCACATCCAATCACAGGCTACCTCTTGCTGCCTTAACCACTTAAGCACCGAGCCTCTTTTTGAAATTCGGTGTTTACAAGTTAAAATCATTTTTTTTTTGCTAGAAAATTACTTAAAACCCCCAAACAGTATATATATTTATTTTCTAACACCCTAGAGAATAAAATGGCAGTCGTTGCAATTCTTTATGTAACACCATATTTGAGCAGCGATCTTACAAGCGCCTTTTTAAAAAAAAAAAAAACACTTTTTTGAGTTAAAAAATAAGGCAACAGTACAGTTAGCCGAATTTTTTTCCATATCGTGAAAGATAATGTTACACCGAGTAAATTGATACCCAACATGTAATGCTTCAAAATTGTGCTCACTTGTGGAATGGCGACAAACTTTGGCAATGTTTAAAAATTTCTACAGGTTACCAGTTTTGAGTTACAGAGGAGGTCTAGTGCTAAAACTATTGCTCTTGCTCTAATATACCGCACATGTGTGGTTTGAACACAGTTTTCATATGCAAGCTCGACTTACATATGCGTTCGATTCTGTGCGCGACCTCGACGGGACAGAGCGATTTACATTTTTTTCCCTTATTTATTTTATTTTTTATTTTTACACTGTCCTTAAAAAAAATGGATCACTTTTATTCCTATTACAAGAAATGTTAACATTCCTTGTAATAGGGGGCGTGTCCAAGATGGCGCGGAGAGCAGACGTGTAGTGGAGGAGCTCCCGGTCCCGAACTAAATCCTTTCACCATCCTGGGGCAATTACAACCCATTTCAGCCCTATTCGTGATGTGCAGACGAGAGGCGCGGTAGAACCTGTGCGGGGGATAATGTTCCTTACAATTGTAAAGAACATTATCCTTATTTTCACTAGGTAAAAAAAATTCCTGTCACATTTTTATTTTTTATTTTATTTATTCCCTTTTTTTACATTTAGCGAGACAGGGCAGCTCCAGCGCGTGTCTTAGCTTGCGTATACATTCAGCTCGAACGTATACTTTTGACACAAGTTTGGTGTGTACACGCCATATAATCTCGTTCTCGTTATCAAAATCGTGATCTGGAGGAGACATTGAGTTTTGA
>BLSH010160223.1:616033-641850 GCA_018402905.1 Glandirana rugosa | reverse complement strand
AAAAAAACATACAATTCCATATACACAATCTTATACCCACAGATGAACCAGGGGAAGGTGAAAACCCCCAGCAAAGCATAATGCAATTTGCTACAGCAGGGGAAAAAGTTACTTCCTGATCCCCTGAAAGGCAATTGGATATTCCCTGGATCAACCTTACCTATAAATGTTAGTATCCAGTTATATTATGTAGATTTATGAAAGGATCCAGACCTTTTTTAAAGCAATCTACTGAGCTGTACAGAACCAGCTCTGGAGGGAGTCTATTCCACAATTTCACAACGCTTACTGTGAAGAAACCTTTCCGTATTTGGAGATGAAATCCAGTGGGGGACGGTGCTCAATATTTTGGGGGGCGGCAAACAAACCTGCCTCACTCGCACTACCGCTGAACGCCGCCCCCCCAGCCACGGGAGATGGAAAGGAAGCATCACTGTAATGCAACACAGGCTGAAAAATATGGTATTTTATTTTAAAAAAATTATATATGGCAATTGTGATACACAGCAATATAACAACATGCCATTCACTTTGGATTTACAGCCACATATCAACGCTAGGTTGTGAGGGTGAGGCAAACTCACGTGTGATTAGCTTTGGGTTTACAACAGGGTTTCTCAATCAGAGTGCTGTAGCACCCTGGGGTGCCCTTTTGGATTTCACGGGGTGCTTCAAGCACAAGACCCTGTTTTCCCTGGGTCAGAGATGGATAGAAGGACTCTGTGTTCCAGGGGGGGATCTGTGGTGACGAGGGACTCTGAGATGATAGAGAGACTCTAATGTGATGAGGGGCTTTCATGTATAGGGGGGGCCTCTGACTCTGTGATGGGGGGCCTCTGATGTATAGGGAGAACTTTATTTTGATGTGAGGATTCACATGTAGGGGTACCTTGGATATGATGGATTTCCATTAATTAGTATCATTTATGTTTTTCACATTTTAGACTGGCTGCCTTGTGATTTTGCATACTTTTACAGGGTGCCACAACTAAAAAAAGGTTGAGAAACACTGGTTTAGATACTCTTTAACATATGTTTTTTTTCTCTCCGGTTTTCTGTCTAAAGCTTTTACTTCTCCTTTCGCCAACTCAGCACAATGATGCAAGGTTCACTAAATATCCTGCCAAATTCCTTTCATTGTCATGGAATGGCTAAGTGCTGCCTCTGGACGCATCACCACTATGTGCTATGGCTGCATATACACTGGCCCATTAACTGTGGCCAGTTTGTGTGCGACCAAAGCTCCCCAGAAATTCTGACCCTGGACACACATTGGCTTTATCCAGTATCAGTGATGGGCTCTATTTGCATGCAGCTGCTCATGTGAGTGGCCCCATGTAGCCTTAGGGGTGTATTTGTACAGGATGGAATTCATTAGCAAAATACTGCATTTTGGCCCTTAGATGGAGCTGAAAATCTAAGCAATTTACAATGATTGCTAACGTCATCTAGTGGCCATATTATGTTTTTTTCCTAATTCACTTCTATTCTTATAAATAAAGAACACCTGACCTGGAGAGAACATAGTCTAATAACATGCGATTTTACCCCATTCTGATAGATCGAATATGCATGCAGTTTCACAGGATTATTAGATCTGCAAATTTTGCATAAATACATCCTAAGTGTTAGTGTGCAGGTCAGTACAGGTTTAACTGTTCGTCATGTAAAGTGTTCGATATACAGTAGGTTTCAACCTTGGGGCACAGTTGCTCGTTTTTTACACATTTCATTATTAGTAGTATTCCACCATTAACCACTTTCCAACCACGTAACGTACTTGTACTGCGGCAGGTCGGCTCTGTTGCACAAAATCACGTACCTGTACGTCATTTCGTTCAATAGCCACTAGGGTGCGTGGGATGATTGGACAGAGGGGAGCCAATCAGCAGGAATCCACGTCCGCCAGACACCCGCGATTGTTCCTGAGCGAGGCGGAACAGCAGTCTGCCTTTGTAAAAAACAAGGCAGATCGCCATTCTGACAGGGGAGAAGATAGAGATTTTGTGTTCCTGCCAAGCAGAAACACTGATCTTTGTCTTCACCCAGTCAGAGCAACCCCCACACAGTTAGCAAGCACCCCCTAGGGACACATTTAATCCTTTGATTGCCCCTGATGTTAACCCCTTCCCTGCCAGTGTCATTAGTACAGTAACAGTGCATATTTTTAGCGCTGTACACTGTAATAATGTCACTGGTCCCCAAAAAAGTGTCAAAGGTGTCAGTTAGGCATCAGATTTATCTGTCGCAATGTCGCAGTCCCGCTAAAAATTTCTGTTTACCGCCATTACTAGTAAAAAATAAATAACTAAAAAATGCCATAAAAATATCCCATAGTTTGTAGACGCTATAACTTTTGTGCAAACCAATCAATATATGCTTATTGGGATTTTTTTACCAAAAATATGTAGCAGGATACATATTGGCCTAAACTGATGAAGAAATTAGATTATTTACAATTTTTTTTGGATATGTTTTATAGCAGAAAGTAAAAAATACAGTTTTTTTTTTCAAAATTGTTGCGCTTTTTTTGTTTATAGCGCAAAAAATAAAAACCGCAGAGGTGATCAAATACCATCAAAAGAAAGCTCTATTTGTGGGGGAAAAAATGACCTTTTGGGGCTGAAGTGGTTAATTAAACTGCCCTAGGCAAAGTATAGTAGTTTGTCAAGCTTAACGTTGCATTTCCAAAAAAGAGCCAAAGGCCTCAAAATGCTTTGATGATCTTTGCCACAAAGTGGCAGGTGCATTATAACATTTTTATGACAATGGTGCAATTTTGTTGTCTGGCTTTAAAAGTCATTCTACTCATCAAGAAAAGATGCTGGCGCAGGCAGTCTGGCAGGATGACATAGCACATAATTGCAGGCCTGGTCCAGCTATTTTGTATTGGCAGGCAGCAAAGTTATTCTGTTCCATTTATAGAACGCTGCTATTTTATCTGTGTCCATCAGTAAGAGTGCTCTGTATCCAAGACAAACTATTGTCATTAATGTGAGCCTGGTTCATGGCTTTCTGTTATCATACATACTGTAGATACATTCCAGATAATACAAACAATAGCTGATTGATTTACCTTTATCCAGCCAAATATAAAATATATTCCTGAATACGTGTACAATGAAGCTGAATTGATGTTCTAGTCACCTTAATAGAGTTGCCCCCAGACCTTTGTACAATCCAGCTATCCCTTTACTTCTCAGTAGTTCCCGGGAGATGGCCATGGCGGTGGGTCGTGCGAAGCTGGCCTCTACTGCGCCGCTGCTTGCTCCCGCCTGGCTGGTCATGAGCTTCCTTTGAGCAGCTGTTAAAACATACGTAATAAAATGTTACTCTATGTAATAGTTACAACCGGCTATAACAAATTATTTATTTTATCATTATATAGATGCTAAAGGGAACCCTTATCATTGGTTTATTAAACTGGCTGAAGGCTCTCCTGAGTTTGAAGAAGAAAATATGAATCTCAATGCAAACAAAGTAGTGAGGTGTAATCTTTATGCCACATTATATTGATAAAAGTTTGATTATGTAATCAGCCCACCTTAACAATGCAACCCCTGTTCACCTGCAATGTTTCTAACTACTTAGGAGAGCACTTTGATATGTGGGATGGAACTTATTTGCATTTAACCCATGTGTACCATTTCTCCTTTAAATGCAAAATTACATTATAGTAATTAAATATGTATTTATTAATGATTTTTAAATGAAGGTAGATGTTCAGCCTAAAAGTAACTCTAAATCTACCGGCAGCTACATTTTAAGACTAATCTTTCTAACCCCGTAAAGCAAAAATCCCTATAAATACCTTCTCTGCAGCCGATTCGGTCTGGTCCCACGCTGCGCTGTCAGCGGCAGCTTCTCTGTGTAGGCATGTGCAAGAGAGGCTTCCAACAACGATAGCCCCATAGTAAGTCTATGGGTGACATAATTTCCCAGCCGTTGTCAGCTGTCTGTCCTGCACACAGCATCCGCCGCTGGAGACCAGACTGGAGCGCCTGCAGAAAAGGTATGTATAGTGATTTTTGCTTTACAGGGTTAGATAGATTAGTCTTAAATGTGTCTGCCAGTAGATTTTGAGTTAGTTTTAGGCTGAACCTCTACTTTAAGTTATTAAATCATTACATAAGTAAGCATTATAGGACACGTTTATGTACAACATAAGCTTATGTGTACAACAGATGGCTTAAGAACAAATTAAAAGGCTGTCACTGTGAAGTTAATATTGATATATTACTGTGCATAGAGTTGTGTAAGCTGAACTCCAGGCAAACAGATTACCACAAAACGAAAGTACATAAAGACATGGATGAGCCCTACAGACTAATGCCTCGTACACACGGTGCAACAGTCATACAAGCGCACGTTCAACTTTTGCCCAAAATCGGCTGTTGAAGGTTGTGCCTAGCGTACTGACATGAATCAAGTAATTGTACAACAAAGCCAAACGTAGTGACATGTTACGAGCGTATAAAGAGGAAGTTCAAGTGAATGCGATTTGTGAATTGGGAACGTACATTTACACGAACGGACCCTTCTGGGCGTTCCTGACTTCTGAGCATGCATGTTTTGCACGTACAACTTTTGTTTGGCCAACTTCTCTGTACACACGGGTCAACAGTTGTACAACAGCTCGTTGGCCAACAAAGGTTTTCTAGTTTGCTCAGCCAACTTCTGTTGTATGACTGTTGAACGTCGGCTGTTGTAATTGCACGTACTAACAGTCGGATTATCATACAACAAGCCGTTGTAAGACCGTTGCATCATGTGTACAGGCCATAAGACTGGAATGCCATTAAAGTTCATGTGTGTGTAAAGGCATGTGTCCCAAAACTTTTGGTATTTTAGTGTATAACCTATCAACCCTGCCTTTTCATTCACTAGTCTTTGGACCAAGACCAGTGTAAACATTGAATTGAATGCTTTGGGCCCAGACCAGTGTAAACAATGAATTGAATGCTTTGGGCCCAGACCAGTGTAAACATTGAATTGAATGCTTTGGGCCCAGACCAGTGTAAACATTAAATTGCATGCCCCTTGGGCATACAGTAGTGCATGGTGCTTTCTTTGCCGAATCAACATAAAGTCTGGTGCTCTACTGGAGCCTGGCTCTACTATTAGCTTGTTTGGGCGCTATTACTTGGTAAATCTAATATTTGATTTAGTCCCTCCACCACAATAGAGATGATTCATCACTTTGGGTCTGCTTTAGCCTACTCCGTTCTCCTTTTTTTCTTACTCTGGTGCGCAGCCTTGGGGACATTGAGTTTCTGCCTTTGGACAGCATGTGGCATCTTTTAATCTGTTGATTGGTTTTACCACTTTCTTGTCACCTCAAGGTCTCTTGAAGAAGCAATTAATCGCAAAACACGTTTAATCCAGTTCATATATCCCACAGACATAGAGCCTCCACATATTGAAGATTATTATTTTGGCTCAACTTAATTATTTTGTGCATTATGACTCTACACATGGTTCTGGTCTATTAGGGAGAATAAATATAGGGTGGAACCCGTGCCCTTTACGGAATATCATCAGGCATATGATTGATTCTTGATTTTAGAATATCTTTCTGTACACACTAAAAAGTCATTTTTATTCTATATTTGTGGTTGTGAATTTATTCCTGAAACATAGCACTGTCAAAAATCCCACTTTTCTTTTTTTTGTTTGTTGATGTTGCCTAGCTTGTAATGTGGTGCAACTCATACCCCTCTGCATTTATGTAAAATTATTGGTCAGTTACCTTCAGCTCGTCTGTATCTGTAATGTAACTGCAGCCAAGAACTGAGATCAAGAAAGGCATCTGCTTGATTGTATGTTTTACTGCCAGGTGCCATAAGTAATGATTTCTATGCTGCCTGCAGGGAGTCAATGGGGATCACAAACTGCTAGACACAAGCAGCTCCTGCATACATTGAACTACATGTCAAATCATGTGGTTGACAGCAAGGAAGGTATCTGGCATTTCCCTAGATGAAAAATCTGTCATTCAAAAATGCACTGCCAAAAAGCACATGTGATTAGTAATTGGCATGGCTTGGCTAAATCCCAGCAGGGGCTGTATCCTTGTAGGTGTTTGTGATCTCCTGTGACTGCACAAGTGCATCGCAGCACACAATTATTTATGACTCCTGATAGTGAAGACATTGGGGTGCATTTACTAAAAGAGAAAGACTGTCCACTTTGCAACATGGATGCTCACCTAATTTAGTAAAATAACCGAAGCTGTGTTTACTTTGAATACCCAACCATGTGCAAGGGGAACAGGATTTTCACTTGCATGTGACAAGAATATTGAAGAGAACATAGCTTCACCTTATTCACTAACCCCTTAGAAAATGTTAAGTGAACAGTCCAAACCAAACAAAAAAGTGATGTACGTGTTTTCCTTTGCCCCTTTCACACTTATGCGACTTGTCCTGCGACTTGGGACTGCAAAGTCGCATGACAAGTCGTTCCCCATGATTTCCAATGAGTACCATTCATATCTGTACGACTTCAAGTCGTGCCGACTTCAAAGTAGTCCCTGCATTACTTTGGCCCGACTTTGATGCAACTTGAGGTCCATAGACTTCAATGTTAAGCCCTCACAGCCGCATGCAAATCACACCTGAATAATATAGATGTGATTTCTGTACAACTTTGTAATATGTTTTCATTGTGCCAAAGTTGCAACAAAGTCAAACCAAAGTCGTACTGATCCGAAACCACGGTAAAATCGCTGCAAAATCGCATCACACAAGTGTGAAAGGGACCTTACTCTTCCTCCTTATCTGCAGTTAGGCTTGGTTCACACTAGCCCAAATCCAAAGTCGCATGAGAGTTTACACTCTGTGGCATTGAAGTCATATTAAAGTCGGACCAAAGCAGTGAAGGAACCTTTTCTAAAGTCAGACAGTATCCGTTAAGATGGCTCTCATAGGGAAAGATTGAATTTCACAAGTCATCTGACCTGGGGTCCGAAGACGGATCCTATGTTGCATCAGTGTGAAGCAAGCCTTACAGTGCAGACACAGCCTTACTTAATGTAAACACTCAAAGTTTACTCTTGCCTTGGCCTGTAAAGGCAGATTCCCTTCACTTCCCTTACTCCAGACTCAACAGAAAGTGAGAGGAAATCTTCTCAAATTGGGGGTAAATCCCTTCTTAGTCAGTTGGCATTGGGAAAGTTGTCCTTATTGGAAAACGTCCAAGGTGACAGCTGTGAAAAGTTGCATTTCCTTCAGTTTAGGTTCTAGTGACAATGGTCACCTGGGCAAAAAGGGAGGATGACTCTTCCCTACAAGGATGCAGACAGCAATATAAACCAGACAGAGGTTCTAACACTCTCACATTCTAAAGTAATCCAAATCCTTATGTTATCCAAATTACCTAATCTTCCTGCATCCTGCAGCTGGATCTTCAGCATCTCCATTGGGGTGGTAACAATTACTTGGCATGTCCCAGCACCACAACCAGCCAGCATCTCCTTCAGCAGAGTTAACTTCTTCCTGCATAGAAAACAATTAGTAAAGCCACAACCATCCATATTCTTTCTGATTGGAACTTTAAGGGCCTATTCACATTTGCCAGTTTGGTTTTTCTTAAACATGCATTTCCAGTAGAAAAAACATTCTTTCCTATGGAACTAACTCACATCCATGCACTGCAGTTTAGCGTGAAAAGGTGCATTCACACTAGAGCTGCACGATTCTGGCCAAAATGAGAATCACACTTTTTTTGCTTAGAATAAAGATCACGATTCTCTCCCAATTCTCACGGCGTAACATCATCTTACATATTATACAAAAAGATTGGGCTAACTTCACAGTTATTTTTTTGAAAGTGTAATTTTTTCCAAAAAATTGCGTTTGAAAGACCTTTGCGCAAACACTGTGTGACATAAAATATTGCAACAACCGCCATTTTATTTTCTAGGGTACCTGCTAAAGAAAATATATATTGTTTGGGGTTCTAAGTAATTTTCTAGCAGAAAATACTGGATTTTTACCTGTAAGCAACAAATGTCAGAAACAAATGTTAGAAAAGATTTAGTTTTTAAATGGTTAAACAGCTATTCTACACACCGGAGTTCATTCCTTTGATAAGTAGAAACATTGTATCTCTTAGCTTCTTTTATCAGCAATGTTCTCAGACTTGGCAGGCTGCCCAGATAGGCTGCATTCACACTGGGACGACCCGACTTTGCTAGACGACTTCAGCGCGACTTCAGGCAAATTCAGGTGACTTACAACGTGACTTCATGCCAAGCGACTTTGCCTATGGCCAATCAGAGCAGGGAGGGAGAGGGTTACCCTGGATAAATTCTTTTCTTTTCACTGTAAAGTCGCTTCCATTTAGATGGGGGATCTGACTTGGAGGCGACTTCTATTCAATTCTATGGGTACAAGTCAATAGAAGTCATGCAGGAACCTTTTCTGAAGTCGCTCCGACTTCAGCAGTGTACATTAAGATGGCTCCCATTCATTTAAATGGGATTTCAAATGTCAAGCGACTTGAGGTGACTCAAGTCTGAGCGCAAGTCACCCCTGTGTGAATGGGCACTTAGGAGAGACTCAGTTCGCTCTGACTTAGAAAAAGGTTCATGGGGAGACATCAGGCGACTTGCATTGACTTATATTATTATAGAAGTCGCTGGAAGTCGCGCTCAGTCGCCCCGCAAGTCGGATCGTCCAGTACAGCCAAGTGTCCAAGTGTGAAGCTTCTTATCTCCTCCTGAGCTGACAGTTTTTTCTAGTGTCTACTATCTCTAGTGTCGAGATCACGATTCTTTTGCGATTAATCGTGCAGCTCTAATACCTACCTGTGTGCATTACTACGTGTGCCGAAACACAGCGAACAATGCAAATCCAGCCCAAAATATTGAGATTGATTTACCAAAGGAGTACTGCTTTTTAACTTAGACCAGTGAAGCCGTGTTCTTTTCTAACAACCATTCCCACAAAGGCACAGCTCCTCCTTTCTAAGATTGGGGGTACACTGCCTATATTTAATCACAGAAATTGCAGATTATTGGACAGTTGTTAAGGGACCAAACCCATTAATCTTGCAGTATAATCTACATCAAAGTCTGTGGAGGAGGAAATGTTAATTACTAATACTTTTTACTACGCAATTAAACTGCAGAATTACGCATTTGTGGGAGATCGATTACTTAATAGTCTGACTGCAAATCTCTTGTGTAGCAGATCTTATTAATGTTACACAAAGGAAGGGCTACAGTGGCCATTAAATCTTTGCCACTTAACGATTTAACCATTTGTTTGCAGTCACCTCATTTGTAGTATGCTGAAATCAACGTGTATCTAATGAGTTGGCTGTCAAGTGTTTCAATCTTTTAGTAGCAAGGGTCACTTAGGTTAGGGTGAACAGTCATATCATTAGCAGCTCATTGATTTCAGCATGCTGCAAGTGAAGTAACTGCCAATTCTAGCAAGAGATTAAAATTGTCCGTGTAGCCCTAGTCTAGGTAGCTCAGCTGTACTACTAAAATTTTGTGAGATCGATCCCTTTGGATCGTATTGCTTCTGTTGTAAGCTACTACACAGGACAATTCCCACAATTCTGCAAATTAACCAAAAACGTACTCTCCTCTGGTCTTTTCCTTAACCTGGAATAGATGCAGGGGATTGCTTCTGATCAACAGTTGCTCATTAAGGAAATTCTAATTAACTGTCAACTCTTTCACCCCTTCCCAAAGGTCCCCTCCCCAGGGTACCCAGATGTAATTTATGTTTTATTTTTTTCTAACAAGTCTTCAGGCAAGTCAAGTGACATGCAGTCTCCTCTTCTTCTTCACATCTTCTCTGGTACTAGGTGGTCCTAAATTAATGCCCTGATGATGACAGCGCTGCTCTCCCCATTACTACCATGTGAGTTCATGAGTGCAGGACCCATTCACATCCGTACTTGAGCTAGAACGCCGATGTGCAGTAGGAAGACAGCGGTGCCAATGCTGTTGCATCACGCTTTTTATTATTTTTTTTTAAGTGGTCGTACCTTTAATTAAAACGTTTGTTACCCCAACACCCCATAATCCTGATATGTGCCTGCTGTACCATGTACTTGTATTAGAAAGTATCCTGTTCTCTTTGTATTGCTTCATTTGTGTGAAATCCCTGGTGTTCCTGCTAGCCCCCTTGCTTTCCTATTAAAAACTAACCACACTAAGCAGCAGGAGAGCACACTATGTTCAATTCTCTAGCTATGCTGGGAACTCAGCCTCCTCTTCTTCAATAATCAGACTTGTCCTAACAACTCCCCCCTGCACAGCCATTCACTGGGAAGCTCAGTGTGCTGCTGCTTCTCCTTCCCCCAGCTCTAATGCAGCTGAGAACAGAAGGAACGCGATCACTTATAAAAAAAAGGGAAAAAAAGTTATTTATATTTTTTTTTATATCTATGCAAAAATGTCTTTCATTTCTATTTTAACCTGAATGGGTTGTTTTATAAGGTGATTGTATACATTCGCTTTAAGTTCTATCGTGATGCGCAAAGGTGAATTGTGCTACGCCATGCTGCATTGAAAAAAGTACAGCATGCTGTACTTTTTTCAGTGCACACCACTGCAAAGGGGTGTTGTAAACTGACCTAGCAGAATACAAGACTTTGTTTGTCTTGCAGTGGGACTGTTTTGAACAAGGAGGAAATCTAGTGGCAAAAAGCATTTACTCCATATAGGGTGGGAGCTTAATATTGTAGGTAGAGCTTTTCTAATTTTTACTTTAAAAACAATTAGCTCAGAATGGGGCTTTAACAACAGCTCTTTGAACCCTAGCCTAAATTCCCTGCACATAATTGAGTGTTTGAGGTAAACACAACTTTAGTAGTAGTAAGTAAAATACTGGCTTGAGATTTGAAGTAGGAGGAGAGGAGATACCAAGGAACGGATCAGAGAGAATAGAAGGTCCTGATGTGCAAATACTGTGTGCTTTTTGGAGTTTTGTACCCTTATGTACTGCTTTTGTTCCCTCCTGAAAATGTTTTCATTTGTACAGTAAAACTTGTGATTCACACCCTCCTCCTATTTATGGAAATAATTGTACAATGATGCATAAGAAATATGCCTGACACATAATACACTAAAATGTACAGAGCAACATTGGGGGGAATTCATAAAGGTTGTCGTAGACACTCTTGTGCATTCTATTGGCCACGGCACTGAAAGATTTATGTTTATGGCCAATGGTGACAGGCACATGAATCTGATAGCGCTGACCAGATCGGATTGTTCATACTGGACACTCCTACTTCACTGCACTCCTTCATTCCCCAGCCACTGCGCCGGTTACACTGATAAGCGCATGGCCAAGTAGTTTTTTTTACTTGTTTAGCAACCTCCTAGTCAAGTAGTTCCTCTCCTGAGGCGTTCCTACCTCTGGTCTTCCCTAAGGGCCGGTTCACACTGAGGCGATCCGACTTCGGGGCGAATTTGCTAGGCGATTTGAAAAGGCGAAGCGGCGCGATTGCGAAGCGATATCAGGCGATTTCAGGCGATTTCAACACGAGTACCTGGGACATGAGAGGGGTGTCTTCTGGCAAAATTATGTTTTTCTTCCTGCAAAGTCGCTTCTTCATAGACTGGGATCCGACTTGAAAGCGAACTTCCATTGACTTCTATGGGCTCAATTCGCCTCGAAGCCGCTTGAAAATAGTACAGGAACCTTTTTTGGAATCGCTTTGGACTTGAGTAGCGCATATTAAGACGGCTCCATTCATTCCAACGGGATTTCTGATGTCAGGCGATTTGAGGCGAATTGGGGCGACACAAGTCAGATCGCAAATCGCCTAGGATCGCCTCAGTGTGAACCGGCCCTAAGTCTCTCAAGGGGAAATATAATCTGATGTTTAGAAGAAGATTTGTTTCTGAGGATTGTAAGACCGAGAAGAGGATTCTCTTATTGAACCTTATAGTCTGGGATATCCCATACCTTGCACCTTCTCCCATCATTCAAGTTTCTAGCAATAAATCATAAAAAGACATTCCCCTAGACCAGCCTTTCTCAACCTTTTCAACACTGAGGAACCCTTGAAATAATTCTCCGGTCTCGGGGAACCCCTGCTAAAAATGAAAAATCTACAACTCATGATACATTAGTGTGATGGTCAATGGGAAGAATGCTCCTTACACTTGTGGTCATTGGGAAGAATTACCTCCTTACAGATAGCTAAAAAGATCAATGATGTCATTGGGAATTTATCTGAGAGGTAGAAATTGATCATTGCTCAAGGAACCCCTAGCAACCTTTGGAGGAACCCTAGGGTTCCATGGAACTCTGGTTGAGAAACCCTGCCCTAGACTGTGTCAATGTGCTTGAACTGTGCTCTGTGCGTGCTGGTAGCCTCTGCACTAGTATGGGATCATCATTATCTGTGCACTAATCATCATCATCAACCAGCGGCCCTTACAGTGGTACCGCTACACTGGGGTGGGGTCTGATAGATGACTGAGATACTAGTTCTCCATTAGGTCTGCCTGGCTGTTGATTGACAGTGCATGGCAGAGGCCAGATCCATTGCCACTATTCGGTCCAATAGTCTATCAGTTCCCCATCAGGCTTTGCCTACCCAATGGTGCAAGCCATTTGACAAATATGGGAATTTCCATATTTTGGGTAATGACATCTACCTCCGGTAACTTTGTTTACATTTAGCTTTACTTTATTTAGCTTACAGCTAAATGGAGCTGGAGAGAATGTTCAGAGCTGGTATTAATTGCCGCCTGTTTCTTAATCTTCAAACTGGTGGTAAGTCTTTAAAAATCTATCACAGCCATAGATTGTGCAATCAATCTCCTTTCGATTTACCAAGACCTTGTATTGTGGCAGCCTATGTAAATTCAAATTTATAAACCCTACCCCATTTAGGAAACACAATGACAAAAGCAAACATGTCCATTTTATAGCCTGCCTGTGGTAATTGCTGATAAATCATTAAATTAGAGTTAGCATATCCCTATTCTATCAATTTTTATTATATCTTCTTTATTATGCTTGCTAGTGCTGACCAGAGGAGGACATTGTACATTCAATGAGTGGGCACCACCGATTAAAGTTACAATGCCCCTCTTCCCAGAGGCTCTTCAACATAGCCCACTAAATATGGTACAGAATATTACACCCCTACGCTTTTTTTTTTAGCAAGCCTAGGGGTGTAATATAAATCTTTTTTTTTTCTGCTATGTTCTCTAGGAAAACATATTTTGTAGCCAACAAGATGTGGGGGCTAGGACAGTCTATACCCTCTTTGGACTGGGATAACATTTCACTGTCTGCTATATTCCAGGAGAGGAACTATAAGAACATCTCTAGATGGTACAGGTGCCCTGTTTACCCGCACACCATGGATCCAACATGCTCAGGTGCCAGGCATAATGAAGGTGTCTCAAGCAAAGGGGCACACAAATTACCCACATTTGGAGCAAATGCCCTCTCATTGTACCCTTTTGGAACAAAATTCTGAAAATCTATAACAGTAATACAATCTATAATATAATATAATATAATATAATAATGTCCCTAGTGGCAGTGCACACATCTATATTAAAACACTTGAGGTTAGATCAGGCCACTACTGTACCAGAGTTGGTGAGTGAGATGAATGAGACTGAATCTTTTGAGAAAATGATCTTTCGTGGGAAGAATAGGTCTGGGCCTTATCAACTTGCATGGGACCAATGAGATTATTTTAAATCTTCTGCAGAATTTTCCACCACTGAAGGCACCCAGTAGCCTGAGTCATGTCATGACAAGTCTGATGGACTTATGGAAATGTCCTGGAGGGGTCATGTTCTATTTTTCTGAATGCTCAGGTCTCTGCCTTCTGTTCTCTTTTCTATTTGGCATCTTTTTTATTTTTTGTTTCAAGCTTCTATACATTTTTTTACTTTTTTTCTCTATAATTCTTATGGAAGAATGAATCACACACAGTGTACCAGAGTATACATGGTCCCACGTAGCCATGGGACTTTTAGTTTACTTATGTCAGTGACCCTTCTAATAGGAAAACTATGTTCTTTAGCATTATCAAACACCACTGTGTTATAATTGGTCAGTGTATAATGACTGGGACTTTGATTATAAGTCCAAGTGATATATAACACTATATAATATATTTTATAATTGTATCCTCTGTGTATTCTCTTTTATATTTCTTCCAAACTGATGTCTGTACAGATGTTTGCAAATGTAAAGGTTAAGTTCACCTTTAGTAACATTAAAAACACACTCACAAAAAAACAAAGTCAGAATAGAGGAAACGTTGGGACGCTGGTATAGCAGCAACTAGATGTAACCTCGGTGGTGCCTGAAGTGACGTATTGGAGGTGACGTAGCAGATATTGGGTGAGGCCGAGACCGTGGTTTTATATTCCTTCTGGCACAATACATCATGCAGGCTGTGTTACTTGATTAATGCTGGATTGTTTTCGTTTCTTGTGAGTGTGTTTTAATACATATAAAGCACACTTTAGCTAAATTGGTTTCATGCTATTGGAGCCCTTTTTGCTTTCTTGTTTACCATATGCAGAGTTCCACAGGAGAGGACAGGAAGTCATCTGTATACGTGTGATATGCCAATCTGTAAAAAGGGAGGCATTGTTGTCCAGGGAATCCTAGTCTGCTAGGCAGAGGTGTTTGAGCACTGGAGCACTTTTTATTCACAGTAAAGAGATCAAACTTTCTTGAGTTTATTTAAAACTGTTGCAGGATGGACTAATCTTTACGTGCCCATTGGAGTGCTTTTCATTCACAGTTTGTCATACACCTGGTCACTTTGGTTTTTACAGTGGTGCTTATTTGATATAACACACAATTTATGTTTGCAGAGTCTTTTTTTATGGTAATATTGTGTTACATATCTTGGGTATCTTGTATTGAAGGCTGCAGCGATATTGCAAATTGTATTCATATTTTTGGTGCATTGTATGTCTGTTGTGCTGAGTTGGATGATTATAATTCAGTACACTGCAGCTTTAATAACAGCTTTCTGGAGGAAGTTCCCCTGATAATTCAGGTAGTTATAGCAGCCACAAATTCTTATAGAATCACCGCCAGTTCTCAGATTAGAAAATTGGTGGAGCTGGTATGCTGAGGTACACCAGCAGGTTTGCTGATAAGGCAGAACAACCAGTTCTGTTGTACTGGGCCCAGGCCCCGTCAGCTAAACAGGGGAGCCCAGGGCAGCTTTACTGTTCATTCCTGCCTAATGACTAAATGGATTTTACTAGACCATATGCCCACTCCTACTTGCTTTCTAGGGCTTAAATTACATTTCCCTGGGTCCCTCTGTTAACCTGATGGGGCCCAGGGAAATGTAATTTAAGCCCTGGTAAGCAGGTGGGGAGAGGTGGGAGCAGAGGAGGGTCTTTTATTTTTATTTTTGGAGTGTAGGTGGATAAAGTCAGTGATACTTTTCCGCTGCACCCTGGGGGGGGGGGAGTAGGTGGGGTGTAGGCATGGTTGGGGGGGGGGGCTGTCAGGAGGGCTGTATGAGGCCTCATGATTTCTAACAGCGTTCCTGTATGCCAGTACTCAGAGGAAGCCCTGTCTGTGCAGGGAAGCTGTCATATATGCGACTGCTTCCCACACATTACTGTATCTCCTTCCCCATTCAGTGGGAGATTCCCTGGCAGAAAGCTAAATGTAATTGGGGATACAGATGATGTCATTATCCAAATATGGCCAATGCACAAATTTGCAAAATTACTTGTCACTGGGTGGGCAGAGCCTGATGGAGAACTGAGAGACTAGTTCCTCATCAGGTCCACTTTACTTTCGATTGATAGCGCATGGCAGATTTAAAAGCTATTGGACTGAATAGGTCCCCATCAGACTCTGCCCACTCCAGTGCAAAACTCCCCGGCCATGCGCTTGTCAGTGTGACGCTTGCAGCGGTCATGGAGGAAGGCCTGTAGGGTGTGCACTGAGGAAAGAGGGTCCAGTGTGGGTCCTTCTTCCTCAGTGTAGACACTCAGATTCATGGATTGCCTCTGACAGGTACCTCACAGAATTATGAAGGGTCTCCATGACACCCTTTATTGATTCCCCCTAGTAACTATAGTCTATTTTGGTTATATATTGTGTATATTGGTTCAAACTACCAATGAATGATCTGATGCCCGGGACAGGCCCTCTTTAAGAAAAAAAATGGGTCACTCTGTTAAGTGAAGTTTGCATAAAGATGGTCAGCATATCAGAGAAACAACACGATAACAAGACAGCTTTCGGCAGTCCGATTACAGTGCACAGTTGTATGGAATTTATGGGCTGAGTCATTGTGATATTATGTGTGATGCTCACCAAGGACACTGAGCCAGAATCTATTCTCAGCTTGTTTAATTAATGGAACTGCATACACATTTTGCTAGTTTGCAGCAGGTGGCTGCCCAATCTGTGCTACAGTTCTGCATTCTATGTCTAATTAGGCTTGCAATATAGGGAAATCAATAAGACAAAACTGGTCTCTGAATTGATGTTCCTGATTGATAACTGGCCATTTCAATTATCACAATTTTGTTTAGCACCAGCTTATTGTGAAAAAACGTAACTCCCCAGCAAAGCCACACAATTGCTTGCATATTCTAGGCCAGCCTTTCTCAAGCTTTTTTTACCTGGAGAAATTCTTCAATTAACTTTCCGGTCTCACAGAAGCCCTGCTGATAATTATATATCTACAGCTCACTGTATATTAGTGTGATGGTCAATGGGAAGAATGCTTCTTACACTGGTGGTCATTGGGAAGAATCCCCCCTCTCAGGGCCGCTGTTAGAAATCATGGGGCCCTGTACAGCCAACCTGACAGGGCCCCCCTCAATCCCGCACTCGACCCCCACCCCTGACCCCATGCTGTCACGGGGGGAAACAGGGTGGCAGGAGCATGTTACATATAACCCTAAAAACAGGTGAAACATGTAACATGTTCCAAAATGTGAACTTAAAACATATTACACATATTATAAAGCAGTAGAGATGTCTTATTTTAGAACTTTTTTCACAACAAATAAGTAGATGGGATAAGTGCAGGTGTGTTCAGACCCTATTCTGCCAGGAAGCTGTCACAGCTCCCCACCAATCATAACCGGAGCTCAATGGGACAGATGTCAGTGTTTTGATGTCCATGCCTGTTCAGTGTGTGTTTGCATATACCACGGACTTGTGGTGGCTTTAGGGGTGGCCAGATGTAAATGGACCATTTACATCAGGCTAACTCTGATCTGCCACATTTAGTACGCAGTCTTTTTCTATTTTTTTGGACCTGAATGGACAAGGAGGTAGGTGGGTGTACACAAGCCCATTACATCTGGACTCCCTACTAAGGATGGGCTTGGGCATTTTCGGAACCAAGTGTGCCCGAGCCCGCAGGAAGTGAACCCTGTGCTAATCCCAGGCAGTGAGACATTTCCCCAATGCTGGCTGCAGCGATCAGGAAATGTCTCCTTGCCTGTGAATAGCGCAGCGCAGGGTTCACTTCCTGGTGGGCTCTGGCACGTTCGGTTCCGAACAAACCCAAACCCATCCTTACTCCCTACACCTACATTCAGGTCCACAGTAGAAACTAACAGGCAGACCTAATTGGAAAGGTGGGATGAAAGGTTCTTAAAGGGGAGCAGTTTGGGGTGTGGCAAAAATGCAGCTCAGCTGTGTGATTTTACTGTCCTTACAAATGTAAAGTAGCATCTCACTGTGTTCTTATGATGATCATCATTATGTTGATCACAGCACAGCAGGTTATCTATGGCTCTCAGTGTCACATGGCTGTTGGATGCTGACTTTACCTTATGGCTGGCTGTACTGTGTGTTACAAAGTATAACACAATCAGCATCCAACAGCCATGTGACACTGAGAGCCATAGATAACCTGCTGTGCTGTGATCAACATAATGATGATCATCATAAGAAGTCTGATCTTGCACATGTGCTTTATAAGATCTGGTGCAGCTTGTTATTCTTCTACAGCAAGCATGTATGCATAAATCATACAAGATCTGCTTGTGGCTAGTTAATTTTCAATAACAGGCTGGGCCAGCTATAAGGTTAATGTCCCATATCAAGCTTAGCTTACTTTTTGAAGAGTAACAAGCCACTCCAGATCTGGTATGGCACAATGTAAATGGTGGGCCTGCCCAGGGAACCAGGAAGAAGAAAGAAGAAGCTGGCTGCTGATATTACTTTTGAAAATGGCAGCACAGGAGCAGGGCCTAGGGGGAACATATTCACTGAGAATGTGGCAAACTATGGCAACAAAGGGGCAATAAGTTTAACATATGTAAGTGTACTTGTGTGCCTAATTATTTGAAGACAATGTTGACAGTTGTTTTAGTGATGGGGAGGTCTGCTTTAAACCCAAGACCCCAGTACTGCAAAGTGCTATGGAATAAACTGTCAGGGTGCCAGGATATGGATAAAAAAATCAAAGCAAAAATAATTTTGCTTCATCTTTCACAAATTTTACCAGGTTGCCCTCTACAGAGCTGCAAAATAGCACATCGTTGCCCATAAACAGTATTAAGAATCTCTGTGTACCTTAGACTCCATGTAGTTCACCCTTTTCCCACTACTATCGGTTTGGATACCTGCCACTTTTCTTGCTGTGCTTGCAGAGATTTGTAGTGGCTCCACATAGCTAATCCTAAAGGTTTCCACATAACGGCTACATAATTATGGCACGGTGGTATCTATCATGCCCAGGTCAACACAGCTCTTGGTTATCATTTCACACCCAATGCATGTTTTAAACGTTCATTGCTTAGCTGAGATGTTAAATCAAAGGGATAACCTCATTTTATAAATTATTCCATGTAATTTCTGAGACTGATTTCACACACTCTTTAGGCAGTGTTTCTTCAACTATAAGTCGGGCCCCAGTTGTGTCACTGATGTGTTTGTGATAGGGCACCACATGACTGTGTAGTAAATGTAGCCAAGTTTGTCCAAGTGCCTATAAATATTGTGGTCAATATATCACAGAGAGCACGTATTTCTTTAGTTTAAAAATGTAATACATATGACACCACCATCCCTCTAAAAACAGCACAAAGACAGCACAAACATGTATGGGGGACTAGAGGGTGTATGGGGCAGGGAACAGAAGAAATTATACTTTCTATTATGTCACGCATTTTTTTAGTGCATTTTCTGAAATGCGGCAATGCAGGAATTTTGGTGTGCTTTCAGCAAATGCTCCAAAAACGCAAGACATATGTAGATTTTGTGGAAGCATTGATGAATAGTCAGATGAACCTTGTAAAGAACTTGTTTATTTCCAGCCAGTAGTGAGCCAGGTGTAAAGCTTTTTTAGTTTCACTTCATAACTCACTATGTAACTCTGCAACACACACGGTATCTCACAAAAGTGAGTACACCCCTCACATTTTTGTAAATATTTTATTATATCTTTTCATGTGACAACACTGAAAAAATGACACTTTGCTACAATGTAAAGTAGTGAGTGTACAGCTTGTATAACAGTGTAAATGTGCTGCCCCCTCAAAATAACTCAAAACACAGCCATTAATGTCTAAACCGCTGGCAACAAAAGTGATTACACCCCTAAGTGAAAATGTCTAAATTGAGCTCAACTAGCCATTTTCCCTCCCCAGTGTCATGCGACTCCTTAGTGTTACAAGGTCTCAGGTGTGAATGGGGAGCAGGTGTGTTAAATTTGGTGTTATTGCTCTCACTCTCTCATACTGTTCTTTGGAAGTTTAACATGGCACCTCATAGCAAAGAATTCTCTGAGGATCTGAAAAAAAAGAGTTGTTGCTCTGCATAAAGATGGAATAGCTATAAGAAGATTGCCAAGACCCTGGAACTGAGCTGCAGCATGGTGGCCAAGACCATACAGCGGTTTAACAGGACAGGTTCCACTCAGAGCAGGCCTAGCCATGATCGACCAAAGAAGTTGAGTGCACGTGATCAGCATCATATCCAGAAGTTGCCTTTGGGAAATAGACGTATGAGTTTTGCCAACATTGCTGCAGAGGTTAAAGGGATTGGGGGTCAGCCTGTCAGTGCTCAGACCATACGACGCACACTGCATCAAATTGGTTTGCATGGCTGTTGTCCCAGAGGGAAGCCTCTTCTAAAGATGATGCACAAGAAAGCCCACACACAGTTTGCTGAAGACAAGCAGACTGAGGACATGGACTACTGGAACCATGTCCTGTGGTCTCATGAGACCAAGATAAACTTATTTGTTTCAGATGGTGTCAAGTGTGTGTGATGACAACCAGTTGAGGAGTACAAAGACAAGTGTGTCTTGCCTACAGTCAAGCATGGTGGTGGGAGTGTCATGGTCTGGGGCTGCATGAGTGCTGCCGGCACTGAGGAGCTACAGTTCATTGAGGGAACCATGAATGCCAGCATGTACTGTGACATACTGAAGCAGAGCATGACCCCTACCTTTTGGAGACTGGGCCGCAGGGCAGTATTCCAACATGATAACGACCCAAAACACACCTCCAAGATGACCACTGCCTTGCTAAAGATGCTAAAGGTAAAGGTGAATGACTGGCCAAGCACGTCTCCAGAGATAAACCCTATTGAGCATCTGTGGGGCATCCTCAAACGGAAGGTGGAGGAGCGCAAGTTTTCTAACATCCCCCAGTTCCGTGATGTCGCCATGGAGGAGTAGAAGAGGACTCCAGTGGCAACTTGTGAAGCTCTGGTGAACTCCATGCCCAAGATGGTTAAGGCAGTGCTGGAAAATAATGGTGGCCACACAAAATATTGACATTTTGGGCACAATTTGTACATTTTCACTTAGGGGTGTACTCACTTTTGTTGCCAGCGGTTTAGACATTAATGGCTGTGTGCTGAGTTATTTTGAGGGGACAGCAAATTTACACTGTTATACAAGTTGTACACTCACTACTTTATATTGTAGCAAAGTGTAATTTCTTCAATGTTGTCACATGAAAAGGTATAATAAAATATTTACAAAAATGTGAGGGGTGTACTCACTTTTGTGAGATACTGTACACATTCTACAACATAACAAGAAAGTCTATTAGACCCCTTTCACACTGAGGCGCTTTACAGGCGTTATAAAAATAGCACCTGTAAAGTGCCTCTCCATTAAACTCAGTGTGTCCTTTCACACTGGGGCGGTGCGCTTGCAGGAGAGGAAACAAACTCCTGCAAGCAGCATTTTTGGGGCAGTGTGGGAGCGATGTATACACGTTTCCGCCACTTCCCCTGCCCATTGAAATGAATGGACAGCGTTTCTGAAGCAGCTGTACACCGCTCCGGAAGCGCAGAGCGCCGGCGCTTTTAACCCCTTTTTAAACCCTTCTTAGGGGTTAAAAGCACCCCGCTGCTGCCCGATTAGCGGAGTTCTATCGCTGACGCTCGGGCGGCCCCAGTGTGAAAGGGCTCTTAGAAACCGCGGGTAAAACTGCAGGAACACCTGTGCTGCACCCACGCTGTGGTTGAAAAGGTCCTTACTAAACCTTACAGAAATGGTGAAGAATGCCTGAAGTGTGGTATATGACAGTTGTTATCTGACTTTACATTATGGTAACGGTCTCGGTAGCGATTTACTTACTCAGGTCCTCAGATTAAAAAATGTTTAAGAACCCGTGATTTAGCACATAAAAACACGCTGACTACAGAACAATGTGAATATAGCCCTTATGCATTTCTGAGGAAGGATGGTAATGAATACTTTTAAATGACTTTTTTTTAAATCTACTTTATAGTGCTTTGTGCACTGCAATACTGCAAACAGGCATCAGGTGGCAAGCTTACATAAGAGCATGTAAGTAGAGCCACGTCTACCAGGCTGAATGCTACCATAGGAAAATCACTCCTGCTATTATTTTCAAGTACACATTTTTTTGTTGCCTTGGGTAAATTCATCTCCAGTTCGTCCATGCGTTTGTCTGCTGCCATACGGATTATATGAATGCTTTTCAGCAGAACGTAGCCAACGGTATGTGTTATTTTTAACTGGTAGCAGAACAATAAAAACTCACTGCTTGCACAAACACATTGATGTAATGAAGATAAAAAAACAAGGGCCAGGGATAAATCCAAGGCAAATACCAAGCTCTACTTACCGGCCAGCTGCGACTAACCAAATTAACCTGTCTAACAGTATGCGTTTAAAAACAGGGGTTTAGTTGCACAAATTTGCAAATGCATGCGTAAGCTACAGGCCCCGCCAAGGCACCCTGTGATCTGTAGTTCTATCTCTGACTTGTGAGAGACTCTACAGTGGAAGCACATGCATTCTAATAAGATAGGTGAAGGCAGATGGTCTGGAGGGGGCCCCACCCCTCCTTAAAGGTGCAGGGGCACATTGAACACCCAGCATATAGCACAGTGGCTGCAAAGATGTCAATGTGTTGCCTGACCAAAAATCAAACATACCAAACAATGACCACTGCCTACACCTATAACTGGCCATTGCAGCAAGGAGCATTGGAGGGCAACAAACAGAAAAAACAAGGGCCAGGGATAAATCCAAGGCAAATACCAAGCTCTACTTACCAGCCAGCTGCGACTAACCAAATTAACCTGTCTAACAGTATAGGTGTAGGCAGTGGTCATTGTTTGGTATGTTTGATTTTTGGTCAGGCAACGCATTGACATTTTTGCAGCCACTGTGCTATATGCTGGGTGTTCAATGTGCCCCTGCACCTTTAAGGAGGGGTGGGGCCCCCTCCAGACCATCTGCCTTCACCTATCTTATTAGAATGCATGTGCTTCCACTGTAGAGTCTCTTTCAAGTCAGAGATAGGACTACAGATCACAGGGTGCCTTGGTGGGGCCTGTAGCTTACGCATGCATTTGCAAACTTGTGCAACTAAACCCCTGTTTTTAAACGCATACTGTTAGACCGGTTAATTTGGTTAATCGCAGCTGGCCGGTAAGTAGAGCTTGGTATTTGCCTAGGATTTATCCCTGGCCCTTGTTTTTTCTGTTTGTTGCCCTCCAATGCTCCTTGCTGCAATGGCCAGTTATAGGTGTAGGCAGTGGTCATTGTTTGGTATTTAATGAAGATGAGTCTTCTCTCATTCCATACTAATGATGTGCCTATTCCCCACTATTCTGTGCTGCCAATGGATCCTGAGCCTTTGTTTCCGCTCATATTAATAACCTTCTTACACCTAGCAGAGGGCCTTCCACTGTGACACTTCCACCATTTAATTCACAGAAAAGCAGATTTCAACTTTATATAAAGCTTTACAATGAATGTGTCGCTTTGTGTGATGTGTTACACCGAACAGATGTAGTGCTGAATAGGTGCTTGCTCTCTCTCTTTCTCTGTATTCATCTCTCACAATTAAAATGATTGTAAACTGCGGATGTTGCAAAAAAAAAAAAAACCCTGCAAGGCAATAGCATAATGTTCTAGTAAAGATTGCATACTAACACATTATGAAATACTTACCTTGGAACTAAGCCCACCAGCGCTGTAATGTCACCTCCTGTCTTTCTTCCAGGTTCACGCGCTATGGCTATGTGATTGGCCGGAGCCGCGATGACGTCACACGCGGGAGCCCTTGGTTCCAGCACAAAGCTCTGAAGTTCCTGCAAGGTATGTTGGATGTTCAGAGCGCATGTGCCGATGATGTCACTGGCTGCATGCAGGGTGAATATCTCCTAAACGGTGCAGGTTAAGAGATATTCATTTTACCTACAAGTAAGCCTTATTATAGGCTTTCCTGTAGGTAAAAATTACCAAGCGGGGTTTACAGCCGCTTTCTTAGCTGTGGTGGCTGCATTTGATTTTAATTTTCAGAGCAAGAACTGTAGCAGAGCCTATTATTCACCATGCTCAGATGCAGGTGCAGGCTCCTTGGCTCTGGGATCCTGGGCATGACCAGGGTAGATACGTTTCTCAGATTCCCTCCCTTAGCTGACCAGAGAGGCTACAACTGATGAGGCAGAGGTAGCTGGACACATAATGTGCAGCCAGGTGAGAGGTCCCCCACTATCAGAACTGGTGTGCAAGCAGCTGGACCAGAGCCTGACAGTACACAACTTCTCTGGAAGGCCCAGCTACTATGGGGACTCGGGAGCCCTTTCCCGATTGCTACCAGAGTAGTGCAGTTACAGTTGGGTGGAACATCATCCCTGGATCTTGGATCCCTCCAGCTCTTAACCTGTTTAACCAGAGCTTCCTTGGACTTCACGGAGAGAGGTGCTGTTTATGGGGAAAATCACTAGTAGCTGTGTTCTGTGCTGTTTTAATTAAGTGATTATCAGCTAGTCTCTCTGTTTCTACTTAACCTTATGGAGGGTATGCTATACAACTACATATTACCCTCTTGAGCCACAGAGACATAGCTGTTAAAAGTCCATATTTATACAGCTATCAATTCCAGCCTTAGTTTATTCCATTTTACAGATAATAAACAGGTAACATTCAGGTAGATCTATCTTCCATAGGAGTATCATTGTCCAAACACACAAACATTGTAATAATAAATATATAGACATGCTACAACATATGTCATGTCTTTTATAACTCCACATTTACACCATCTACAAGTCTTTTAATGCCTTATTTAAATATTGCATGTCAACCCTGAGGCATCCTACCTATACCATTCATTGTCAATGCATATGGGCTGGATGTTATGGCCTTGCATTGGGTTGTGCAGCTTTCATAATCTGCTTTGTATTATTCTGCAGTGTATACATGCTCTGTGACAGTCTGACCCTGTTTTGCATTATTGATTCTACTTTGCACCTGTTTAGTATCCTGTGCGTTACAGTTAATCTCTCTGATCATCATTGGTCAATTACCCATCCTGTTACAGAACATTTTACACAGGTACAGAAAATACCTGTTGATCTTGCCACAAATTCAGCATCTTTTTCACTTTCCTTGAGTTGAACTGGAGGCACAAAACAATTATTTCATCTGTTAACAACTAATTACCCCATCCCTCGGACTTGAAGTCCAGCTGGGAGACAACTATGGCCACCTCCATTGACACAGTGGAGAAGTGAATGTATCCATCTAGGGACAAAAAGTGTGCTAATCACAGGATTATCAGATGAGGATAAAGGAAAAAGCCTGAAAAAGAAAGGCTAACAACCCAACCGGGGTTATAGCACTGTACTTTTGCATGTCTATGGACAAGAGACAGACAATGATTACGGACCTTGTATACTCAGACTGTAAATCTGTAGATATTTATATGTGTGCTGGTCACTTTAACCAGTGTTCTGCCCTTTACTTCTGAACACAACCCAGTCATGCCTTCATGGGTTTTCCTCACCTACATATGTGTCCTGCTCTTTTCTCCCATAAATTAAACTATAATAATAATTTTCCTTGTTCAATATTTTTATTGATAAGTAAAGAAAATAATACAAAGCATATAAGCATCTTGCCACTTGGCTGTACATTAGTGTTGAGCGAACCCGGACTGTAACGTTCGGGTCCGTACCGAACTTTCGGGTGTCCGTGGCATGGACCCGGACCCGGACATTTCAAAAATCGTTCGGGTTCGGTCGACGTCGAAGAGTTGTGCACCTCATTTTATCGTCTTGGGGCCTGGCTTGGGCTTGCTAAAAACTTTACAGGCCCAGGCCCAGGTACGGTGCCTGTGGGCTTTCAAGCCATGCCTGGGCTTGCAATGTCAGGCCCAAGCGAGTTGTGATTACATGTCGGTTCACCGTTCTACGAATATACGAAACATAATAAAAGAAATGAATAGTTATTTTTATAACTTGTTCCTTTTAATAATAATATCAAATTAAATACCCTCTTTTCTCGTCCTGTGTATACATCCACTCCTTTTGGGTACTTCCGTACTGACCCAACACAAGTCTTCATTTCCCGTCTTGTGACCA
>BLSH010160223.1:596414-610943 GCA_018402905.1 Glandirana rugosa | reverse complement strand
CTACTCCACATCCACCCCCCTTCCCGTTTTTTTACTTGATTTTAATTTATTTTCCCTATCCCCATTTATTTGTAGGGTACTTGCCCTAGTTTGAAGATGATTTTCGAACAGTTATATGGCTTCTACCGTTAATTAATACTTTTCAGACACAGTTTGAAGATGATCCACATTCACCTCCATTTTTGCTTTTTTTATGTTTTTTTTTTTTTTTAAATATTTAAAGTTATTTCCCTGTCCCCATTTTTTTGTAGGGCACTTGCCCTACCCTTACCCACATTTTACTTCCTTTTGCAGCCCTCTAGGGCTTTCCAGGACTTTGTTACAGCCATTTTTGTGCCTAAAAGTTCGGGTCCCCATTGATTTCAATGGGGTTCGTTGTCCGTGCGATCGTTCGGGTTCCGTCCGGACCCGGACCCGGACTTTGTCCCAAAGTTCGGACGGACCAGCAGAACCCGAACTTCCAGAGGTTCGCTCAACTCTACTGTACATGAAAAGTGAGTGCATGAGATACATAGCTTCCATAGTTAAATAGGATACAGTGCGGTCATGGCAGTTGCGTAACCTTGTTGTTAGGTCATGCCCATACTGCGCCCTCAGGCCCCGAGTCACCCCACTGTGCCACAGGGGTGAGGGATCAGTAATGAAAGCTAGAGCGCTACAGTGTAGGGATATTGTCATTTGTACACTTAAATAGGGGAAACACTGGCTAACTGTAAGAGTGTTACAAAGTGTATCCAAACTCTATCGCAAATGTACTAGATGTGTTGGAAGGAACTAGAAACTGAAACAGCGAAGTCTCATGTAAATGCTAAGCAGTGTAGAAAAGTGTAGACGAGATGGAATTAAATTGGAGTTTAGAACTGGAAGGGATATAGGGAAAGAAAAGACTGAAAGAGGAAAAGTGGGGGGGAGGGGTAGGGAAGAGAACGGCAGCGCCTGTAACATTTAGGCCTCATACACACGGACGTTTTTTGACGCCGGCGTTTTCTGGCGTTTTTTGCAGCTCTCCATGTTAGTCAATGGCCCCGTAAAAACGCCAACGTTTTTGAGCTGTAGATGGCGTCGGCGTTAGTGAGCTGAAACTAGAACCCACAGCCAGTGCGTTCTGAGGCTGTAATGTTTTGGCATTTTTTGACGCCAACGCTACAAAACGCCAACTAACGCTAACAAACGCCAACTAATATTGTACCGGCGTTAACTGGCGTTTTTTGACGCCAACGTTTTTATGTTGAGAAATAGCAGAGGGATGATTTTTTTTAAAAAACGCCTATTGACGCCGACGCTCACTAACGCCGATGCATAACGCCGAAAAACGCCGATTTTTTTTCCTTGACATCGGGTCCGACGTTTTGTTTATTTTTTAAGAAACGTCCGTGTGTATGAAGCCTTAGATGCGAGAAAGGAGGGAGTGATTAGGCCTAGATTTCCCGGACCAGTGGCTCGTGATTCGAATAGGAGGCCAAAGTATCAAATGTTTAAGGGTGGTGGTTAAGGCATCAAGAGGTTCCTGTCGAAGTCAGGTGGTAGGCAGTTTCTAACCCAGGGGTCCCAGATTTTCATAAATTTGTGTATCTTGTTACAGTCTATGGCTTCCATTTTAGCGTGTATAAAAGCCTTATTCATTCTGCCTCTGGCCTCAGCCACAACCGACGCAGGGGACTTCCAAGCCTTGGCGATTGTCTGTTTAGCAGCAGTCGTGAGGTAGATTAGCAGCCTAACCTGAGAGGAGGTCAACTGACTCGGTTTGAAATTAAGCAGAGCGATCGATGGGTCAGGTGCATATAATAATATTTTCTCTGCCCCCCTTCCTCCCTGAATATGTGTACATGCCTTCCTTCTGTAACACATTGTGAAAAATTTTCTTTATGAAACAAGAATTCTTTCTTGTTGCTTATACTGGAAATGTCTTCACTGCACCTACTGGAAACTCATTCAGTCCTCTTGCCTTCAAGACACCTGCCCTTTAATTTGCCTTCATTGCTCCAGTACTTCATTGAACAAATGTCCTCTTCCACTCTATTCTCAAGGTCCTTTTATTTTGTACAAAAAACACACATTCATTCACCTTCTTTACATAAAACAAACCATCACTCACCTGCATTTTATACACTTCACCTCCATTTTATATTCATCCTTAAAGGGCCTCATTTGAGAAAGGTCCCAGTTAGCATTTACAGTTAGGTGTTGTATGTGGCCCTTGTACCCAATTTACCTGATTGTTATACAGTGCTTTAGAATGTTTTGCCACCTAAAGAAAACCAGTGCACTACTTTACTTGGGCAATCACCTTGAGTGACATCAACAAAAGGTAAAGACCAAACAGAAAAGGTGTCATGTGATCATGCCCTAGACATTGGTCATGTGGTTTCTGCTTATGGGGAGTATCAGAGTTGAGGCATGTGGGCAGGGCCACTAGAATAGGTTGTTGTACCCCTTAGAGGGCAAGTTGGAACCCACCATCCATTTTAGTAATTTGCCACATATTGACTAATCCACAAAGGTATTTTTTTTACCTCTATTTTTCCTTTATGCTGGCTTTTCAAAATAACAAATTGCTCCAACACACTGCATCTCCGTTCTTGGTAAAGAGCCTATGACAATCACAACTGATCACAGTGTAAATAGGAAGTGCCAGTTATTGGCCTTCCTCTAATCGCGCTGACAGGGCATGAGTAGAGGAAAGCCGATAAGCGGCTCTCCTGATGGGAGGGTCTGCACTGATAATCAGTCCATTGATTGTCAGTGCAGTACCATCAGCGATTCATGCCACTGCCCACCAATGATGCCCATATGTGCCCATCAGTGATGCCAATCAGTGCCCATCAGTGATGTCAATCAGTGCCTCCTCATTAGTGCCGCCTATCAGTACTGTCAACCAGTGCTCATCAGTGCCACCCTTCAGTGCCGCTTATTAGTGCCCATCAGTGCTGCCTATCAGTACTGTCAACCAGTGCTCATCAGTGCCACCCTTCAGTGCAGCTTATTAGTGCCCATAAAGACTGCTCATCAGAGCCCATCAGTGTCCCCTATCAGTGCCCATCAGTGCAGTATATCAGTGCTGCATATCAGTGCCGCCTATGAGTGCCCATCAGTGCTACATATTAGTGTCTCCTCATCTGTGCCCATCAATGCAGTCTGACAGTGCCTGTAAGCGCCCCCCATCAGCGCACATCAGTAAAGGAGAAACTAAGAAAAACTTTTTAAAAAAAAAAAAAATTCAGTCTTTTTTCAAAAGTAAATACCACCAAAAGAAAGCTCTATTTGTGTGAAAAAAAAATGATAAAAATTTTGTTTGGGTACAGTGTAGCATGACCGCGCAATTGTCATTCAAAGTGTGACAGCGCTGAAAGCTGAAAATTGGCCTGGTCAGGAAGGGGGTGAAAGTGCCCAGTATTGAAGGGGTTAAACAGCTGCTCATGATATTCAAGAATACAAATCATAACCCATTTTTTTATTGTCCTACTATTTGTCGAAACATGAACTTGAACCTCTTGCAATGGGCAATTCAGACAATTCACTTTTCAAACACAATTATTCCATCTCGCCTGAAGAGTCATCTCTCTGCACCTTCCACTGATCATACATCCAGTGTCCTCCATTATTTAAATGTCCTTTTCCCTACTCCGCCCTTCCCCCCTCTTCTCTCTCCTCTGCATGTTATGCGGAGCATCCTCTCTGTGTGTGAACAACCTCCCCCCACGTTTCTGTGCTTCCACCTCTTCTCCATCTGTCTCATGTTCCTATTTCCACATCATTCCAGGATCTATTTCATTACAGTTCATTTTTTACATTATTTTTCTTTCCATTTCTATTTGTTACATTGAGTCTATATCTAGCTAAATACACAAACATGTAAAATATAATCGTTATCATTTCAAGCTTTACTCACCCATCTTTGGATAGTGCTTGTCTAAAAAAGTCATTTGCTGCTAATTTGATTGCCTTCTCTGGGGTAACAAGGGTTAAATTTACAGCAGCACCTGCAGAGAGAAAGGAAGAAATCTAAACCTGGAGAAGCTGCAAATATTGCAAAACATTCAAGAAAATAGCAACGTCAGATTAAATACATACTTGTGAGATGTTTCAACTACAGTGGAAGCTTGGTTCACAAGTAACGCAGTTAACAAGCATTTTGAAAGACTAGCATTACAAAAAAAAAAAAATCCTGACTCGGTTTTCGAGTGCTGTCTCGCGAAACGAGCAGAATTAAGCCTCTGTGCATGCAATACCACATGTGGCCAGAGGTGCGGGGGCACTGATGAGCCTCAGAGACCCTCGAAAGCATTCGGAAATACGTGGAAATACTGAAAGTGTAAACAGTTCCCGAGCATTTCCGAATGTTTCTGAATGGGTCTCCAAGGCTCACCAGCGCCACCACACCTCTGGCCACATACAGTATTGCATACACCAGGCGCCCCCGGACCTCTGGCCATATACAGTACTGCATAGACAAGCAGTGCCGTGGAACGAATTATCTGAGTCTCCTATGGGGAAACATGCTTTGATATACAAGTGATTTGGATTACAAGCATTCTCCTGGAATGGATTACGCTCGTAATCCAAGGTTCCACTGTACCTCCAAACTGTGAAGGGTAAGTACTTCTGTCAGGGTTATATTGCTGTCTGTAGTCCTGCTGGGGAGGTTTTCTCTCACTTCCTGGTGTGTCAAATGTAAATGAAAAGAACCTATCCAACTGGCACCTTTGCTGTGTCTCAAGGCGCACTTTGTTAATGCAGCTCTTTCATTTTGAATGAGAAGGCAGTGCACCTTAAAGTGGAACTTCCATGCTACTGATCACTGATGCAATATATTTAACGGACACCCAACCCCTGTGCCCTGCAGCAGCCAGCGGGAGGGAGAGAAAGGGTGGAAGCAAGAAGTGCTGGCGCAGGAAAAGGATGGACCAGGGGGGCCCAGGCAGCAGCAGGAAGGGCACTTGGAGAGCAGGGTGTGATCGGTACGGCGGGGGTGGCATTTACTGAAACCAAACCTCTGTAGTTCCCCCCCTGCAGTAGCTCAAGAAAGGGAGAGGAGCAGGAGCCGGACTTCTACAGGAGATCGGCTCCAGGAAATGCTGCCACCACTGCAGTAAAGCCAAAGTAATGCCACTCTAGGTGAGTGACCAACTCTCACATGTTGTGCATTGGAACCCAGGGTGCTGCACAGCTCGTCTGTGAGATTTTATTTTATTTTGATTTTTATTGAAGCATTAAAATGATATCACAAGTATGACAGGAACAATGAGCAAACAGTGTAACCAGGCAGTGGGAAAAGCAAATAGAATTCTGGGATGTATCAGTAGAGGGATCACCAGCAGGAGGAAGGAGGTTCTGATTCCTCTATATAGATCTTTAGTGAGACCTCACTTAGAATACTGTGTCCAGTTCTGGAGACCACACTTACAAAAAGATATTGATAAGATAGAACGAGTTCAGAGACGGGTAACAAAAATGGTGAAAGGTCTGGGGGATAAAACATATCAAGAGCGACTTCAGGAACTTAATATGTAAAGTCTGGAGGAAAGAAGGGAGAGGGGAGACGTGATTGAAACCTTTAAATACATCAAGGGGGTGAATAAGGTTCAGGAGGGCAGTCTTTTCAATATGAAACCAAAATCAAGAACACGGGGACATGACCTCAAACTAACTGGAGGGAAGTTCAAAACTAATCTTAGAAAGTATTATTTTACTGAAAAGGTGGTTGATGATTGGAATAAACTACCAACAGTGGTTGTGAGACAGTCAACAGTAAATGGCTTCAAACATGCTTGGGATAAACATAAATCCATAGTCAAACAACAAGGTTAATGTAAAAAAATAAAAAAATAAAAATAAATAAATAAAGAGGGGTAGACTCGATGGACTACTCAGTCTTTTTCTGCCGTCACTTTTCTATGTTTCTAACAATAAAAGGTGATGTATTTAGCACTAAATTCAGCACTTACTCAAACCTCATAGTATATGAGGTTTGAGTAAGCGCTGAATTTAATGCGAAACGCGTCACCTTTTATTGTTCCTGTCATACCTGTGTTGTCATTTCCGGTGTTCCGGTGTCCCGGAACTTCTCCTCCAGCCCTGTGAGCACCTCCAGTGGCCCTGATTTGCTATCATCAGTGGATTGGGACACCTATGTTGATTATTTTGCATGAGGTCAGATGTGCTGTGAGTTCTAACATTTTTTTAACTGCCCAATAGATGGCGCTTTTCCCTTTCTATATACATACAAAACAGGAGCAGTGGGAGAATTCACATGTGATTTGGACAGGAATCACATCGCATTCCTGTTCAAATTGCATGCGATTCTTTGCAGTGCGATTTGTGCCAATTTTTTTTGGTATTGATGCAAATCGCACCGCAAAGTATCGGTACTCGGTATCGGGGAGTACCTGATCAGAAGTATCGGTACTCGTATTTGCAGATAAAAAAACAGTATTGGTGCAACCCTACTTTCCACAGATAGTGGTACATGTGAACCAGACATAACATAGAAGTGATAGAACCTGTAATGAGGCAAAGTATATATTACATTTGCCATGCTAACCTATGCTTTTAAAGCCTAATAATTTCCTCCTGGATCAATACTCTCAGTTGTTCAACCTTTTAGAAACATATTTGATTTTTGACTATTAGAGGCATTAGCACCAATGAGCCATCCACAAGTTTTTATTTCAACTCTAAAACATTCTGGCCCATGTGTGCACCAATAGCTCTTGCCACTATAAAATGTTAAATTTGCCCATTTATCTTTCTTGTCTTTTTTAGGGCCTGCTGCATTGCTCTTTTTTTTGGAAGCTTTCTTTCATAAAAAAATGTGTGTATGAAAAGTTTTACCCCCTATTATTTCTAAGCAGCGGGGTGCCACATCTGAACATTTATTATAACCACTTGTTTACTGCATATGTTATAAAACTGCAAAGTGGTGAATGTTTATTCACCTTCAGCTGGCCTGTTTGCCCTGTAATGGCTGTGGTTTGAGCGGTCACTGGACACAAGCTGAATCACAGGCACAGTGTACAGAGCCAATCTGAGCGATTCTGTACCTTCTGATCATTGAGAGGACCAATGTAAAAAGTATACTATTTACATTCTAGAGCCCTCACTTCTCTCATAAGAGAGGAAAAGGAGGAAGTGAGTATTTTATCAATGAAAAAATAAATGAATAAAGGTGTCAATAGCAACAGACAAATTGTGAGGAAATTTGAACTAATTGTGGAATTGTTTTATGGACCCTTTTGTTTTTCCTCTCCTGTACATCTCATCTCTAGCCTGTGTCTAAAGCCTCGTACACACGGGACAACGATCGTACTTACGATCGTCTCAAATCGTATGTTGGATAATGTAACTTGCATACTGACTGCACTACACGATCGTACGACCACAGAAAGAACGTTCAGGTGCATGTAATTAGCATCCAGCCATTCCTGACTTCGGAGCATGCGTGTTTTGCACAATACAATTTGTTGTACCAACTGCTCTGTACACACGATACAACGGTCGTATGACCGCTTGTTGGTACAACCAAGTTTTCTAGTCTGCTCATACAACTCCCCTTGTACGACCGTCGTATGTCGACTGTTCTAATCGCGCGTACGAACGATCGATTTTGCATACAACGGTCGTTAGTACAACCTGTTGTATAGGATTGTCGTTCCGTGTGTACGAGGCTTAAGTGATCTGTATAGTAACTCCTTCACCTCCCTTATTCTGCATAATATCTCCTCATCTCTATCTTCCCACTGTATGTGACCTGTGTACTAACACCGTCACGTCCTCCTCCCTCTGTGTGTGAACTATACGTACATTAATGATATGCTGTATCTAGTGGACAATTATCAAGCATGTTTTTATCACCTTAGGGCAGGGGTAGGCAACCTGCAGCCCTCCAGCTGTTGCAGAACTACAAGTCCCATCATGCCTCTGGGAGTAATTGTAACTGACAGCCTTGCAATGCCTCATAGTAAATGTAGTGCCACAAAAGCTGGAGTGCCACAGGTTGCCTACCCCTGCCTTAGGGTATCTACTTTCCAAAAGTAAATAACATTCAGGGTTTTCGTAGTTTTGGTACTTTTATTTGATGTGTTTTAAAACAGAAATAGAAACTTGTCTGTCTTTTTTCCTTTATATAGTAAAGAATAAAACATCTAGTGGTTAATAAATACTACCAAAAGAAACTCCCATCTGTCTCAAACAAGAAATAAAAATCCATATTGGTACAGTGTTGAGCTGCATACTACAAATTGGCTAGTAATGAAAGGGATATTATAGGCTGGTACTCAAATGGTTAAACACATTGAGGAAATGTTTAAAACTGATTCAGCCAGAATCTGGAGCAGCTGTGCGTGACAACCAATCAGCATCTATCTTCCATTTTCAAAGCTTAATTAAACAAGCTGAAGATAGAAGCTGATTGGTTGCCATGCACAGCTGCTCCAGATTCTGGCTGCTCTACTTCTGATGGGTTCTCTTTATTGTGGTTGCCAATCTGGCCTCTATAGCAATCATATACAGGAAGTTTACTTTTGTAAAACTGACTATCTGCTCAAATCCTTCCTAAAACCTACTGAGGCACGATCAACTGACATATCCACACAGCTAGTTTGGTGCTTCTTTGATCTATGACACTGATATTGGTATGCTCCAGTGTTGCCAACCATCTGTATTTTTACTGGCAGCCAGTATAAGACTGGCACTTTTTTCCTGCTAGTAAATGCCAGTGACAGGAAAAGGTTTCCAGTAAAAAATATGGTTGTAACGCCAGCCGAGATCTTCCGAGTGCTCACTACAGTGTGTTCGGGTGGCACCAAGGGGGGGTGGGTTGGGCAGAAGCGGTGCCTGACCATTACACTAATTTAACTGACCAACTGGCCACTACACTGACCTACCTGACCCCTACACTGACCTACCTGACCCCTACACTAACCTGCCTGACATATTACACTGACCTACCTGACCCCTACACTGGCTTACCTGACCATTACACTGACCCCTACACTGACCTACCTAACCACAACACTGACCTACTGGAGACTGGTGGGAGACAGAGAGTAGGGAAACCAGCGGCCAGGCACCCTAGACGGCAGTACGCCCTAGTCGACTGCCTAGTTTGCCTAGTGGTAGCGCCGGCCCTGCATGAAGCCAAGATTGGTCACAAGTTGGATTGCATATGGCAGACAGAATAGAGACAATGTAGGTAATTTACAGGGCCTTTAGCATTCATAGCTATAGAAAACGTGGTCATTTAGTCCAGCATCACAATGGTCAAATCAATGAAATACCAGTCAAACAAAGCTACTTTCAATCCACGCCGTATACTAACACCAAAAAGTGCAAAGGGCCATTAGCAATAGTAGGTATCCTGTCAGACAACACAGCCAGGATATCTGTGTAATATCCACCCAAACTGAAAATCCTATGGCAAATAAGAAAGGTATACCATGGGTACCAGATGTAACAGGCTAGCTGTTTGCCAACCTTTATTTAGGAGCAAACCTCTACCGAATCTACCTTTACAATGCAGAAAGCAATAATGTTTATAATAAGTGTTAATACTCTGGCCTCAATTTTTGAAGGGTTGCTCAGCACAGATTTTTTTTAGAGGAACTTATCAAGTTTTGTGCTGCAAATGAAACATGGAATGTTACTGATTGCTGCAGGTTACAATCCCATTTTTAATATAATTATCTTTTCTTCTAGTGTTCATACATTAGACATAAACTTTTTTTTTTAACATTTTCTTATTAATGAATTCCTATTATAAGTGTTACGAATACTAACATCTGAAAGTTTACTTACCTCTGTACATGCCAAAGTATCCTTCTGAACGTATTGTCTTAATAAGGCAGTCTGACCTGCAAATAAACCAACAATTGTCATTAGTTGTACATTGCTTAATCATGCTATTTTAGGTATGTTAATTGCAAAAGTAAATGAGAACTCCTGCATGCTACATGTCGATCAAGAGACAGTTTATCTGATTTTTGTGGTAAGACTGCACCAATTCCCATTAAACTCTTCACTGAGCTGCTGTCCTGTGTTCCAATTCCAGCAACAATTGAAACCAATCAGTGAGCTACTAATTCTATCAAGTAAATATCAACTGTTCTTAGATCAGAACATTCACTCAATGTACCTGGTTTAATCTGGGTTCTGTGTAATCCCCTGCAGAATAAGCAAACACGGTGCCATAATGGGTTGGTAGGAGGGCTGCAGGAGTTTACTTTCCCATGCCAGTACTGTAATGGCTTTGTTTCCAATAACACTAATCATATTCAAATTCCCATAGTAGGTCAAAATCAAAATTTTGTCTGTGAGAAACTTTTTGGTATTGACTTTTTTTTACATCATTCTTTCTGTGTGTGAGGACCAGCAAAGAGATGTTCCAACATCAACAGCAGGCGTGTTCCAGGATCACCTGAATGCAGCCAAAGCGAATGGGGTAAATCGGTGCAGAACAATCATTATTAGAAATCTATTGTGGACAGGAATTCAGGATGGGGAAAAGAGAAGACATTTGGGTAAAATAACCGGAGTTCTGCCTTAATTTTATGACTGCAGTGTACCTTGTAAGGCTGGATTTACATTGCAGCACCCATGGTAACTCACAAGTGTAGCTGTGAATGGGCCCAAGGCGTTTCCCTTTGTCTTTAACACTTAACTCTAAGTTTTCTGTTACTTTAAAGCGGACCTTCAGTAATTTTTGCAACTTTTCATCTATTAAATCTTCTGCCCTTGTTGTTTTAACTTTGGATAGTAAAACATTTTTTTTCTGCCAGTAAATACCTTACACAGCCCACTTCCTCTTTCTTGTCTGGTCATTAGCCTAGGCTTATGACATCATGCACAGCTCTCTCTCATTCTTGTGAGAGTTTGCCAGGAAGGAAGGGGAGCTGAGTCATAAGAGGGCCAATGAGAGCTGCAGGGCTGCAGAGCTGGAAATGTGTCTGTGTAAACCTAGGAAGTGAATCGGCAGCAGCTTCAACTGCCTGCAGTTAAAATGGCTGCAGCCAGACTCGGTGGAGGGAGATTTCTGTGGTATATTTGGCAAATACAGAATCACAGTATATATAAAATAATATGCAAAGTGGTTGGAGGGAAACTTCAGAATGGCAAAGATGTTTTTATTACAAATTGTGTGAGCAGACTGCAGTTCCTCTTTAAGTGGTTTGTTTGGGCCAAGAAGGCCCAAAAAAAAAAAAACATTTCAATTACAAAGGAATGCAGCTGCTGTTAACACTGTGTAAACTGTATGTAGAATCTTTTTAAATACAGTATACAGAGCTGTGTTCCAGGAGCAGTATGGTGAAACTTATGGGTAAAGCGCTGCTCAGCAATTCACAGAAAGTCTTGTATTTTTGTGAATTAATACTAAGGATGCACTGAAATTTTAGCCGCGGAAAATGATCAACCAAGAATAGGGTTATCAGCGTTTTGCATGTGATTTTGCCGCAAATTCGCCGTGCTTATGGTTTATTTTCATAGGTCATGTGACTCAAAAACGCAACACAGTCGCGTTTTTGATGTGTTCTTGCTGTGCTTTCAATGCATTTCAATGGGAAAATTTTGGTGCGTTTTTTTTTAACTGACCAAATATGCACCAAAAATGTAGCAAACAGGATTTTTAATACTGTAACGGAAGAGCCATGGTCCAGTGTGAACATATACATAGAAAAAGCGCTTAAAAAAAATGCTCAGTGTGAAAGCAGCATATTGACCGAAAAGGTGACGATAATGGCCGAAAATAAATTCATATTCATTTCAATTCATGATATTAATTAAAAAGTTGAAAATAATACAATTATATATAAAAAAATATATATTTTTTTTAAAGCGTCAATTTCGGTTTCAGCCAAGTGCATCCTGAATTTTCAGTTTCGGCATCGGTATTTTCATTTCAGTGCACCACTTTGTGCTTCCTTTGATTGGCTGAAGTGGAGATGCAAACAGTGTCGGAATCTCCAACTAAGCCAATTAGAGAAAGCCTTGTATTCATTCATAAAAATACAAGGCTTCCTGTGAATGGCTCAGCCCAACTCGATTTTGTTCCAGTAAAGGGGTGAGAAGTCCCCATACCGCTACCAGAACACAGCACTGTATACTGTATGTAGCTAATGCTACACACAGTACAGTGCTGATAACAAATCATTTATCAGATAAGATTTACAGAATTAAATGGTTTTGTTCAACCACACTAATGCAGCAGAGCAGAGTTCGCCCTCCTCTCTGTCAGACCACTCTACCTTATCAAGGTCCAATTCAGAATTATGGTTCATGTTCTCACTGTTAAATAGATGATTGGTAAAGCCTGGAAAACTGCTAATCTTTCTGTAGCTGAAATCAGGTTGAGAATCACATAGCTCATGCTACATGAGGACAGGATGTGGGACACGATGGAAAAGTGTTCTGCTACTTGGTACCCTTGGTTCACACACTTTCTCCCTTCTGGAAATGACATTGGCCTGCTGAACCCTTAGTGGTCTGACGGCGGCCCTGTCCACAGCCCCTTCTTTCCCCATTCCCCTACTCGAACCCCCTCCCTTTCTGTTTGCAGCTCCATCACCACCCCCCAGTGGATATAAAGTGATTAGCCAACGAAACCTGTTTCCTCTTGTTCAGTTAATTCATCTTGACATTAATGACTTGTACTTTTGTTTTATTTGACCCGTCCTTCTGCAGGTCAGATTGTGTTATCTTAATAAACTGATCCCTTTTCACTATTGTTACTAGCCTGGATGACAAAGTGTTTGCAACTAATTGAAAAATAAAACCCAATAAAAATGACTGAACAATAAAAGATTTTGTCCACTTGCCAAACTATACTATTCAAAATACTGATTACAACATACAAAGCCATCCACAGCACTCTCCCCAGCGACATCACCAAGCTCATCCCAACAAATCACCCAAATCGTCCTCTCCGCTCCTCCAAAAGCCTTTTGTTCTCTAGCTCCCTTGTCACCTCCTCCCATACTCACCTCCAGGACTTCTCCAGAATCTCTCCCATCCTCTAGAACTCCTTACCCTAATCTGTCTGGTTATCTACTAACCAGTCCAAGTTTAGGTGATCTCTGAAAATTCATCTATTCACTCCACCTAAATAAATGTACTTTGACCATCTCCATCAACCAATCCCCCGCAGTTATTTGTACCACTTCCCTCTCCTTTTAAACTGTAAGCACAAAGAGCAGGACCCTCCTAATGCTTTTGTACTGAACTGTGTTTTAACTGTACTGCATCTCATTATTGGTAAAGTGCTGTGCAAACTGTTGGCATTATATAAATCCTGTATTATAAGAATAAAACTAATATGGCATACTCAGTATCCTTAGCAAGACCATCTTAGAACTAATAAATTAATGAAATAACCTTAGCACCGGGGTGTCCAATCTTTTAACCTTCCGTGGTCGCATTGGAAGAAGAGGAATTGTCTTGGGCCGCACATAAAATACACCAACAATAAGGATAGCTGATGAGCTGAAAAAGCCAGGCAGGTCACAAGTTAAAGTGGAAGTAAAGTCCACTTTTTAACTTGTACATACAGGTAAGCCTATAATACAGCTTTACTGTAGGGACAGAGAATATCTCCTAAACTTGCACTGTGTAGAATATATTCACATGGAAAGCAGCTGGTATCGGCGCATGCACTCTGAAGGGACCGTGCCGTACTTTCAGAGTTCCTGCACGCAGGAGTGACGTCATCGCTGCCCTGGCCATTCTTGCAACTGGAGTCTGCGAATCTGGAAGGTAGACCAGGTGAAGATGGAAGCGCTGGGGAGCCATGACAGCGCTGCATTGGAGGGCTCTGTGTGCAGGTTAGTCTGACATAATGTGCTAGTATGCAGTGCATACTAGCACATTATGGCATAACGCTGTAGGACCCCAATTTTTTATTTTTGGGGGGCAGTTTACTACTGCTTTAACAATCATTGATGTATAGATAATGTAGTATCTGAGTAATAAAACTTATATTTTTTTTGTCATAGTTTTTTTATTATAAAATTAAAAGAGGATATACTCTGGTTTCACTTGAGATCTAATAAATCTTTGCCTTTTACTAAAATTTAAAAAAGGACAACATAAAACTAGTGCTACAGTTGTGCTGGCAGAATTTATGATGTCTTGCCCATTTTTCATAGAATATGAATGATAACACAAAAACATTTCTTTCACTCATGGTTAGTATTTGACTGAAGCGATTTATTATCAATCAACTGTGTTTAGTCTTTCTTTTTTTTTCAAATCTTTTATTTTCAAAGGATGCAAGACAGAGTATACAGTTGATTTTCTGGCAAATGGAGTTATCAGCATAGTACATGCATTCAGTGGCACAATATATAGTCAGTTTATGATTGGTACTCACTTTCTTTACAAAAACACAATAGTAAGTATAAGATACTTTTTACCCGTTCTGTAGTATTTAAGACGGTCGTGTTGACATCGTGATCAAAATACAACAGGAAAAAATTTAAAATCATTTTCCGTTTCTAAATAATCTAGAGTTCACTTTGGTCTCATATAGGAGAAAATTAAAAT
>BLSH010160223.1:556114-574218 GCA_018402905.1 Glandirana rugosa | reverse complement strand
ATTTAAAAAACTGCTGATCTATCAGGATTTTCACACACAGCAATTTCTAGGGTTTACAGAAAATGGTCCGAAAAAGAGAAAATATCCAGCCAGTGGAAGTTATGTGGAGGAAAATGCCTTGTTGATGTCAGAGGTCAGAGGAGAATGGGCAGACTGGTTCATGGTGTGAAGGATATTTTCTTGGCACACTTTGGGCCCTTTAGTACTAATTGAGCTTTGTTTAAACACCACGGCCTACCTGAGTATTGTTGCTGACCATGGCCATCCCTTTATGACTACAGCGTCCCCATCTTCTGATGGCTCCTTCCAGCAGGATAATGCACCATGTCACAAAGCTCCAATCATCTCACCACTGGTTTCTTGAACATGACAATGAGGTCACTGTACTCCAATGGCCTCCACAGTCACCAGATTTCAATCCAATAAAGCACCTATGGGATGTGGTGGAACGGGAGATTTGCATCATGGATGTGCAGCCGACAAATCTGCAGCAAATGCGTGATGCTATCATGTCAATATGGACCAAAATCTCTGAGGAATGTTTCCAACACCTTGTAGAATCTATGCCATGAAGAATTAAGGCAGTTCTGAAGGCAAAAGGGGGTCCAACCCGGTACTAGCAAGGTGTACCTAATAAACTGGCCGGTCAGTGTATATTTCACATATAGTTACTATATATATATATAAAATAGGGAAGATTTACAATGACTATCAAAGCAAGACAGTCATCCTGCTTTTAAGGATTAAATCTTTCCTTCTCCTGAGATTACCTATGTGTGAAGATGGGAGAGTTTTCCAGTTCCCCGTGTCAAATTCTAACCATTGTAACAAAACATATCCGCCTAACACGGATCGCTTTAAAGCTCTGATCTCGGAATCGCAAACTAAATATTATCACTTTGCTGTCACATGAATATTAACCAAACATACAGTTTTGTGTGGCGGCATGGGTCGGGCACGGCGGGCAGGGGCGTGATAAGGAATGTCATGTGATTGTGTTATTTGTGCACACATACCGCACTAGAAAATAACTGGCTATGTGCAAGATCAGCACAAATACATCAATGCAGAGCTACAGAAAGCAGTACAGGAGGAAGAGTAGAAAAGGAGAAGACACTTGGTGGGTTAACCACGTAAGCAGAAAGTGTTGAGGATTTGTCAGATTATAATGTAGGGTAAAGAGATAAAATGCGATCAAAGTGCCATTCTCCTAAGCAGCAATTGCTGACTTCTGAATATTCTAGTTGGCTGGTTGTCCTTCTTATACTTTGGTATCAGTACTTTCTGAGTGGTTGACCTGAAACAAGTAGAGATAAGGAATTCTAATTTTTCTCTGACTCTCCTTTGCTATGTGATTATTAGAGGTCACTAATACAGAAATATCAAAGCTAGGTACCGTTGATCATTCTCCTGAAGCTCAAATCCTGGAAACTTGAAAATGTTCCCTTTCAGTGGGGTTGCTGCCACGTTGCCATGGTTAACTGCTTGTTTAGGTCTAGGGGCATAGAGAAGAAAATTCACTTACCCAACGCTCCACACCGCTAGACCAGTCTTTGCAGCATCTTCTCCCCCGCATGTTCCAAAGGTAGTCAACAAGACCAATGCATGGTCCATAGCAGTAGTGACCGCTCATAAGGGGCGCCACCCCTTAATCCATGCGCCCGGTCCCTAATCTCCATGCAGGGCGCAGTACGCATGGATTTCAATGTAATTTTTTTTTTCTGAAGCACATGATTAGAGCCCGAGGCTCTAATAAAAAGGGTGGACTCAGGGTGCAGAACACTGCACCCTGGGCCCACCCACTTGTGTGAATTAGCAAATTAATATTCCTTCTCCTCCCAGCCAATCAGGAGGCAGGTCCAGAGACCTGATTGGCTGGGAGTCCTAAGACCCGTTTGGCCGGGTGTCCCAAGCCACGACTGGCCGGGTGTCCCAAGCCCCGATTGGCCGGGAGGAGAAGCGACCGCCGGGACTCGGGTGGAGATGCAGGGGGTAAGCCGCCAAAGTCACGACCTGGATGGGGTAAGTGCGGGGCTGGCAGGCAACGGGCGAACAAGCGGGTGAGCGAATCGACGATCAATCGAGCAATGTGGTGGGTAGGGGGAGTGAGAGGCCCCCCCCCAAAAAAAAATTGAGCACCAGCCGCCACTGGTCCATAGCCCTGCATAAGTAGTACTGGTAAGTAAAATAATTCTCCTTTAGAATAAATGAGCAGGTGACCCGTGCAGTACAAGTGCAGCCCCGCTGCGAATTTTCAGGGTTGGGCAGACCAACAGTGCAGGGCTGCTGTTAGAAATCACAGGGCCCCACACAGCCTACCTGACAGACATGTGTGGCGAGGTGATCGATGGAAGATCCATCCAACTATGGTGGAATCTGGTCCAGGTTTTGCCAGCCACTTTGGTAGGGCTGATCCCGGGCTGGATTTTGTGGTCCACTGGTGTCCACAAACAGGTGGTATAAATTACCAGGAAGAGAGTAAGAGTTGCTCTGACCTGAGACTCGGGAAGGCATTCAGCCCGAGAGAGCTGACACTTTGGGAGTGTACTGGACTAAGACAAAAGATTTGCACTAACTATGTTTTGTGGGTGTCTGGGAGAAGCCCTACACCGCTCAGATAGGAATGCTGAAAGGTTTTAGTTAGACCCTGGATGGCAAGGATTTGTTTTATGTTTTGTTTATTTTGAGTGCAACCTTTTACCAACAAACCTGGCTGCAAGCCAGATTTTAAGAACCTGCCATCTCAAATGCCTTTATCTCAGGGAAGGTGATCCCCACAAGAGCTAATCCCTCACAAATTAAATATGAACACAACATATCTCTCTATAGTATGTACTTGTCTCATTTAAGAACACTAATTGTCATTTCTGTCTGCTGCCTTGTTCCTCTGCTTTCAGCATGAATCCCTTCCGACAAGTTTTCCTGACACCAAGAGAAAAAAGGTGACAGGGGAGGGACCTCCAGCTGATTGACAGCCTCAGCTCTGTTCCTGTGTGCTGTGTGGGCGCGAAATTTTGTGGCAGGATATGTTGGGTATCAATTTACTCAGCGTAACATTATCTTTCGCAATATGAAAAAAATTGGGCTAACTTTACTGTTGTCTTATTTTTGTAACTTTTAAAAAAGGGGGGCTTGTAAGACTGCTGCGCAATTGTGACATAAAGTAATGCAACAACCGCCATTTTATTCTCTAGGGTGTTAAAAATATATAATGTTTGGGGGTTTCTAAGTAATTTTATAGCAAAAAAACTTAACTTGCAAACACTGAATTCTATTAATAGTTTGTAAAGTAAATTAACAGTTATTTTTTTTGCGCATATGAAAGCACACGTTACATATATTAGTAAGCTGATGAAACCGAATAAAGCTTTTTATTGTACAATGCTACAAAATATTTCTGACAATACAAGGCAGGACACAGTAGTCTTATCTCTGTGACCTCTATGTTTGTGAGATGAATGGAACTCTAGGGAGCTGAATAGCACATATAAGAGCCGTGTTATCCTGATCTGACCATGACACGCTATTCTGGAAGCCTGCTGAAATCTGAATTGCAATGCTTTCAAAGACTCTTTTATTCATCTTTGTGTTCTGGCAGCAGCCTACAATGTATAAACTTCCTCTGATCTTCTTTTTCTGCAGACCATCAGGACCTGCTGTCTTTTCCCAGAACAATGTTTATTTATTGGGACCTTTAGTTTAGTTTGAAGTTTCTGTTTCTCATGATCTGCAGGACATCTCCCCTGTAAGGTTCCTTTGCTAAATCATAAAAAAAAAGTCCTGTTCTAGATTATATTCCTATTGGATCTTTCCACTTTAGGGAGGGATTGGGGAGGATTAAAGGATAGTTTCCTGATTGGCTGATGACACCCCTAACAAGGCGGGATTTATAGTCAGGAGAAACATTCATTATCTCTCTGTAGGAAAGCATTATACCTTCCTTTGTAGTTAACCCCATCACTGCCATGTGCGCCAGTTCAGAGTGTGCAGATTTATATCATCCATCTGGCTCCCAGTGTTAAAGTCACTGTTGTACTATGGTTTGTATAATACAGATTTATACTGTTTATGTTTGATTTCACAAATGTGACAAAACAACAAATTACATCTCTGTCACATTCTCTGTATGCCAAATACATGACAGTCCTTGTCATCCTAGAATGCCTAATATACTGTGGGTGCTGGGAGCAGGCAAGCCATAGCATGCCCCCGGGGGGATTCCCCCATCCACCTTGCTGGTGTGAATGGAGGATCTCTGGCTGAACTAAAATAAATAAATAAAATAATCATCTATGGCCAGACTGAATCTTTATACTTAAATTGTTCAAGTAAATTGAAAACATACGGGGGCTTTTCAGGGCTTTATAGATGTATTTTACATAAACAGTGAAAGGAATTCACTAATGGCACACGATCCGAAAACCGGACAAAAAACCCCGCTTTTGAATCGATCATATGATAATCGGATTGTTAGTACAGAGCTTTCGAGAGCCGATCATGACAGTTCATCCGATATCATCCCATCGGAGAAACACAAAATTTTTCTCGTACGATACCAGATCGTACGATTTTCGTTTAATCAGTACAGTTGTTGTCTGAGAATACAATACAAATACCTTGGTTTGAGAGCGTTTTGCAAGACAAGCAAAATATTTAAATAAATTTTGACTTGATATAAGGGTAGTGTCACATCACAACTGAGTATAAAAGAGAAGAGAGGCGCCTCTAAGTGTAGTAATATGGTTACATTTAACGAAGGTACAACATTCAGCAACTCACATGGTTGATGATTAAATCAGGCACATCTAAGTATAAAGCTGTCCACATAGAGCGTCCTCCGTTCCGCCATCAACGTCATCCCTTCCACGAGCGCTTCAAGCCTCGCTTTCAGATCGCTCTACTGCAGGGTAGTCTTGCCGGTCACGATTGCAGACTGACAGGGGTGAGACCCAGCGGTGTGGAGGACGGTCTATGTGGACATCTTTACCCTGGATGTCTGCATGCTTAGATATGCCTTAATCATCAACCATGTGAGTTGCTAAATGTTGTACCTTCATTAAATGTAACCAAATTACTACACTTAGAGGCGCCTCCCTTCTCTTTTATACTCTGTAGCTCCTGCTGGATTTTGCTTCTAATCCCCTTGTGGAGGCGGCCATTTGTGGATGGACATTTTATGGTTACACAACCTATCACACTGCTATAAGATTTTTATATGGACTATAAACTGAAGGACTTATGAATAAATGGTTGTGGAAGGAATCATCTGAGTTCCCATTATTTCTTATGGGGAAATTTGCTTTTATATTCAAGTGCTTTGGATTACAAGCATGTTTCCGGAACAAATTATGCTCGCAATCCCAGGTCTTACTGTACACTACAGCACATGACAACACTTCCGATTTTTTATTCTTTCGCACAAGAATTTTCGTGACTTTAGTAAACCTTCCGATTCGATCTGAGATTAGCATGCAAAAAAAAAAACGGGCGATCTGTCGTCCGATATTCGGATCGTGTGTACGGGCCATTAGACAGGAGCCATGCACAGCTGCTTCAGAACCTGTCTGCTCCAACTGTGATCAATTTCTTCTACTGTCTACTTGTCAAAAATCTTTCCCTTTATTAGAATGATCATACATGTTGCTAAAACATAAAACAAGAAAACAGTTCCTCCTTTTTATCCCTAAGAAAAGTTTTACGTTCCATTCACACTTGTGCAACACTCAAGTCACATGACAAGCCACAGCTTATGTATTTCAATGGAAGCCATTCAAATCTATGCGACTCAAAGTCGCAGTAACTTTAAAAAGGTTCCTGCACTACTTTGATGTGACTATCATGCGGCTTGAGTGCCATAGACTGCAATGTAAACTCTCGCACCTTAAAAGAAAAGTATGGGTTTCTTGTTTTTTTTTAAATCATACTAACCTAGATGGATGCAGCATTGGTCCAATGCTGCATTTGTCCCCCCAAATGTAGCATTGCCCCCCCCCACTGAGCTGTGGAGGGGGTGGGAGCGGCTGGTTCAGGCTATCAGTGACTTGCTGAGAGGCTGAGCCAATGCCAGTTTAGGGTTGTGGGTGGATCCCGACCAAATTGTCGCAATCATTCCACAGCCTGGACCAGCTCTGTGATGTCAGCCGTCAGCAGGCATGAGCCCCTCTTTCTGCTGAAAACGGGTCACAGGAGTGCAGAACAAATTGCACTCCTGTGATCCACAGGAGAAGTACAGCCAAACAAGCTTTGGCTGTATTTCTCCCTTAATGTTATCAATGCAATGGTCGTGCAACAGTCAAAGCCCAAGTCGCAAAAACAGTGATAAGAAAAGTCAAATACGACATACAGAAACCACAAATAATGGAGCTAACATAGATAATCTCCATATGCAGATTGATCCCAAAGTGCCCACATTTTATTGAACCGGGGGACTGCGTCATGTACTGTGGCTGTAAGATATTTCATCCTCCTAATTTCTGCTATGAGTTGTAATAATTGTAATTGGGAAAGGGGAGTGTTGGACAACCAGCACAATGGTAGAGCTCTCTTAGCGGCCAAAAGGATATACAAGATCAATCATTTAACCGATTTAGCAATACCCATAAAGGGGAGCCCCAGCAAATAATGATTGGGATCCAGAGGGAATGATAGGCCCACCACATTCTGAAGTACTAGCATTACATCTGACCAGAATGACTGAATAAGAGGACATATCCAGAATATATGAAAATATATATGAACCCGTCTCCAACCCACACCACCAACACAAAGCGGAGTGGGTAGAATCTAAATGGTGTATAATCTCTGGAGTCCTATACCAGAACATCAAGATCTTCACTGCAGTCTCTCTGCACCAAACATTTGGAGGATTTAAAGATTGACAACCAATTTTTTCCCACATCTGGAGAGAGATAGGTTGCTTTAAGAGTGCATAAAACGAACACAGGTTGTCCCCACAAAGGGATGGGAGGACCAAGCGGTATTTTAGGGAGTGCTTTAAGAGTGCGTTCCACTTACGCATATATAAGTGCGTGTCCTCCAGAATAGTGGTAGAATCATGCAATATATGATATATGGAAGACACTAAATGTAATTGGTGCAGGCCCTCAGCACACATACGTTCAAAGAGTGTAGGAGTTTCTAAGGTGAGAGATGGAGACATGGATTGGAAAAAACATTTTTGAGGGATGGAGAACTTTTCCTGTAGTGTCGTAAGAAAGTCTGCAAGAAAATTACACGACTTTGAAGTGGCACAAGTGTGAATGGAGCCATAGTGTTTTAAGGAAGTCTTTACCAACATGTATGATCATTCTTATCAACTGATATAACACATACTGTATGTGGAATACATTTATGTAGTCCTGAAAAGTCCCAGTATGCTTTCAAGTTACCTAAACAATTTAAATGGGACCTGTACTCCCATTCACTCCAGCATTCCAGTGTCCCGGAACTCCCTCACCAACTACTGTCATCTTTGGCCAGTCTACTTCCAGGTTCTAGTCTTTGGCAATTTTGATTGGCTAAGCCGAGACCACGTCACCCTTGTCCATCCACGGGAGTTCATTCATCTCAGCAGACACTGAAACTGTACACAGAGTTGTATGTGTGCAGGTCAGTGTAGAGTGTAGACAGGAAGGTAAGAAACTTTAATGCACCAGAGACATAGTAAATATCTTAGTGACAAATAACAGAAGCAAACTGATGATGGCGCCTCAATTAGGCTGGATTCACACCTATGCATTTTTAGTGCTTTTTGCATTTTGCAGATTTGCACTGCAGTCCATATAACATGGTTTCCTATGGAACACGTTCTGCAGTGCAAATCTGCAAAATGCAAAAAGCACTAAAAATGCATAGGTGTGAATCCAGCCTTAGTGACCTATGTGCTCGTGTCCATTAAAATATTTTAGAAAGTACTCCCCCAGTAGGCAGGCAGTTTGACAGTGAAACAAAATTTAGATAAAAATTGTTAAATTTTATTGTACAAACATATTTAAAAATGTATGATCAAGTTTGGCACATACCTTAGCCATAAAAACCACGGTACATACAATGCATAATACAGATCTTGAAACTGAAATCTTCTCGGATGTGTGCCCTACATGTTTCGGGACAAAATACCCTTCTTCAGGGGCAATGACATGCATCCAAGTAAAGAGTCAAGATTTCCAGTATTGCAGAGTGGATGTTAGCACCCAGAAAAAAACGCAGCGGGAATTGGGGAAAAGGGGGGACGGGGGAAAAAGAAAAAGGGGGAAGAAAAGGAGGGGAAACATTCACCCGAAGTGGACCCAGCTGAGTGGTCTCCGGTAGAAATGGAGAGTGTGAAGAGTTCCCCTGATGGGAGGAGATTCACCACAAGGACCCTCAATATGGCCCAAGCCAAAACCTGGGAGGGGTCACCGCACCGCAGACCAAAAACCCCCAAGGTGGGAGTCCGGAAGGCTGTCTTTGATTTAAGCAGGGGTGTATCATGAAATTAATGGGCCCGTGTGCAAGCCCACACTGCACCGATCATCCCTGGCTGTCAACCAGACAGAGATCATCCATGGGTGCACAGTGGGCCCCCCAACCCCTCAGGGCCCGTGTTCAGTGAACACCCTGCACCCATAGATGATACACCACTCGATTTAAGTATAGAGAGCGTCTGGGTCCTTGATGCTCCGGAGAGAGTCAAAGCGGCAGCTGCCTAATTGGACATAAATCTAGCTGCCCCTTTAAATGTGTAGCAAACACTACAACTGTGAATTAATAGTCCATAGCGACTGTCCATACACCAATAATGGTTAAATGCCTCCAATGCGTCGTTTCCTCCACAATACAACTACACTGCAAGTGCTTGGATAAATGGATGGCCACTCACCAAAAATACCTGATTTTGTAGCGCGAATAAGAATATGGCTTGTGTTTGTACACCAGAGATCCTGGACTCATATTTCTCCACTGTTTCAATCTGGTGAGTGGCCATACATTTATCCAAGTACTTGCGGTGTAGTTGTATTGCGGAGGAAACTACGCATTGGAGGCATTTAACCATTATTGGTGTTGGGACAGCCACTATGGACTATTAATTTCATTTTATTGTTATTTTTTATATAATACCAAGTTGCAAATTTTAATTATTATCACCTTTAGCACCATTTCCTTTACCGTTTGTTATTATTTGTACCTTTAAGGAGGGTTGGGCTCCTCCAGTCACCTGCCCTACATCTATCCATTAAATGCATGTGCTTCCATTGTGGAGACTCTTATACAGAGATAGGTTCTGCAGTATACAGGGCGCCTTGTCGCCAGCCTGCAGCTTACACATGCATTTGCAAATGTGTGTAACTAAACCCCTGTGTTTAACACATACTGTTGGCCAGGTTATTTCAGTTGGTCACAAGCTGGTCAGTAAGTTGAGCTTGGAAATTCTTTGGTTTTTGTTTGACATGCGTCTGCCGTTCCAGTGCTCCTTACTGTAAAGGCCAGTTATAGGTGGGGGGCAGGTGACATTTGTTTGTACTGTTAATATATTGGTGAGGCAACACACTGACAACTTAGCCGCCATTGTGCAATGTACTGGGTGTCTAGTGTGTTCCTGTACCTTTAACATTTGTTATTATTTGATCATACTAAATTTCTTCTGCATTAAAAAAACTGCCTGTTTGCAACTTTTTTTTGCAATTTCACTGTAAGTATTCTGTCATTTTGCAGAACACTGTAGAGAAAGCCTTTATAGTACATGCAGAGTCTGAGCAAACAGGATGTATCCTGGAGACACCCACTGGAACAGACACATTTTTCTGCTCTGTTCTGGAAGGAGAAAACTTCTCGAAGCATGTGATTTCTGCAGTTGTGAAATATTACTTAAAGAAGAACTCCCAGAATTATCTTTACTGCCAACTTACATTGGGCCAGCTTGGTACAATGTTGATATCCATATCTGATATCTGGAGAGCTGCTGGTGATCTTGAAAGCCACTGTAGTAGCCTGCGCTGTATACAGTGATTGCTGTGGACTTCTGGGTCCTTCTCTGCATACTGATCACGTCAAGGCATTCACTGATTGGGCAAGGTGGAAAGCAAGGATGAATGTCATCACAATCTGCCATCATCCAATCCGAAGATGTCTTGTAACCCTTGAATGCCATTAGTGCTCAGTGGGCAACCCCCTATGTTCAGTGTGCAGAGGGGAAGCAGGACCCAGAGGAGCGTGGCTATCACTGTATGTAGCGCAGGTTACTGCAATAGTTTACAGGATCCCCAGTGACCCTCCAGGTATTAGATATGGATAGAGTCATAGTTGGAAAGGTTGAAAAAGAAGCATATCCCTGTATGTTGTGTTTACCAAGATGCAAGTCCAAGAGTCTTTTAAAACTATTGATACTCCCTGCTGACACAACCAATTGTGGAAGAGAGTTCCACATCCTTATTGCCCTGACAGTGAAAAACCCTTGGATAGGGCTAGGCCAATGTAAGTTGGCAATAAAGATACTTCCTGGATTTCAGCTTTAAAATGGTAGCAAAGTCTATTTGTTTATGTTTTACCTACAGGTAGGCCAATAATAAGCCTTACCTATAGGTATTGTAAATATCTCCTACACGTGCACCGTTTAGGAGATATTTACTTCTGTAGCAGCCAGTGACATCACCGGCACATGCGCTCTGAAGGAATGGTGTACCCGTGCCGTTTCTTCAGAGCTCTGTGCAGTAAACCGTGACATCATCGCAGCTCAGCCAACCAAAGGACTGGAGCTCGAGACCCTGAAAGGAAGACCGGGTGAAGATGAAATCCCTGTCAGTGGTGACAGCGCGCTGCTGGGGGGCTTTGTTTTAAGATACGTTTCACATAATGTGCTAGTATGCAATGCATGCTAGCACAGTAAAACTGTGCCTTGCAGGGGAAAAGTTTTTTTTTTTTAATTTTCCACTTTACTATTGCTTTAAAGGAAACCTCTACCATGGCTAACAATTGCTTAGAAAATTGTTTCTGAAAATACCAGTTCTCTGCTTGTCATGCTGGTCCAGTGGCTTCAGTACTGTAAATCAATGATTGAGAACAAGTATGCAGATTAGGAGTTCTGACATTACTCTGAACTTCCTGCTCTGCATGCTTGTTCAAGGTCAGTGTCTCAAAGTTATAAAGTAAGAGATTGCCAAGCAATTAGCAAGTTCTGCAATGGCAGCCACCATACTTCTCTCAGGACAGGCTTCCTTTAAAAGGAGCATTCATTAAAGCGGTCCTTCACCCTCATTTTAACAATCTCTATTCTTAATTGTTACACCCTTCTATAATATAATTGGAAACCAATAAATGTTATATTTGCTATACATATATTTGATGAACGTTTCTACCTCTTCCACCTCCATCTTTCTCGCCCTGATGAGGGATACACAGTCTTTACTGCCTACAAACTCTGGGGATATCAGTGTCATACTGTATATCCCAGGAGTCTGCAGTCAAGTGTTGTGAAGGTTGCTCTATTGAGTGCGGGATCTTCCTGCTTTTCATTTGGGGGCATTGCCAAGGTAAGTAAAGAAAGATGGATTTATTTGACCTTACTGAAAGTGGCCATCATGAGAAGAGTGGTGAGGAAAACAAGAATACGATACTCTCTTGTCATGTTTTTGGGGTTATATTCGATATGCAAGTGACAGAAGCTGTTACCGCAATCAGATGAGCGGGCGAGGGTGGCGGTGCAAGGTTTATTCAGTTACAAGTCAAGGAAGCTGGGGGAGGACCTTCACCATTTACAACAGGAGGGGCTCTGTGGGGGACACCGAAATCACGTGTGGGCATCCTGCTGGGAGACAGCCTCGGTGTACTGCCGGAAGTAAGAGGAGGAAAGGAGGGAGTATATCCGTACCAGTTATCCACAGATATATACCAGCAGAAGGTTATTTCTGCCTGCGAGTTTGACCCACTAGCGATAGTGAGTCCTGGATTTCTGGTAAGAGTACCCAAACCATCTTTGAGCACATCGGGTGTGTGTACCTTGGTGATGGATTATTAAGCTTGAGTGCTACTCCAACACACTCTGAAGATTTTTGCTTGATTCACCCTATATGGGACTTTTGGGACTTTTTGTTGGATTATATTCATTTATTTAAAGGACACTTGAGGCAATATTTAAAAAGGATTGATTTATTTGCAGGTCACCACCTGGGACTTTTCCGTTTCTTATCACTTTATGTGTTATATAAGTGGTCAGTTTTGTGTTGTTTTTCATCTTTTTGAATTATGCACATATGATTGATGCACGTATTTAATTAATTCAATTTCTTTAGCGCAACTTTAATCTATATATATTCGATATGTGCAAAGATAGATCACACAAATACTTAAAAATATAACATTTATTACAAGTAATGACAGATATAGATAAAGATAAAGAGAATATCAAGAATACTTAACTAAAGGTGCTTGTTTCCCACCATGGGTCCATTTCATGGCACAGCGGATCAGGACCAGACACGTGCCTCATGGTTGTTCTGGGTGAGACTAACTCGTATAGGTTTTGCCTGTGGTAATATAGACCACCCCCAGCCAACACCCTGGTAATATGACCCCTCAAGGACTTGACCAGTTAACAATAGCATTCCTTTGGTATAAGCTAAAGCTATGCTCATGTCCTTATATGGCCCTTTGAATAGGATTTGGAGGTCTAGAATTCATTCGTGAGCCACAATATGAACCAACAATAATAAGGAAATATGAAATATACAATTTCCCCAACAGATACGCAAAAAAAATTAAAAGCCTGCAATCGTCCGCAAATATAATATAATATAATGTGTTTATGTGAGCACCAATGTATACCCAAGCTTAGGTGCGCAGAGCCATTCATGGATCTAAATGCTGTGTTTTAATGTCCATGGGCCTGAAATGTTTTTGAGTTTTTTTTTACAATATCATAGTTTCTCGATAAGCTCAAGAGACATACCCATGTAGAACACGAGTCTCTGATATCTAGTTCCTCATTGTCATACTAGCCTAATATACATCATATGGCAGTGTTTTTCCATTCACTGTGTGGCTGGAAGATGTTGCCATGGAAACTGACTCATTTCTCAGTTAGTGATACCCAAAAGCATCCATTCCCAGAAAAATGTGTTAAAAATGCAATAAGGAGTGAGAAGGTTAAGGCAGAATGGGATAGAAATATTTAATGAATGCTGGAAAGATACTATGATTGATTACCATGAGACTGCTGATGGGACTTGATTATAATTTCTGTATGAAATACTAGCATCGCCCTTTTCGCAACCTCACACCAAGACGGGGCCAGGCGATCACTTATTGTGTGAGAGCCGGCTCTCTGACACCTCCACTCCCCAGGGAAGATATAAATACACATCCCAGCTGTAAGAAGCGTGTGCGTAGAGGTAAATCTGCTCTGTGATTGGACCAGCTGATCCACCATGATGCAGCACAGGTGGGGAGGGGAGAGCTTGCGACATCAAAGCTTCCAGTGTCGTAAATATGGGTCATGTATCAAGCAGAACATATCCTCAGCTCTGGAAACAATTATGTCAAAGGATTTTTGCTTAAAAAAAAAATCTGCATTTAGATCTGAACTTTAAATTGTTTTTCATAGAGTACAATCCACTCAACCAGAAGGATTATTAAAAAAAAATAAAGTCTGACAATCTATTCTACTATAAACCTTAAAGCAGAAATCTAGACAAACTTCTAAATACACAAATTGGAATGCTGGTGTTTTACTTGTCAAGATATTTGAATTTTGTTCAGACTCTCTATACGGACCATGTGTGTTTTGTTAATGTAGGGCTCACTTGTGTAGTGTGCATATTTTTCTGCACAGAAATATTCAAAAATAAATGGCTCTGTAAGGGTACAAATAAAAACGCACGTCCCTGCACATATAATGAGGCCTAATTCATACAACACTGGTATCGGGGGGGACACCATTTATTTCTATTGCAGCTACTCATTGGGCTTTGATTATGCAGAAGCAGTTAGTGGTACTTCTAGTGATACTCGGTTGGAAGAATGCACCTTACATTGATGGTCAGTGATGTGCCCCCTTACATTGATGCTCAGTGAGAGGAATGCTCCTTACAGTGACAATCGGTGGAAAAAATGTCTATGTACATTGGGGGTCATTGGAAAGAAGAATACGGCTTATGTTGGTGGTCCGTGGGAGGAAGAATGCCTCATACATTGATGGTCAGTGGAAATAACTCCCTTTTTATTGGTGGAGAGTAGGAGAAAGAATGTCACTTACATTGGTGGTCATTTGGGAATAAGAATGCCCCTTACATTGGTTGTCAACGGGAAGCATGCCACTTATATTGGTGATCAAAAGGAAGACCTACCCTTAAATCTATGGACAGGGGGAGAAAGAAGTCTCGTAAAGCCCCATACACACGGGACGACGATCGCATACAACAGGTCGTACTCACGACCGTTGTATGCGAAATCGATCGTTCGTATGCGCTATTTGAACAGTCAAACATACGACGGTCGTACAAGGGAGTTGTATGAGCAGACTAGAAAACTTGGTCGTACCAACAAGCTCTCATACGACCGTTGTATCATGTGTACAGAGCAGTTGGTACAGCAAAGTTGCATTGTGCAAAACACGCATGCTCCAAAGTCAGGAATGGCTGGATGCTAATTACATGCACCTGAACGCTCTTCTGCGGTCGTACGATCGTGTAGTGCAGTCAGTATGCAAGTTACATTATGCATAATTACATTTGCGACGATCGTAAGTACGATCGTCGCCCCGTGTGTACGGGACTTTACACTGGTGGTCAAAGTAAAGAACTCCTCTTTTACTGGTGGACAGTGGAAGAATGACTGCCCCTTACATTGGTGGTCCAAGGGAAGAACTCCCCTTTTAGTAGTGGATAGTGGGAGAAAGACTGCACCTTACATTGGTGGCCCAAGGGAAGAACTCCCCTTTTGTAGTGGACAGTGGGAGAAAGACTGTACCTTACATTGTTGGTCCAAGTGAAGAACTTCTTTTTTACTGGTGGACAGTGGGAGAAAGACTGCCCTTTACATTGGTGTTCCAAGGGAAGAACTCCCTTTTTACTAGTGGACAGTGGGAGAAAGACTGCCCTTTACATTGGTGTTCCAAGGGAAGAACTCCCTTTTTACTAGTGGACAGTGGGAGAAAGACTGCCCTTTACATTGGTGGCCATAGGGAAAAACTTTTTTAGTGGTGAACATTGGGAGAAAGAATACCCCTTACATTGGTGGCCAAAGGGAAGAACTCTTTTATTGATGAACATCGATAGAAAGAATACCCCTTGGTGGGCAGTAAAAGGAAATCTGTCCCTCAATTAGGGAGCACTGGGTAGAATGCCCCCTTAGAGACAGCTAGAAAACTGGCATCACAAGAAAAAAAGGCTCCACTGCCAATATCACTGGCTGTCCCAAGGGACATTAGTATTGGAATTATTAAAAAATAGTCAGGCAGGAGATTCATTTGCCAGAGCTCCTAGAACCCCTTGCAACTTCTGGAGGAACCTTAGGGTTCCAGGAACCCCTGACTGAGAAAGACTGTGTTAGATATTTTGCAGATGTAAAGCTATACAGTCTTGCAGGCTTACAGTACATATGTATATAACGTGCGTAATGTAAAAAGATTGTGAGAAATGAATGTATAACCTGATAGAGTTATACCAGCAGCATTTAAAATACATTTAATTATTGTTCTATTCAATACACAAGTGGACAAAAAGGAGATCCACTATAAAACTGAAAAACCTAGCAGATATTATTAAACATAATTTAATGTCTTAACTGTATTGCACTGTACTGTCATTCTATTGATCTTACTAAACTATGCAAATATACAGGTACCTCATCCATAATTTTACAATACACTGTACTGTCAATTAACAATTTGAATCTGCTTACAGAGTAGACGGATGACTTCTTCTCCTTCACTGTCTAATTACAGCCTGGGAGCATGTTAGTGACCAAGCATGGGAAAAGGTAATGTCACCAACTTGGCTGTGCTGTCTGGTAGGGGTACCTGAAATTTTTATACTGGCTGAACACAATAACACATCTTTTGGAAAGTAAAAGAGTTAATTTAGGTATATTCAGCTATTGTATATATTTGCCTATTCGTCTGAGGTTTAGCCATAGGATAACCCTTTAATATGTGTGGGACACAAAACAATAACACTACCCACACGTCTTTTTCACAGTCTTTCCACTTAAAGAATTCAAGGTGGATCTGGAATCAGATAGATATTGTAGTTACTGGCCTCTTTCTGAGGATGCTAGTTGCTTGGCTGTGTCTGGTCCCAATACTACAGAGACACTGACCCATAACAGATTACCCTTGACCTTTCTCACTACAATGTACACCAGCTAGGGGTGTGGGGCCCTTTTAGGCACTCTTTGTACAACTGGGTGACCGGCTGTTATCTTGTTAGGAATATTTATTTAGGGTGGTCCTTTACAATTCAGTGCTTTAATGAGCTATTTAGAGGTGTACATGGCTTCCTAGGGACTCTTGCATACAGGCCGCCTGAGCAAATTTTCTCAGCCGAGTGCAGCATAAAGCCTGACATTAACATGAATGGCTGTGCACCACTGAACTCATGTACAGGGTGGTGCTATCGTAAACAGAAAGTGTTTGCAAAAAAATAAAACAAATACCATGCTGTACTCGTGAATACAGTGGCACACAGCCGCCCATGTTAATAAAAGGTTGCCAGCTGCACCTGGGTTGCCTGGGCTGAGGAAATCCGCCATGCATCATGCTGAACGGGCTGTGTACAAGAGCCCTAGGTCTTGCCGCTGGGCCTGCAGTTCAACCAGGAAGCCAAACTATTTTCATACATACACTATATTACCAAAAGTATTGGTATGCCTGCCTTTACACTCAGATGAACTTTAATGGTATTCCAGTCTTAGTCTGTAGGGTTCAATATTGAGTTGACCCACCCTTTGCAGCTATAACAGCTTCAACTCTTCTGAGAAGGCTGTCCACAAGGTTTAGGAGTGTCTACGGAAATGTTTGACCATTCTTCCTGAAGCGCATTTGTGAGGTCAGGCACTGATGTGGACAAGAAGGCCTGGCTCACAGTCTCCGCTCAAATTCATCCCAAAGGTTTTCTATCAGGTTGAGGTCAGGATTCTGTGCAGGACAGTCAAGTTCCTCCACCCCCAAAGTCGCTCATCCATGTTTTTATGGACCTTTCTTTGTGCACTGGTCCAAATAATTTGGTGGAGGGGGGATTATGGTGTGGCGTTGTTTTTCAGGGGTTGGGCTTGGCCCCTTAGTTCCAGTGAAGGGAACTCTTAAGACATCAGCATACCAAGACATTTTGGACAATTTCATGCTCACAACTTTGTGGGAACAGTTTGGGGATGGCCCTTTCCTGTTCCAACATGACTGCGCACCAGTGCACAAAACAAGATACATAAAGACATGGATGAGCGAGTTTGGGGTGGAGGAGCTTGACTGGCCTGACCTCAACCCAATAGAACACCTTTGGGAAGAATTAGAGCGGAGAATGTGAGCCAGGCCTTTTCATCCACATCAGTGCCTGACCTCACAAATGCGCTTCTGGAAGAATGGTCAAATATTCCCAAAAACACACTCCTAAACATTGCTGTTGCAAATGGTGGGTCAACTCGATATTGAACCCTAGGGACTAAGACTGGAATGCCATTAAAGTTCATGTGCGTGTAAAGGCAGGTGTCCCAATACTTTTGGTAATATAGTGTATATTAACCGCTTGCCGACGGCTGATCGGCAATTGACGGCGACAATGTGGCTCTGTAACGCGAATCGCCGTCATACGACGGCGGCCGCGATACAGAGCCACTGTGAGCCGGCAGCATACTGCCGCTAAGCGCAATGTCTCGGTGTAACAGCGGCAGTTAACGGCTAGTCGGCAGCCGTTCGCCAATTATATGTGATATAATGGTTTTCATAACCCTGTGGACGGAAATGTGCGTGTACTTGAAATTACCGTAAGGTCAGAATCAGGGATCCCAAGTTATAGCTCAACTGGGTGGTAAACGTTGTCGTTACAAATCCTCACACAAAAACCCTTATAAACTGGTAAGAAGGTCTTCGCGTAAACACTCCAGTCCGTGACTACACCTACTTTTCCGGACCGAGTGTA
>BLSH010160223.1:534596-555990 GCA_018402905.1 Glandirana rugosa | reverse complement strand
TTTTTAGTAAAAAATAAAAAAAAAATAAAAACCCCAAAAATGAATTCTCATCATCCGTAAATGCGACCACTTTTGCGCAAACCAATCAATAAACGCCGATTGCGATTTTTTTTATCGCAAATATGAGGAAGAATATAAATCGGCCAAAAACGGTGAAAAAAAATGTTTTTTTATATTTTTTTTTTTGATTTGTATTTTAGCAAAAAGTAAGAAATTTGGGTTTTTTTGCAAAATTGTCGCTCTTCTTTTGTTTATAGCGGCGATCAGAAATGACGCAGAGGTGATCAAATACCACCAAAAGAAAGCTCTGTTTGTGGGAAAAAAAGGACGCAAATTTCGTTTGGGTGCAACGTCGCACGACCGCGCAATTGTCAGTTAAAGCGACGCAGCGCCGAATCGCAAAAAGGGCTCCGGTCCTAAAGCTGGAAATCCTTCCGGGGCTGAAGTGGTTAAACACTGAATTCACACTTTTGCATTAAGTTGATCTGCATTAATACATGTGCGTTCATTAGGAAACGGGCTGCCAATATATTGCAACGGACAGAAAAACACACATGACCCCTTTTTTTTGTTTACAGTGCAAGGCACCACAATGCATTCATTTTTTCTATGTATTGCTTTGATTTCATATTAAACTCTTAGACTGGATTAACACTTTGGTGTACAGTTTTGGTGTGGTAACACCTGTAGCTTATTAATGTAAGCTGAGGTAAGGCTCCTTCATTATAGAACAAAGGGGAAAACGCGCTGGCAAAGAAAGCCACTAGCAAAAACAGTCAGACATGCTGTGGAATACAACTTAAAACACAAAATATGCAGAGCTAAGAATCGGTTCACACAGGGGCGTCATCCGATTTTGTAGGCGATTTGAACGCGCTTCAACATGACATTGGGTGACTTACAATGTAACTTTAAGCAACCTCCATGCCAGGCGACTTTGCCTGTGGCCAATCAGAGAATATAGCTCTTCTGACATCATTCCTTTTACCTGGATAAATTATTTTCTTTTTCCTGTAAAGTCGCTTCAATATAAATGGGGATCCGGCCTGGAGGCGACTTCCATTGAATTCTATGGGCACAAGTTGGATAGAAGTCACCTTGAAGTAGTACAGGAACCTTTTCTGAAGTTGGAGCGACTTCAGTAGTGTACATTAAGACGGCTCTCATTCACTTCAATGGGATTTCTTAACAATAGTGATCCATTTCCACCACATGATCCACCACCAATGTAGGATGGACTCTTACCCGAGTTGAAGGACTATTATGGAGTCAATTGTGCCTAGTAAAGTGTATCCACATTCAGTATATCAAGCATCTAGGAATCATATATCATCCAGGAACATCTTATTGAATCACATAAAATCCGGGTACATCTCAATGGATATGGTGAAATGAGTTGTCATCATGGATATAAAACAAAGAAAACGTCCACATAGTGTAAAACCGTAAAAGAGCTTTATTTAAGTCAAGGGATTAAAACTACTCATATTACTAATGAGTTGCCAAAGCCCAAGAATTCAAATAAAAATTATTTTACAAAGCAGGGAACTGCAATGTATGTGGTGTGTGGTGCACCACCATGCTTGCTAGGTGTTCCCTGCTGTACAGTGCATTAAAGTGTCATTCACAATGGATGGCAGGACCCATAATACACCACACATACAGCTGGGTATTGCCATGCATTGCAATAACTTACTTGATTTACTGCAACATTGAAAAGGTACTGAAGGTACACCTTTCATAGGAGAAATGTGAGGAATATCATTTGTGAAAATGCAAATCGACTGGCGGCACCTGGTTTTAATACTACTGAAATGTTGACTAATGACAGATTACCCTAAGGCTGGAGTCACACATTTGTGGTTCATTGTGGTGCATGTTGCAGCCTATGGATTATGAAAAGGCTAACACACAGCAACGGACCTACAAGGCACATGGCATTACCTAATTTTTAACACAGAGCACCACAAAACACAGTACTGTATGTGCGTTGTGATGCACAGGGCCATTTAATGCATGGGCAAACCTGGGCACCACTCTGGGGCCCCAAGTGCATTACATCATATTTGCCAACTGTCCCAGATTTGCTGTGATAGTCACAATTTTTACTTAGCTGTCCCGTGATGGCCATGTCCCAGGTGGGTCCGGGAACCTGTACTGTGCCATCCTGATCCCAGTATTGTGCTCTCCTGATCCCCCCACCCCCAGTACAGAGCCCTTCTGCCTCACTCTCTGTAATATACCCTTTGTGTTTGTGAATCTTTGATTTATGGCATGTTTTCTTATTGTTTAAATTTTATTCAAAGTACTAATAAATATATGCTTAATTCTATCAGCTGTGTATACTTTCATTTTTTAGAGAAGGTGTGTAAATTGGGGCAGGCTGGTAAAGGCCCCAGTGCATTGCTTTGCCCAGGGGCCCAGGATGCTATTAAGACGGCCCTGGTGGTGCACTGCAGTGCAGGTGTGTTGCCTGCTACTGCAAGTTCCCATTCACACCTGAGCGTTTTGTAGCTTAAATATGCCTGAAGCATGAAGCTACAAAACGCTGGAGGGGAAAAAAATCAATGACTCTATGGAGATGGTTCACATCTCCACTCAAAAATGCCTGAAGCCAAACGCCCTACGCTCAAACTACTCCCGGAGATATTTATGTTGAGCGAATCTGGCATATTCCGGCGTTTCTGGCCAATTTGTATTGCCATTCTATCAATGTAAAAGCGTCAGTCGCGTGTATTAGCGCGACATCGGCGTTTGCAAACGCGCTTCAAAAACGTCCAAAACGTGTCCCTCAGGTGTGAATGCAGCCTAACTGTGTGTTGGGGTGGCTTTCAAAATGAATGGCACTGCTACGTACTGCAGAAAGTGCCTCACTCTTTGTTGCCTTTTACCACACATTACCAAAATGCATATGTCCGAATGGGCCCTGAACCTTTCTCTCTACACCATACAGTAGCTAGGGTGCAGAGCCCCTTTGGGTACTTTTTGCACACACTACATCAAATGGGTAACCGATTACCATCTTGTAAGGAACAGCTACTGCATTATTGTTATATTGTTATGTATGCAGCACTGATAACAGCAAACTGTTTTTTTTAACCTTTTTGGCTCGTGCTCACATAAGCTACAGTTTTGCATGAGTCTCTCCAAGGAGGAGGTCATATTGGCAGCAAAAGTGGTGGGACAGGTATGTTGGGTCTTGCCACCTAGATCTATCAAAATCTCAGGATTTGTTATTGTAGAGCCAACTGTTGTATTTTTCGGATACAGACATTTCTAATGACCTAAACTAGAAGGAATGAAAGTGTCAGGACTTCAATAGGTCCGTCCTGATGACACGAGTCTAGATCTAAATTTACAGCCGTATCTGTGCTCTGTGTAGCTCTAGCACTAACCCCTACAGAGACATTTTTCTAAGTTTAGGCAAATGACACAACGATGATAACCCATGGGCACTGTGAGTGCGAAACCATTCGATTTATTGGATTGCGTCACATGTTAAGATGATGGCATGAGCTGAAATGGCATTAGAAGGAAGTGAACTGTGATGTATAGGTATGTAGTGGTTTTATTATTTGTTTTATGATATTTTATGTTATAATTCAGCTTGTAAAATAAGAATCCTTTTATATGGGGTAATCAGAACAATCACTTTTGCTTGCCAACTGTGATGTCATTACTTTTGATCCCTTACCATTAATTCAGCCTGTGCTGACAGGATTTTGTATGCATCAAACAGGATTTACATTCCCATACAAGCGTAAACCTGCTTGAATCACATCAAATGCAGGTCAGCAACCGGATGTGACCTCAGGACAGGAAGTGGCAGTGACGTAGCGGCCATCCCGATCAGCTGGAGGTGGTGACTGCTATAGAGTGATACCTGATGCCATCTTGATGTTATGAGCTAATTATATATGATTTTAAATGTGAGTGATTTTCTTTTAATAAAAAGCTTGCAATTTGAAGTATTACACCATTGGAGGCATTTCTTCTGCATGTTTTATTAACATGAGAGCTGGATAAAGGAGTTGGAGGTTTGGCTTGAATTTCTGATGGCTTTAATCATTAAGCGCTATTGCCAGTCATGAGAATGAATGGCAATTAGGTCCAGTGAGTGATATTCTGAAGGGAGTGCGACCTGCGTTTTTACTTTGGTGGTGGATTTATGGTGTATTGTCTTCAGTGAGAAGGGACAAAGCACCTATTTTTTGGCACTTTTATGGTCGTTTGTTTGAAGGACTCGCCTATTTATTTATGATCATTTTTTTTTTTCTTTTGTTGATTTTTTTTTTGTCACATTTGTGCTACTGTGGAATATTGTTGGGTATTAGTGATGATCTTTCACATTGGGTGTATATTTGGTATGCTTTTTTTTCAGATCTCACAGTGTAAATCTACCTACAGACATTACTCTTTGAAATTACTATTATACATACAAGCAGGTTTGTATTGGGTGAATATGCATGGTTTCCTCTTTGCAAAGGTGGGGGAGAAGGATGCCTTGAGAAAACACTATTGATTGGTTGGGAAAATCCATCCCAGCTAAATGGCTTTCTCCTGAGCAGCCTCAGTCAAGGAACAAGGGGCAGGGTCCTGGAGGAGTGTAAAAACATACAAATGATCTGCCAATAAAAGGCCATAAATTCCCTCATTTCTGCACGGGCCTTAGGTATCTGAAAGAATAGTTACCTTCCCCTTTTATTCTAACATATTGGATAGTGATGTACTCTTCACAACAGTTTTCAGATTTACATTAATGCTAATGCCTATACATTATTCACTTTTTGAAATAATTGATATTGATATCCACTAAGACTAAGCTGTCTCTATAGTATATACAGTATGTTGTACAACACAACCACCAAATGTGCTGCCACTGGTGGGAACCTGTTGGAATACTCTGAGCCATGAGCAAGCCAATATCCAGGGCGCTAACGGCTCCAACAACCAAGTCCGCTGGCTGGATAACAAAAATTTGTAACAGCCACATACAAAGGCAGCAATATAAGAAGAGCATCGCCAATTGGTAAATTTAGTCTTTTCTTAGAAGCGCTCTTCCACCTATTCTTATCTAGATTTGGTTACCTTAATTAAGGATTTGTATAAGCTGTTCTGTTCTAATCAAGAATGCTGTGACTATCCAGGGACAGCATATTATTGCTCCCCCACTGTATATGAGGTATTGTAATATTGGAAGAACATTTTTATGACTCTAATATCTTTGCTAAACTCATTGTAATTTCTAATCTCAGCATCGAACATAGACAGGTCATAACTTCAAGCGTTTCGGGGGCAATTTTCAACAATGATGAACAGGATCCAATTTGCTATCTGCTAATCAGCTTCTGTCTGTAGGCACAGGAGAGGTGTACGCCTTGTAAGAATGGTAATTTAATAGGTACCTATTGAGCAATAGCTCATGTTTCCCTCATTGGACCTCATTACTAAGGCAGCCCAGGTGCATGCCATCTCATGAGGCTTCTCTGGAGCTGAAAAAGAAAAACAAAGGGCCTCTATATGAAAGGTTAGAACTGCTATTTTTCCTTTTTTTATTAGAGATATTGATTTCTGACAATATTGCTTGTTTCTGGCTCTGGGTAACCTCTCTACTCATTTTGCTCATTGTGTAAATAGCCCTGCACAATTTAGCAGATAGCATCAAATAATTAAATGATATGACTGTCTGCTGTTTTTTATGAAAATGTTTGTAATAATTTACACCACTACCTAAACCTGTCTTTTTTTTTTTTTAAGAAGGGTAACAAGGAGAAGGAACTTGGCTCAAGGCTAATTGTTTTTCTCTTTCGGTATTCTTTTTCTTTCTAGATTACACAATAAATAATAAAGCAATAAACATCAGAGATGTTTAATGTTCACAAAATTTTTGGAGCGTGGGCAACAATTTTTTAAAGTTTCTATACATACAGTAAAGGCAATAGCTATTTCTCAGCAGTCCTGGTGAGTCCTATCACAGAGCAATGATGTATCAAAGTTCTATATAGGCCTGTTAGAATGCTTAATGTGAAAATAACCCTGCAAAGTTTAGTGGATAACATCAAAAATTTATAGGACTGTCTGAAGTGTTGATGAAAATATTTGTAATAATTTACACTACCTAAACCTGTCTATTTTCAAAGAAGGGGAACATGGAGAAGAACTTGGCACAAGGTGACTCACTAATTTTTAACTATTTTTCTGTTTCAGTATTTTTTATTAATATATGCAATAAATAATACAGCCATAAACAGGAGAGGTTTTTGAAGGTTACAATGTTTTTGACGCATGCACAACCACTTTTTTAAGTTCCATACAGGTTAAAATACTCTACATTGAAGCATAAGATATATCTTGGCATTCCCAAGGAGTCTAACCATTCTATAAACATAGTAATGACATATCAGGGTTCCACATTGGCCTGTTAGAAGGTGTATAAGGAAGTTTACCAGTGTAAGGGCCGGTTCATACATAGGTGATCTGACTTCAGGTGTGACTTTGTTAGGCGATTTCAACGTGACTTCAAGGCGACTTCAGCGTGACTTTGGGCGACGTACAATGTGACTTAAAGCGGCCTCCATGCAAGGCAATTTTGCCTGTGGCCAATCAGAGAAGGGGGTTGCCTGGGTAATTCATGGGGAGTACCTTGGTAAATTATTTTCCTTTTCCTGTAAAGTTGCTTCGATATAGATGGGGGATCCGACATGGAGGCGACTTCCATTGAAGTTGCCTTGAAGTAGTACAGGAATTTTTTTTGAAGTCGGAGCGACTGCAGTAGTGCACATTAAAACGGCTCTCATTCATTTCAATGGGATTTCGGATATCAAGCGACTTGAAGCAACTTGGGGCGACACAAGTCCTAGAGCAAGTCGCCTATGTGTGAACCGGCCCTAAGAGTCTAGGACTGTGCAACATAGTCTAAGGGCTACCTTCAGCCCACAACTCAAAGTTTTTTTTTGTTTTTTTTCACCACACCATTCACTTCAACAGTTTTGAATGTTTTATAAACAGATTAAAATATAGCAGCAAGTATAGGGTAAAAGTACAATTTTTTACAAATTTTTTACAAGAGCTCGGAAAAGCTCCTCTAGCATAATCTCTGCTTTGTAATCCATATACAAGATGAGAGAAAGCAAAGAAGTTCTGGGAAGTTCAAAGCTGAAATGCTGCACTTTAAGCCTCGTACACACGGTTCAACGGTCGTATACAACAGGTCGTACTAATGATCATTGTATGCGATATCGATCGTTCGTATGCGCGATTAGAACAGTCGAACATACGACGGTCGTACAAGGGAGTTGTATGAGCAGACTAGAAAACTTGGTCATACCAACAAGCGCTCATACGACCGTTGTATCGTGTGTACAGAGAAGTTGGTACAACAAGTTGTATTGTGCAAAACACGCGTGCTCAGAAGTCAGGAACGGCCGGATGCTAATTACATGCACCTGAACGTTCTTTCTGCGGTTGTACATTCGTGTAGTGCAGTCAGTATGCTAGATACAACAGCCAACATACGATTTGCGATGATCGTACGTACGATCATTGTCCCGTGTGTACGAGCCTTAACTGTCTCTTGACATCATTATATCATTAAGAAAAGCATGGAGGCACCGCTTTCTGTAACCATTTATGAATGCAAATCATAAAATAGAAGATATAAAAAAAAACTACACTTTACAAAATTTAAATGAAAGCAGTGCAGTGCTACACAAATACAATATATTTAAATTATGAATAATATGTGAAAGTCCAATAGTGTCAGTCCAAAGTCCTCTGGGACTTTCTATGAATCAATCCATAACATGAAGAAAGATTAGAAAGAGATCCAGTATTCCCTGTGATCATCTATCTTTCTCTTCTCCAAGGATTCGTGTGCTCACATCTTAGGTAAAAAACCTGCTCACCGCAAATCTGTAAAACCATGCCCAACTGTAATAATTATCCAGATCCACTCCGTGGCGTCCCCTCTTCAATCCTCCTATAGTTCGAATTCCTTAAACCTCCAGCACTCGCTACACTAAACTCCCACATATTGATTACATACAATGGAGAGGCAAAACATAATGCTTTCCATTTTGCAAAACGTTATTCTTATGACCATATTAAAATGCACTTACAAGATAAAAACATGAAAAGCACTTAAATATACATCAGCCGGCTCACCACTATCCAACCACATTGGGAGCAGGATGACGTCACGGGCTCAGCTTCTCCCTCCTAGTGCTGAATTTTGGAGGCTACAATAGTGTCATGTGTTCTCCCATAACATAAAGTACAATTTTTTTGTGGTTAAAGAATGAGTAGGCACTATATGGTGCATATTACTAAACTGCTCTTACTTTAGTAGGTACAGCTCAGTATAATGCCACTTTAAGACAATGCTAAATGCACCTTCCAAAAGACATGGGAAACTATGAATGTTGCTCTAGGAAGCCAAAAGTAACCAGGCCTGTTCTCTCCCTTTGGCATCTGTTGCAACCTTCCCGCATATACAAGGGGGGCTCCCTTCACTGCCTTCAAATACATTATATTTTCCTGCTGCTCCTGCTGAGCTCAAAGCATCACAATCTGGAGAATTCAGGTTAACTTGGAACTTCCAGGCATGGTATTTTCATGGCACCCTCCCACCTTCATCACATAATGCATTTGGATGCCCAAGCTATGGGATTTACCTGGAGCTCACACAGGCTTTTTTCATTTCAATCTGACGGGTGAACAAAGTAGCAAGAGAGTGATCAGAAGATGGCTATTCGTTTAATCATTTTTTTTTTTTTTTAGTAGATATTTGGATAGAATGGGAAATGGCTCAAACATTTGATAATTAATCATGTGTCCCATAGGGGAGATATAGTTAAATGCAACCTTATTTAGAAAAGTATTAGAAAGAGGCACATGCAGGGCCCTCTGATTCCTCTTGTACCAAATTGTGACGTAACTGTATTGTCTGCCTTCATTTTGTAAAGCGCTGCGTAAACTGTTGGCGCTATATCAATCCTATATAATAATATAATATGTATTTAAAAAGAATGGTAAGAAGAAAAATGATAATGAAAGTAGACGACTTCTCCACAGTGAAAAATAAGATTCCTTGCTGTATAGAATAAAACATTAAGGGCTCGCACACACGTTTTTTTGCACGTCCCGGTGTGGTACGTTTTCTGAAATCCCCCTAACGTCACTGGGCTGCCCAACGTGCTGTATAGCGCAAAATGTACAGCAGGCATGATTTTTAGAATCGCCCTGCACCAGACCTTGCATTTTGGTGACCGCAAACACACTCACATTTGCAGAATACATGGGGGTGCCATTAATTCTGCAGACAGCAGCGTGCATTCCTACCCCCACAAGTGGTGTGAACCAGCCCTTAACCAGATTGGTCCATATATGCATGCTGCCTGTATTTGTTCATATTTTTATTTTCTGCCGTTTTTGCGTATTAAAGCACATCTGTTGGTAATCAGGTATGTAGTGCGTAGCAGATGTGTCTTTCCATAGTATAGCATAGGTCTGCATAGTCAAGTCAGAATTCAGAAAATCTACTGAGATTCCACCTTTGGTTAATGTATATTTAAGGCACATTGCCCTAGATCAGGGGTGCTCGACCTATTGAAGAGCGAGGGCAGCATAAGTTATTTAGTAACCAGTTGAGGGATACTATAAAATAAAATGGTTCAGAATTTCATTTTTTTTTTTTTGTACATCATAATGAACATTTTCCTCCTGCAACCACTGAATGCTGGTAGGAGGGAGAGGAGGAGAAGCTAGCGTTCAGTGGTTGCAGGGGAAAAATGGAGAGGATCATTTCCAGTCACCCCTCCTGTCCAAGTGTAAAACAGAATGTAAAAGGGAGGCCACCCGGGCCCCCTGGAGCATGGGGCAGAGTCGCCATTTTGACCATTGGCGCTACTCCAGTGGTTGGGGCGTGTGGTAAAAACATGTCTCAACCGCAAATGTAAACAAGCCTTTACTGTCCTGAGCCCCCTATAAGGCTGCTTTCACACTCATGGGCTGCGGTTTACCCACACTGTGGGTGCAGTACAGTACACCTATGGGTTTCCTGCGGGTTAGCATGCTTTTGCCATAGACTTCTATTATGCCCTGCAGGTGTGGTGCACTTTCTAAAAGCGCACCAAAACTTCTGCATTTCGGAGTATTGGTGGGCTTTTAAAAAGCACATCAAATCCACAGGATATAATAGAAGTTTATGGATCAGTGCAGCTAACCCACAGGAAACCTGCAGGTACACTGCGCTGCACCCACGGATCAGTGTGAAAGCAAGCTTATAGTTGTTAACCCTTTTATAGGTGATAATATGCCCATTATAAAAGCTATTATGCCCAGTGTATGTGTTTGTAGCCATTGCCCCCTTGGGGGTTACTGAAAGTAGTGGTTCCACCTGTCACACTGCCCTCAATCACCTTTGTCCACAAATCTGGAGTCACAAGAACAGGCCAGTACTTTGTTTTGTTGTTTTATTAGGGCATGTAACTTGGATAGGGAAAATTATAATTATGGGATGCCCATAGGATTAACAGTTCTTTCACGGGACCTTCTATATACACTCCTGTATATACACTTCTCTTCTTCCTCCAGCACAATCTTGCTTCACGGTTACTTCCTTTTGCTCTCTCTGCACAAACTTCTTCGGCTTAGCTAGCACATGGTGAGGACTGCTCTCAATTAGCACAGCCTCTGAACCGCCCTTTGCAGGCAGGGACCGTGGGCCCCTATAGCGTAAAAATGTTAGTTGAAAGTGCTAGCTAGCCTTGATTGACTACTGTTCCCAGCCCATCCTCTTCCAGGTCCTGCCAGCCCTCCTGGCTGCAATGGCGCTCTCCACTGCCACAGTGGCACCACAGTCCCAACTGGCTCCTGCACCTTTCTCAGACTGCCTCTCACCCCAATCTGCTCCGGTGTGCCTCTTCCAGCTTCCTAGGGTGTGTATCACTCACCGATACAGTTCCTTTCCTGGAGACCTTCCTGGCAGTACTCTCTCCCGCTGTCCTTTGCTTGCTCTCTCTCTTGTGCCTCTGTTCCAGGATCTCATTATCCTCCTGCATGCACCCGAGCCCCAGGCCGAAGTCACTCCCCCAGGCCCTGACAGTCTCCGTACTACTCCATCTCCTCCACCCGAATTCTCCTCCCCAGCTAGGCTGACCCCCAGTATTTGAGAAGGCCTGCTCCCTGCAAATCCAGATTGGAGATTGGTCAGAGCTTCCCAAAACACATCAGACAGTAACAGCTCTCTTCCACACCCTTTCTTCTAGAACCCTGCAGAAACAAAGGGGAGGTTACTGAGAGGTGTCATCACCTGTGAGTCACCAACCACTCCCTGAGCCACTCCCAGCCCAGAATCAAAAAAATCAGGCCTGACTAAATTTACCTCACCTACCACAAAAATCTGCTTCTAGCACCTACCTAAAGGTAGAAGATGCCACATGTTGTTTAATACACTGACCTTCTTTCCTCTTTCAGATTCCACTGGCATCGCTCTCCAGGGTGCTAGAGAGGTCCCAGGTGAAGTGCACTTGGTATCACTCCACCGGACACAGGAGCCAGTTCTTATGCGGCTCCTGCTCTCTCAGAGGTCGCCTGCTTCCTCCACTACCGGCACAGTCTCAATGCACTCTGAGGCTCTGGGATGGTGGGTCGGGCATGTGCTTCCCTGGTTTGAGGTTGAGGGCCACATCAGAGGGCTCCGAGGACCACATGCGGCGGGCCACAGGTTGAGCACCCCTGCCCCTAGATACACCAGAACTAGTGTCTGAGAAATTTGGCACAACATTTTTGGTTTCCCTCTTGCTAGTATTTTATTTTAATGTTGCTGTGTGTATTACCTATTATTTTGTTGAGTCTAATACTGGATTAGATATACAGAACAGGCCTTTATTGAAATATTCTATGGTACTTGGTCATTGGTATGAGAGGAGAAGCATATCACATAGTTCTCTCAGAAATCTATACAGTAAATGACTGATGGATAGATGAATTTGCTTCAGACAGTCTTTTACTTAAAGTGGCTTGTAAAGGCTCATATTTAAAAAAAAAAAGAAAAAAAAAACAAACATGTCATAGTCACCTCTTCTGTGCAGCGGTTTTGCACAGAGTGGCCCCTAACCCCATCTTCTGGGGTCCTCCAGCGGTGTTCCAGGCTCCTCCTCTTCTCGAGTGACCACCACGCTTCCCTGGGGTCACCCATGAAGGCGTGCTCTCGATTTCTGCTGTTGTGTGTATTTACACAAATAGGGGACTTGCCCCCGCCTCCCGGGTCACTGGACTTGATTGACAGCAGCGGGAGCCAATGGCTCCCCAGCTATCAATTCAGCCAATGAGAACCGGAGCAGCTCGGGTGAGCTGCAAGGCTCGTCCCCGCCGTGGGTAAATTTTGGGCCCAAGTAAGTAAAGGCTGGGCTCGGGGGGCTGCTACAGGTGAAAAGGTTTTTCACCTTAATGCATTAAGGTGAAAAACCTTGAGGGTTACAACCACTTTAAAGTAGAAGTATGGAATTAAAAAAAAAATAAGAAAAACAAGCATACATACTCACCTATATGCTGCAGTATCTGTGTCATGCTGCAGCTGTCCCACATTGGCTGTAAGATGGGAACTGAGTGAGCACATGACCACTGATCGCTCAGCTCTCGTTCTTCTCAGTGTGGAGAGTAGTGACTGTCAGTCACCATTTACTGCTCTGTGCTCACTGGAGCGCCTGGGGTGGAGAGGGGACAGGCGCAGCTAGCTTCAGCCCTCAGCCATGTGCTGAGATCCGGAGCCAGCTGTCAATCAGGCAGCTGGGTGGATGCCAACAGTGTGCTTAGGATCCTTTCAGAGCCTGGGGTGGGTAATAGCCTGCTATAAGCTGACCATGGGTCACAGAAGCGCAAAAGTAAGTGCACTCCTGTGACCCAAAGGAGAAGTACGGCCAAAGAAGCTTTGGCTATACAAGGATTAGATGAAACATGAGGACACCCACATCGATCTTTATTTACTATGAAAATGACTTAAAATAACAATTTAGTAAAATTGATTTCTGAAATTACAGTTATTTTATCACTATGGTAGCTATAAGGAAAAATTGTATTATTAAAGTGTTACTAAACCCACAACAGTAAAATCAGTCTATATATGCAGCATAGCATGCTTGTTATACTCACTGTGGAACTTAAGGGGTCAATCCTCTGCATTGTGTAAAAAAGGCTGTTTTATCCTGTATGCCAGGGGTATCAAACTTTCTGCCCTCCAGCTGTTGCAGAACTACAAGTCCCATCATGCCTCTGCCTTCGGGAGTCATGCTTGTAACTGTCAGCCTTGCAATACCTCATGGGGCTTGCAGTTCCGCAACAGCTGGAGGGCTGCCAGTTTGACACCTGTGCTGTATGCCATAAATCTTTCCCTCCTGCACTGTCAATCTGGGCAAGTCAATATAATATAGAGCAGAGTGGTAAAGCTGCACATGCTCAGTTTGGTCTCTTATGCTGGATAGAACATTTCCTGTTTTAGTTGAACTGTTCAGGTCACATGATAATGACATCACACATGTGGGCATGTATACAGGCTGTAGTGGAAAACTCCTCCTAGTTGAACACACAGCTATGGACAAACTGTGCAGGTTATCAGGAAACCGTGGTATATAGATCACCCCAAAAGGTATATAGTGGCAGTATTTTAATGTAAAAAGAAAATGTATGAGCTGTAGGCACTGTGGGGGTGCAGATGAACTGTTTTCATATTACTTGGTTTAGTAGCACTTTAATTTAATGGCCAGCCTGCAAAAAGTACTGAACATTACATACAATGCAATCACTCTTCACTATCTTGTACCTACCATCCCCACTGCAGCCTGGGTGGCTGTGCAGATGGGCTTTGGGCCATTCTAGAAGAGGATCAATATTTGTATTGTGCCTGTGTACCACACTAATGTCATATATAATGACACTGCACATTGTAAAATGACAAAGGCATTGCAATTGCGTAGATCCCTACTAACCAGATTCATCTTGCATCTAGCTATTTTGCCCTATAAAACTGGAATAAATTGAGGTTTATAAGCTATTTCCATGCTGAAATTGATAGAACTCCTTGCAGTTTGCGATTGGGTGCAAATTAGATAGCAGATTGCAACTTCATCAGCCAATCGAAAATCAGTAAGGGAAAAATTGTTGTCATCTGCAAAACAGAATTGTTTATTAGGGGAAGTCTAGGACTTGCTTTATGAAACAACTGGTCCTCCGCAAGACACATTTAAAGATGGGAGAAGAATTTATTTTCAATCTTTTTAATAAAGTTTTTTTCAAAACAGAATGAACATACAGATCCTAAGAAGATCAGGGATACATCTACAATTGGTAATTAATTGAAGATGGATGAAGAATTTATTTAGACAAGTGTGACTGCAAGTTTCCTAAGGCTAAGTACATTTGCAAGCCTGTGATTCTTCCACGGATCACTCAGGGTGTGTCCAGCTTTAGGCAAATAACACAGAGCTATTAAGAAATGGTAATTCATAGCTAATAAAAATCTGCATTACATTATAAAGGTATTACTACATGATACTTGCCACCGTGAAGGTATGTATGATGTTTATCCAAGGATAAAAGTTGCAATACATCAGTATGAACCTGGCATGTAGTACAGATATCTGTCCCGCTCCCAACAGATGTCAGAGCTGTCCTTCTTCAGGGTTGCTGCATTGAATGAAAAGGTCATTCCATTGTTGGGGTATTAGGCTCCATGCACACTGCATCTGATAAATGACTGTTTTTTGGTTGTTTTGGCGTTTTTTTAACAGGCCAAAAACGCCACTTTATGTTATCCTATGTGTCCAAAAAAAAAACACCCAAAAACGCCGACACCGATAAACGCCGGTAAACACTGCTTACAAAACGCTGCAAAAGAACGTTTTGTAAGCAGCGCCTCCTGCCCGACGCCGGGAGAGCCCAGATAGCGTCCAGTGTGCATAGAGCCTTATTGTTGTATCTGTACTCCTGGATTAAATTTTCCCTATATACCTAACACTGGATCCATAAAACCTTAACGTATCACTAAGGCCTCATACACACGGACGTTTTTTGATGCCGGCATTTTCTGGATTTTTTTGCAGCTCTCCATGTTAGTCAATGGCCCCATAAAAACGTCTGCGTTTTTGAGCTGTAGATGGCGTCGGCGTTAGTGAGCTGAAAGTAGAACCCAGGGCCATCGCGTTCTGAGGCTATAACGTTTTGGCATTTTTTGACGCCACAAAACGCCAACAAACGCCAACTAATATTGTACCGGCGTTTTTTGACGCCAACGTTTTTAGGTTGAAAAATAGCAGAGGGATGATTTTTTTTAAAAACGCCTATTGACGCCGACGCTCACTTACGCCGATTTTTTTTCCTTGACGTTGGGCCCGACGTTTTGTTTATTTTTAAAGACACGCCCGTGTGTATGAGGCCTAAATGCTAAATTTTCTTTTTGTATTTTTGGATAGAGTAGAGAGGGATTAGAAATTCTGCCAGGTTTTTATTGAAGTCTGGGTACCAGTTAGGGAAATTCACCCTCTCTATCCGACATGTTTAAAGTTAGTGAGAAGTAAGTGAAAGTAAAAAAATATTCTAAATTTTGGGTTGACATCAGAACAGGAATAGAAGGGAAATCTTCAAATGAGGACACCAGTTTTGTTGACCCTGGTGACGCCATAGGGTTCCCTTACTTTGGAGGGATTTCCTCTCTCTTGCTGTTTTTGGTTATGCAATAGGTAGAGATAGGAAATCTCCCCAATGGGATACAGATAGCAAAAAAACCCCAAAAAACTGGCAGGGGTTATAATCCTCCCTTACGCTATCCAAAATGAAAAGGAAAAAAAAAGTTTTGCCTTTAAGTGACACTAAAGTTTTATGGTTTCACTGCTTATATTTTGATATATATATATATATACACACACTATATTACCAAAAGTATTGGGACACCTATCTTTACACGCACATGAGCTTTAATAGCAACCCAGTCTTAGTCCGTAGGGTTCAATATTGCATTGGCTCACCCTTTGCAGCTATAAGACCTCATTTACACTGCTACTGGTAAATGGACGTTTAAAGGCATTTGGGTGTTTTGTTCAGCTGCCCCTGAACTCATCTAATGTTATCTTATCAGTACATTTACACGGGGTCATTTAAGGTCGTTTCCAGGCAGTTGAGTTTAGAGGCTTTTCTTGGTTGTAAACACGCCTAAACGTGGTAACTTCCATCTAGGAGCGTTTCGTTTCCATTTTTTTATTTTTTTATTTTTTTTTCAAAAATGCTCTTGGACACGAATGCAGAAAAACACTGCTAAGCGCGGCATGCAAAACGTGGCAAAACGGACGTTTTGGACGCCGGTCTTTAGCTGTCATGATAAAATGTTCAGCGGAGGTTGAAACAGTGTCCCGTGTAAACAGAGCCTTACGGCTTCAACTCTTCTCAGAAGGCTGTCCACAAGGTTTAGGAGTGTGTCTATGGGAATGATTGACCATTCTTCCAGAAGCGCATTTGTGAGGTCAGGCACTGATGTTGACTAAGAAGGCCTAGTTTGCAGTCTCCGCTCTAATTCATCCCAAAGGTGTTCTATCAGGTTGAAGTCAGGTGGACTCTGTGCCAGTCAAGTTCCTCCACCCCAAACTCCATCATCCATGTCTTTATGGACCTTGCTTTGTGCATTGGTCCAAACCATTGGTGGAGGGGGATTATGGTGTGGGGTCGTTTTTCAGGGATTGGGCTTGGCCCCTTATTTACAGTGAAGGGAACTCTTAAGGTGTCAGCATACCAAGACATTCTGGACAATGCCATGCTCCCATCTTTGTGGGAACAGTTTGGGGATGGCCCCTTCCTGTTCCAACATGACTGCCCACCACTGCACAAAGCAAGGTCCATAAAGATATGGATGAGCGAGTTTGGGGTGGAGGAGTCCTGACCTCGACCTTAATTGCTTCTCGTCCAACATCAGTGCCTGACCTCACAAATACACTTCTGGAAGAATGGTCAAACATTCCTATAGACACACTCCTAAACCTTGTGGACAGCCTTCCCAGAAGAGTTGAAGCTGTTATAGCTGCAAAGGGTGGGCCAAGTCAATATTGAACCCTACGGACTATTATTATTATTATACAGGATTTATATAGAGCCGACAGTTTGCGCAGCGCTTTACAACATTAGGGCAGGCAGTACAATTACAATACAACTCGATACAGGAAGAATTAGAGGGCCCTGCTCATTAGAGCTTACAATCTAGAAGGGAGGGACAAGTGATAAGAAAGGGCAATAACTGTGGGGGATGAGCTGATGAAGAAAATAAAAGTGCAGTTGTTAGGTGGAGGCGGGATAGGCTTCCCTGAAGAGAAAAGTTTTTAGGGGTTGCCTGAAAGTGGATAGGTTTGGAGAAATCTGACAGATTGGGATAGGGAATTCCAGAGGATGGGACAGGCTCGGGAGAACTCCTGGTGGTGAATATGGGAGGAGGTGATGAGGGAGCTGGAGAGCAGGAGGTCTTGGGAGGAACGAAGTGGACGATTAGGTTGGTATTTTGAGACTAGGCTAGTGATATAGCTGGGGGCAGAGTTGGATGGCTTTGTAACTTATTGTTAGTATTTTGAATTTAATTCGAGTGGCAGCCAATGCAGGGATTGGCAGAGAGGGGTAGCAGACGCTGAGCGGTTTGTAAGGTGAATGAGTCTGGCAGCAGCATTCATAATGGACTGAAGGGGTATAGTCTATTTAAAGGCAAGCCAATAAGACTGGGATGCCATTAAAGTTCATATACCTGTAAAGGCAGGTTTTCCAATACTTTTGACATTATAGTGTATATACACAGTATATATATATCTCTATATACAGTATCTCACAAAAGTGAGTACACCCCTCACATTTTTGTAAATATGTTATTATATCTTTTCATGTGATGACACTGAAGAAATGACACTTTGCTACAATGTAAAGTAGTGAGTGTACAGCTTGTATAACAGTGTAAATTTGCTGTCCCCTCAAAATAACTTAACACACAGCCATTAATGTCTAAACTGCTGGCAACAAAAGTGAGTACACCCCTAAGTGAAAATGTCCAAATTGGGACCAAAGTGTAAATATTTTGTGTGGCCACCATTATTTCCAGCACTGCCTAAACCCTCTTGGGCATGGAGTTCACCAGAGCTTCAGAGGTTGCCACTGGAGTCCTCTTCCACTCCTCCATGACGACATCACAGAGCTGGTGGATGTTAGAGACCTTGCGCTCCTTCACCTTCCATTTGAGGATGCCCCACAGATGCTCAATAAGGTTTAGGTCTGGAGACATGCTTGGCCAGTCCATCACCTTTACCCTCAGCTTCATTAACAAGGCAGCGGCCTTCTAGGAGGTGTGTTTGGGGTCGTTATCATGTTGGAATACTGCCCTGCGGCCCAGTCACCGAAGTACTCACTTTTGTGAGATACTGTATGTGAGAAAATTAGTTGACACATACACACCATCAACAATCCTGCCAGCACAATACATGCATACATATTAACAACATAATTGTATACTGTATATGGTTGTGGAAATGAAAATAGTCTTCGGTAGCTCACCCTTCAGCCAGTTACAGCAAATACTTATTTAGGAAGTGCAAAGACCAAAAATGGTGCACAAGATTTCACCATTCTTAGATTTTAGGACAGTAGTTGCATGTTAATGATTATTACACTCAGCTCATGGCCTTGTTAAATATGTCTGACATACACCTAATGCCTGGTACACCCGATAAGACTATCCGATAGTCTTATCGTGTGTACCAGGCATTAGGTGTATGTCAGACATATTTAACAAGGCCATGTCTGTTTGTTTTTTTTGGCATGGTAGTCTCATATCGAAAATAAAGAGGCTACTAAAGTTTTGAAAATTTTCGTATGACAAAATAAGAATTCGGAAGTAAGGTCATGTATTGTATTGTATTTTCGGATAACAGCGCCTGAGCATTTATTAATTTCAATAGCCAGAATAAATTAAAATTCTGGCCAGTGAAATAAATGCCCAAAATGTGGCTAAACACATCTAAAAGCATTTGAAAAAAACATGGATTTGCTCTTTTAATGTCAGGAGATAAAGTGTTGTGACAATATGCGAGGCGAAGTGGTAGACGCACGCTAGCTGTCGCCTCGTGTGCGTTCATGTGGACTGGATTAAGCAGAGTCTGGTCTGGATTTTGCCAGCCACTATGGCAGGGCTGGTTTCGGTCCGGAGTTTGTGGTCCACTGGAGTCCACCTTTAGGTGGACCTAAATAATCAGGAAGCGATCTCACTTGAGCTCTGGCCTGAACCTCAGAGAGGGATCTGAGGGAGCTCTGTGTCTGTTGGGACTTTAAGGCCTCATACAAATGGACATTTTTTACAGCCACGTTTTTTAGTGTTTTTTACAGCTCTTCATGTTATTTAATGGCCCCTTAAAAACGCAGACATTTTTGAGCTGTAGATGGTGTCTGCGTTAGTAAGCTGAAAGTAGAACCCATGGCCAGCGTGTTCCAAGGCTGTAACGTTTTGTCATTTTTGACGCTGAAGCAGCAAATCGCTCACTAACGCCGTACCGACATTAACCTGCATTTTTGACACCAACGTTTTCAGGCTAAAAAATAGCAGAGGAATGTTTTTTTTTTAAAGAAAAAATGCCTATTGACGCCAACGCTCACTAATGTGCATTAACGCCAATGCGAAACGCAGAAAAAAAATGCAGATTTTTTCCCTGACGTCGGGCCCGACGTTTTGCTTATTTTTTTTTCATATGCCCGTGTGTATGGGGCCTTAAAGACAAGGTTTGCATTTTTGCTGATGTTTTTTGAGTGTCGGGGGCCAGCCCCACACCGTATAGTGAGGAAACTATACTGTCTAGTTTAGCACCGGACGGCAAGGACTTATTTTTATGTTTTGTTTTGTTTTACCTGCAAACCTTATTTATAAATAAACCTGGCAAGCTACCAGATTTTAAGAAAAGTTGCCTGCACGCTGACTATTTTTCCTTCGGAAAGCTGATCCCCAATAACATGTATTCACTGGAATGTGCTTCTACTTCTGCGACACTTCCTCTTCTTTTTCCATGGCCATAAGGAGTTCTGTCTAAGCCAACAGCTCTGAGTGGCTGCTTAGGCAAGGCAGACACATTCTGTTTCCATTTTTATAATGGCATTGGCAACAGCAAGGTCTAAAGTTCACTTAAAGTTAACCTGCTATTCAGGGCAAGCTCTCTTGCTAGATTGCCACCTCTCCTAGTAATACTTTCCCGTGTTTGTTCAGTTTCACCAAAGGTTAGAGTGGCTGCCCTGCTATATTGTGAACACAGGAGGTCATGTTCTCTGACTGGATGCTTGGCATTCACAAAGATAATGCAAAGCTTTCTATGAAGGCCTGTGCCAAGCTGATGACCAGGGCAGCCACTCGGCACTGGACCCAGAAGCTAGTGGAGATCACTGGAGTAATGGTGTCTAACACAGTGATTTCCAGCTTCCATCGTGTTCGTCCAGGCAAAGTATATACATAGTTACAGGGCAGCCATCAGACATTTTGGGGCCTCTTATACAGCTTTAGGCCTGGGCCTTGGCCTGACTGCCAACATTTCCCAAGGCCCGCCCACTGGCCATCCCACTGAATCCGCACACTGGCCATCCCACTGAATCCGCACACTGGCCATCCCACTGAATCCGCACAATGGCCATCCCACGAGTCCTACTTTTATTTTAACATTCTTATCCCAATGTATGCCCCTCCCCGCCCACAATCATCCATCCCTTTCCACAATGTATCCCCATCCCCACCCACAATCATCCATCCCTTTCCACAATGTATCCCCATCCCTGCACCGGAATCAGCCATCCCTTTCCACAATGTGTCCCCATCCCCGCACCGGAATCAGCCATCCCTTTTCACAATGAATCCCCATTCCCGTCCAGAATCATCCACCCCTTTCCACACTGTATCTCCATCCCCACCCAGAATCATCCATCCCTTTCCACAATCTATCCCCGCCCAGAATCATCCACTCGTTTCCACAATGCATCCCCATCCGCACCCAGAATCATCCATCCCTTTCCACAATGCATCCCCATCCTCACCCAGAATCATCCATCCCTTTCCACAATGTGTCCCCATCCCGCCCAGAATCATCCATCCCTTTCCACAATGTATCCCTATCCCCACCCAGAATCATCCATCCCTTTCCACAATGTATCCCCATCCCCGCCAAGAATCATCCATCCCTTTCCACAATGACCCGCCCCTACCCCTATGTAACACCTTTCCCTACCTACTAAGACCCGCCCCTACCCCTGCGTAACACCTTTCCCTACCTACTAAGAACCGCCCCTACCCCTATGTAACACCTTTCCCTACCTACTAAGACCCACCCCTATCCCTATGTAACACCTTTCC
>BLSH010160223.1:501668-524158 GCA_018402905.1 Glandirana rugosa | reverse complement strand
AACTTCCCTCTGGTCTATCAGTTGGCCAAGTGGGGCACCTATTCTAAGTTGCAGCACATGAGTTACCTCTTATGTTTGGGGTTATTTGTATAGGCTACACCTTTAGGTCCAGTTATGGGTTAACATTAACTTCTATCTTTCTTTGGGTTTATCAATCTCCATTTTTATCTAAATGGGGAGAGTATGTCGCCCTCTATCAATCTTTTCTGGCAAAGTGATTTAGAGAGCTAACATCGAAATCTCCTCATATTATAAATAGGCCTGGACTGCTTCCCAGTTCAGCTTAGAGATATATATTTCTAATCACATTATACTCCCCCTCCCTCCATTTTGGTGGGAGGGTTTGGTATACCTATGTAATTCTACTATATTGCTATGTAATTTATATTCAATTATCCTAAAACGCTACATATATATATACCAATGCCAAATAGAATTCTAGATTATTGCCTCTGACACTGGGCCATTATATTTTCTATTTCTTTTGAATTACAGACCTTTGTGATCTTATGACTCAGGCCTTAACAACTGTGTCTCTCAACAATATCCATATAGGAGTCAGGGCTGTCGTATCCTGTCTGGCCAAATTTTGGGAGGCTCATTGGTGACTGAGGAGGCAAGGCGGTGGTGGTGACCCATTGGGCCACCTACTTACAGGTCGTTCCAGCTGACAGTGGCATCTGAGATTGTTTGTATACATGCGAATCATCCTACGTGTTCTCCTTCTCAAGGTATCTTTGTGACTTGTCTTGAGGTTTCCTTAGCATTTCTGTGCTTCTAAAAGTATGTTCAAATATTAATTTTTTGTATTACATTCTAGAATACACTTCTCTATCTGTGCCCCCGAAGAAAGGACAAGACCCTGAAACGCGTCGGGATTTGAGAAGTTTACCTGAATGACTGCATGTATACTGTTTTTATGCACGGATTGGTTGACAATCCAATCTTATGATTTTATCTTCTAATGTACAAATAAAAATTGTTAAATCTTTTTAATAAATTTGATTGTCGGTCTGCCTTAAAAGTCCCAACCATTTGGGGTTATTTCTCTGTTTGACATTATAAGTCCAGGGACGACGGCAGTCAGGTTTAGATACCCGGGTGGTGAATGCATCTATATCAGGTGCAGAAAGGTCACCAGTCCTTGCATATAGCGTGTGTGAACAAGCCCTCAGAATGCATTCTACCTGCAGTTGATGTCCTTCTAACCTGCATTTAACCTGCTTCAAGTGGGTTTTGCATTCCCTTAGACTTGTATGGGAATGCAAAATCTGTCTTATGCAAACAAAAAGACGTTGACATGGGCCACTGGGAAGACTCTGTTGCCATGTAAGAGGCAAAAGGGAAAAATAATAAATTAACATATTATTGCATAAAAATAATCAGTGGAATGCAGGTGCAATGTCAAGCTCCTGTACTTCTGCTTTCGTTTCATACCTCTGTACAGTCATCCTGTTAGAAAACAGGTGGAAGTGTGAATGAACTATGATAGCCCCATCAGCACCCTAATTGAGAACTACTACAATAGCTGTCTGCTGCAGTGGCTTATGGGACTTTTGCTGGACAGATTGTTGTGAATGAATCAAATGGCTGTGTGGGCAGACAGGATCCCCCACCTGCTGTCACAAGAGAAGGGGATCGGGGGGTACGGGAGGTGGTGCTGGAGCATGTTACACCCTAAATACAGGTGTACCATCTAATACAGGGCTCAACAAAACCCCAGGCGCCAGGTCGCCATCACGACCAGAAACCGCATCCTGGCGAGCAGCAGCCGATCATTCTCTCCACTCACTATCTTAACCACTTACTTAACGCCCGCCGCCGTTGTACGTTGGTACTTTGCCGTGGAATACCGTTGCTATGGTAGCTGATAGCTACCATAACCCTGGTATTTTCTGAAATGGCTGCCGGTCGGCTTTCAGATAAAAGTGGTCTCTGCAGCGGATTTGCCATAAGATCACTTTTATCGGGGGCGGGAGAGGTGCCCCCCGCCACTTTCCGGTCGTCTCCGCTGCTTACCGGATCCGTCGGTAACAGCAGAGATGATCCGGTCTGCTTCCCTCACTGCCTGGATGCCGGCTGAGGGTAAGATGGCCCCCCACTCGACTCCATGGCATGCAGTTGGGTGGTAAAAATGTGCAGTAGAGACATGTTTTTGCCATCCACCAACGGCCACCCTTAAGCTGCATTAGACAGCAGATGAGGGCGTTTTACATGCCGTAATTAGGCGTAATAAGGAGTTTCCCCCATAACAGGTTTTTAGTGTCACTCTGGCCAGCCTATAACCCTGTGTTACGGTGTTACGTTGGAGTTATTGACTAGCTGCTCTGCTCTGAGTAAGTTAGGGGGGCGCAAATTACTTGCCTTAGCCCGGGTGCTGACAACCCTCACTACGCTAAAAAAAAACTGGCCCCTAACTTTTTTAGCTGGCTCCTAGATTCAAAGCAAATTTGTCAAGCCCTGCCATACGATCACTTAGACCAGGGGTAGGCAACCTGCGGCCCTCCAGCTGTTGTAGAACTACATTTCCCACGAGACATTGCAAGGCTGATGGGTACAATTACTCCCAGAGGCATGATGGGACTTGTAGTTTTGCAACAGCTGGAGGGCCACAGGTTGCCTACTGCTGACTTTGACAGTGGTATTATTCTTAGGATTTTCTGATCGTGTGTATGGGCCATAAGGACAACATCTTACCTGTATACATTACAAGATCATAAAACGATTTCATAGATACAAAACAAGATTCTTATATTAGTATCCCGCAGAACATAGTCCAGCATGAGAGCTAGATAGAATGAGAATTGTAAATCACCTTGATAGGCATTCCTATAATGCAGATTTTCTAACCTCTAGATGACCGATGGATTTTTATTAATTATGTATGTATGTCGTTTTAATGCGCATAAAGCAAAAGGTAAGCAAAATAATTTATTATTATATGAATATTATTATTAATATTATACAGGATTTATATCACACCAACAGTTTGTGCAGTGCTTTAGAAAATAAGGGAAGAAAGTACAGTTACAATATATTTCAAGACTAGGAGGGTTAAAGAGGTTGTATACTGAAAAAAAAAAAACCTGTAAGGCAAAGGCATAATGAGCTAGTATGCACCGCATCAGAGGCGTAACTAGAACCTTCAGGGCCCCGGTGCAAGAAATTATGAAGGGCCCCCTGACCAGGGCCCTTGCCTCTTCCCACAGATCCTGGGGCCCTTTACTCCTATTGCAGGTCCCTTTATTACAGTACTGCACCTGGGCCCTTTCACAAGTTCTGCAGCAGACCCCCTTTCTGCCATCTACGGGCCGCATCATGGGGGAGAAATGCCAGGACCCGGTCTCAATTGCAACCTTCGCAATCTTGATTGTTCCCTCACTGGTGTCAGTAGTTTTTAATTTTTATTTTAGTTTTATTTGTTTATTTTTTTTACCATTTCATTTTATTTCTTTTACAATTTTATTTTTACAATTTCTACATTTTTTTAGGAGCTCTGTTGGGGGGCTTTGATGAGATATCAGGGGTCTAAACAAACTTCAGCTGCACAGAATGAATGGACAGGAATAGCTGTGCACCGAGCCTCCCATTCATTCAGAAATGGAAGTATAGTAAAACCAGTTACTATGCTTCAGTTATAAATGAACCAATTGGTACCAATCACTGACTCTGTTCATTTAGAAAAGAAAGGAGCCGGTAAATGACAAATTCCCATCTCTCCATAATGAAACATCTTCTACAGCAGCTGGCAGGAGAGAGGAGGGGGGAAGACAGCAGCTCTGTGGGGGGGGGGGGGGGGGGGCACCAGGGAGGCACACAGGGACCCTGGGAACAGCAGAAGACAAGTAAACTGGATAGAGGAAAATGGAGGAGATTGGGTTCTCTAAATGCCACCCCCGCCATCCCTCCTATCCAGGTGTACAAGGGAGGCACACGGGCCCCCTCAACCCCTGCAACCTCTATCGTTACACCCCTGCACCGCATACTAGCTCATTATGAAATATTCACCTTAGAAAGAAGCTCCCGCAGGGCTGTCTGGTCCCTGCAGAGGGAGCGAACATCTTTGCTGTGTGGATTCTTCCCGGTTCACGGCTCCGGTGCTGTGAGCATGAGTGAGCATGCGCGGGAGCCCGTCTTTCCGACGGACTTATCAGCAGGGTCCGGTGCTATCTGCCGCCTTCGCCAGCACATCACTGCACATGCGCCAAGTGGAATATCTCCTAAACTGTACAGGTTTAGGAGATATTCATTTTACCTACAAGTAATTATAGGCTTACCTGTGGGTAAAAATCACTTTTGGGGGTATACAACCACTTTAAGAAGGGTCACAGTTTATCATTTAAATGACAAGCTGTTAAGAAAGAACAGCCAGTATCACTATTCTGACCCAAAGATACAGAGTGGTGAAAACCTGCCATGTACACAGCTATTGGGGAGATATGTGTTCTTCTACAATTTACCCTCAAAAGCTTATTTCAGAACATGTAAGATAATACCTATGCTAAGACATAGCTTGACACATATAGGGCTTGGAATCCAAGATCCTTAAAGTGTTACTAAACCCAGTAATATGATATGCCCACAGCTTATAAATCTTCTTATTGCATTAAAATACTGCCACTATATACCTTTTTGGAGGATCTGTATACCACATTTACATGATACACTGCACAGATTCTTCATGCTGAGAGTTCAGGTAGGAGGAGATTTCCAATATAGCCTGTATACACGCCCACATGTGTGATGTAAATATCATGTGACCTGGCTATCTCTAAGAACAAGGAAATGTTCTCTCCAGCATAAAAGACACAACTGAGCATGTGCAGGCAGGCTAACCTGCCTGTGTTAAGCTGTTCTTTTTGCAGATAGACAGTGCAGGAGGGAAGGATCTATGGAATACAAGATAAAACAGTCTTTTTACACATTGCAGAGCATTAACACCTTTGTTTCCACAGTGAGTATAACAAGCATGCTATGCTGCATATACAGACTGATTTTACTGTTGTGGGTTTAGTAACGCTTTAAAGCTGAAGTTTAATCTGCTTATATTTTCCCTTCCCTGGTTCTTCCCTTCCCCCTCATCACCATGCCAATATCATTTTTAAATAAAACATTTGTTTTTCCCTTACATACCTTATTTTATACCCAGTAATGTCATCACTTGGTCTCTGTGCTTCTCTCTGCAATGCCGGCAGATCATGGCTGGTGGGTGTTACTGTCCTGAAAACAGCAGACCACCCTAGGTAATGCCTACATGTGATGCTGAGTGCCCATGATTGAAAGAACTGACGTCCAGTGAATGAAAGGGACAGGTCATGGACAGTCAAGTCAAAATAGAAAGGCATAGATGATGCTGGAGGCTTAATATTCCCCCATTTTTTCACTTTTCCAACGACAATTGTTGCCCCTTGTTTTGGAATATATTTTCTGGGAACATTTGATCCCGGTTTTGTATATAGACACTTATTTGTACCTTTTACCTACTGTTCTAGGATCGGTCACGTATCCTTTTATCAAATAACATACAAGTGACCTATCTTTTTCTTCCCTGTATTCTACTTTCAAATCAGGGGTATCCCTGCCCTTATACCCCATGGTGCTATGGTTCCATCTGGCTGTCACAACCCGATGCAAATCTGTTATACGCTATCCTGCTAAGACCGCTGCTATAAGCCGCCGTCTTTGGATGAGGCCCCTCAATTAGGGCTGTTTTCTGGAGCTCTCTAGCTCTGTTCGTTTCACTTTCCCTTTCTCTCCTCCCCCCTTCCACTTTTCCTCCCCTTTTGCTTTGGCATACATGGTGCACTGTTCCCTGAACTGGATACACTGACTTTCCTGGACGCCCTCTACTTTGTTGTACCAATAGGATCACCTGATGAAGCTATTGGCGAAACGCGTAGTGATCCTTTGGTGCTGACATTGCATATTCCGGTAGTTTGGCCTCCAACCACTAAGGGCTTTCTTTGACCTCCTTTTTTTTCTTTTTGGATACTATCTGTGGGCCTTCTACATGGATCTCTATGTTCAGCTCCCTATGTATCTACATTTGGAACAGGATCCATATTTGTCTTTTAACCACATGTAAGTGTTGTAGTCCTTTCCTATTTGGGATTTCAGTGGCAGCCTTTAAAGTCTGCCTTTTTCCTCCCCTTTTTTCTTTTGTGTTCTCAGATGATGCTGGATGTCTTTCAGCCAGAAAATGAGATGAGCTCTGTGGGACTTACTGCAGTTTCTAATGCACACTGTGAGAAGCTCACAGTACCCAGTGAAATCAGACTATAGATCAGGACATGTTATAATCTGATTTCATAACTACTTTAAGCCCCCGTTCACATCAGGCCGATTTGCCATATCTAACCACATGCCAAAGCAGAGCCAATAGTCGGCAATGGCATCGATACCTGACCTACTTTTGGCGACTTCGGGGGCGATTTCAATAGAAATCTGTGCATGAGCCTGCACAGATGTGTTTTAAATTGCCCCTGAAGTCGGACTGAAATACCAGTTTGAAATCAGCTGAACTCGCACAATTTCAGACCCGCATTCAGTGTGAACCTAGGCTTAGACTGGGCTCACACTGTCGCGCCTGGAAATTGCGGCTTGCTTGCGACTTCATTAACAGAAGTCAATGTAAGTCGTGAAGACGTTGCCCCAAAGCAGCACAGGGACCTTTTTCTAAGTCGCACCGATTAGAACAGTTCCATTGCAGTTAATGGGGTACCACTTGTCATGCGACTTTAAACTCTCAAGCCGCATGACAAGTCTTGGCAGTGTGAACCGAGCCAACAACTGTTTAGTGCAAGGGCCTAAATAATTGGATTGTTTAGCTGGGGTCCATATATTCTACGGTTTTGGTAAATTTAAATTGATTGTGTGGTCATATTGTAACATGTATGGTATCCCTAAGCATTTTCAGTACAGGAGAGGAGCCTGCACAATAGTGGAGTTCAGAAATGCGGGATGGAGCACAGTTTCCAATGACTGACAGGTGTCATTGTCTTTATATGGAGTGAAATCAAACAGCCCATACAGGAGCAAACGTACCGCGCTTCTTGCCTGTACGACACGGCGGACAGCTCCGCAGTTCGAAGGGTTAATTTAGTTCCAAGCCGCAATGCTCCACCGATCACAAAGTTACCTCATCGTACTTTCCAATTCCAAGAGTAGCCCATAGCATCCAATCACACATCACCAGATAATTAAGGGTAATGAGTGGCCGGTTGTTCTGGGTCGCTCTACTCTGGACGCTGTCATTGCCTAATGAAATAATAGCACACAGTAATGTCACCGGTGTCCCTCTATGAGTTCAGGTAATGGCAATGGGATGATCAGAGATGCAGCAGTACCGGAACAAGAGCACCGAGAGCTCTACATGGCTTGGCAAGACATTCACAGGGAGGGTCAAAGGGATTTAAATAGTGCCCATGAATTAATGATGTAGCTGCAGCAGGAAGGAGTGCAGACAGCAGCCCTACATCCTCCCTGCTTCAAGGGGCATCTTACCTGCTGCTGGTACAGGTCCTTGTCACTGGGATGGAGCAGGCATCCACTCCTTGGTGTAGAAGAGAGGAGACAGAGGGAGGAGGAGAGATCCAGGGAGGGAGATGTGTAGGAGAAAAGGAGCCCTGCCCCTACAGGAGACTCACAGCCACAGGGGAGGGGGAGTGACACAGAGGAGGGGAGCCAACAGCCAAGGATGCCACTCATGGATTGGAGAGTAGAGGATGGGCATAGAAGGATACTGAGGACAGCTATGGGATCAATCAGGGGGTGAGAGCGGTGACACCGGCCATGACAGCACTGCATATACAGCCAAGCCTGCACTGATGGGTTAATGCACAGCCTGCACACAGGAAAAAGGGGAAGTCTGTCATCATGTGCGGAAGTCAGCAGTTCAAGTTAATTTTTAGACATGAAATCTGCAGCCTCAGACAATCTGCCACTTGTTCTTATCGGCTGAGCTGGAAAATGCTATTTGACCCAATAAAAAGCCTGAGCCGAAGTCGCTTTACGTTGACTGAGAGCCAGGATTAGGAATCCCCTGGCAGGCTTGGGGCACCCCCTGCTGATGCCAGGTGGAGGTGCATGTTTCTGTGTAGGGCCCATTCAAACCGTCGCCTTAAGAAGACACACATGGCGTTTCCTCAAAGAGCATGATGCGTTTTTAGAGCACTATTTAGGGCTCATTTAGATCAGACAGAGTCAAACGCATTTTAAATGCAGTATGAATGGATATGCAAGAAAAAAATGCCAGTAAGAATAGTTTACATCATTGCGATGCTTTCATGTGTGTTAAAGAAAAAAGTACAGCATGCTTTTTTTCCGCAAGTAAACACATTGAAACTCAAGTGAACACACGGCAAACACATGGATCGAACTTGTAACTCGGTACAAAAAAAATGTCATAAGGGACGCATTTACACCACAATCCTTGTGTTCAGTGTGCAGTTCCACATGGGCGTTTACAGTGAGGGAAAAAAGTATTTGATCCCCTGCTGATTTTGGACGTTTGCCCACTGACAAAGAAATGATCAGCATTTAATTTTAATGGCAGGTTTATTTTAACAGTGAGAGACAGAATAACAACAAAAATATCCAGAAAAACACATTTCAAAAAAGTTATACACATTTATAGATATATTACCCTGGAGAATAAACTGGCAGTTGTTGCAATATTTTATGTCACTGTTCCTGCGCAGCGGTCTTTCAAAAGCAATTTTTTTGGAAAAAATACACTTCAATGAAAAAGGAAACCGTAAAGTTAGCCCATTTTTTTGGTATAATGTGAAAGATGATGTTACGCCGAGAATTGTGATCTTTATTCTAAGCAAAAAAAATCATGATTCTCATTTTATCCAGAATCGTACAGTTCTAAGCAATCAGACAAGTTCATCCAGCGCCAGAGGCATAACTAAAACCTTCAGGGCCCTGATGCAAGAAACCATGGCGGGCTCCCCTGAACCTCAGGCAGGGCCCTTCCCTTCAAGCCCAGGGCCCTTCCCACACTGATCCCGAGACCTTTAACTCCCATCGTGGGGCTTTTTATTACAGTCTGGGACCTTTTCACATACTGTATACTATATTGTCAAAAGTATTGGGACACCTGCCTTTATACGCACATGAATTTTATTGGCATTCCAGTCTTAGTCCGTAGGGTTCAGTATTGAGTTGAGCTATAACAGCTTCACCTCTTCCGGGAAGGCTGTCCACAAGGTTTAGGAGTGTGTCTATGTGAATGTTTAATCATTGTTCCAGAAACACATTTGTAAGGTCAGGCACTGATGTTGGATGAGAAGGCCTGGCTCGCAGTGTAATTCATCCCAAAGTTGTTCTACTGGGTTGAGGTCAGGACTCTGTGCAGGCCAGTTACTCCACCCCAAACTCACTCATTCATGTCTTTATGGACCTTGTTTTGTGCACTGGTCCAAATAATTTGGTGGAGGGGGGATTATGGTGTGGGGTTGTTTTAGAGGGAACTCTTAAGGCGTCAGCATACCAAGACATTTTGGACAATTTCATGCTCCCAACTTTGTGGGAACAGTTTGGGGGTGGCTCCATCCTGTTCCAACATGACTGTGCAACAGTGCACAAAGCAAGGTCCATAAAGACATGGATGAGCGAGTTTAGGGTGGAGGAACCTGACTGGCCTGCACACAGTCCTGACAGCCTCCTGCAGCCATTGAATGCCTGCAGCAGGGAAAGGAGGAGAAGCAGACTTTTAGAGGCTGTGGGAGGAAAATGGAGGGCATTAGTTCCTCTATATGCCCCCCCCCCACCATGCCTCCTATCCAGGTTTACAGGGGAGCCCCATGGGCAACACAATATGTATTTGGTGTGCGTTTTACATGCATTTTCTTCCTTTTCATTTTCAGATATTTACTGGGAAATATGAACATGCAACTTGAAAAACGCACTTATTAAAATGTCTATTGCATTTTGAGTGCATTTTTCATACATTGCCATTGACTAAACAGCAATGCATGTTTTTACCAAACAACACGAAAGATGCAGCAAGTGGGATTTTTTGAAAACGCAACGTACTGATGTGAACAGCTTCATAGATTATAATGGTAACTAGTTTTCATGCCTATTTAGCACACTATGATCCAGAATTATTTTATTTTGGCACTCTTCACCTTGTTTTTCCACCAAATTGAACCTATTCTTGTTGTAAAGTTTATCCTGGATTAGCGCACTGTTGACAGATGGCAGAAAGCCAAGAGACTATCAAAACAATAAAAAAAAACAGCCAAAAAATTCTGCACAAATGGAGAGTTATGTAAGGACACCGAGACTTGCAACACCAAGGACGGGTGATGTAGAGGGGCCTGAAGTGCACTACAGAAGTGTGGCCAAAATGCAGGTGGCTCTAGGCATTATTACCATCTTGTTCTTGTGTAGGACCAACTGGGGGTCTTTACAGGACAAGGTTGCAAGCTTAAAGACACAACCTCACAAAGGTGATGGCAACAAGGAGGAGTTAAGAAAACCCAAGTTAAATCCTACAGAGTCATAAGTGGCTGAATAGGAGGAGCCACATGAGACACAACCAGTACATAATCTGTAACCCAGCCTTTCTCAACCAGGGTTCCTCTGGGGATTTATAGGCGTTTCTTGAGCAATGAGCAACTTCTGCCTCTCAGATGAGTAACCACTGAAAATGTTTTAAGCTATCCGCAAGAGGAGATTCTTCATAATGACCAAAATGTAAGGAGCCTTCTTCCTAGCAATCATCATACTAGTGCTGTGAGCTGTAGGCATAGATATTATTAGCATGGGTTCTTTGAGCCTGGAAAATTATTTCAAAGGTTCCCTTATGTTAAAAAAGGTTGAGAAAGCCTGTTTTAACCAAACAATGGGAGATAAAATAGCAAAGGCTGACATTTGTCATTTGATGGTATTCGGGCAAAATGCTGATCCAAGTCTGATTGCAGAAAGTTCAGGACACTTCCCATCAAGTATTTGTTAGTGTGATATTTGGGGGTTGTTTAGCTCAAGTGTAGCGCCCACTAGCTAGAACAGTCCACACCAGAATTTCCATTTCAGGGCATGTTGGCCCACTTTTATTAAAGAAAGTTCAAGAAAGCAAAATCAAAGGTTTTCCCTCGCAGGGGGTTTTCACCATCAATACCAAATCACGATAAATTCAGCCTCCTGGCTTATACATATAGCAGTGCTGCTCAGGTCTTCAAACACCGTCCATATAGATAGCAGCTCCTCACTGCTCTGACCCTCAGACTTGGGTCTCTGGTTTTCACATAAGCACTCTTTGGCTTTTTCCAGTGCACACCTGCACTCTCTGACTTCTCCCTTGCAAGCCTGGACTCCTCGGGAAGGTGGAGCCCGAACCATAGTCAGGTGTCTACAAATAGCCCAGCACACACCTGATCAGTCAGTGTGCTGGTGGATCACAAAATCAGGACCCAGGACTCAGGATTTCATCCCACCCAGATGGCTAAGAAATCCACGGGCTCCAGGTCCAAAGGTGGACTTTTCTAAGCAATGAGGAAACTGAAAAGCCAGTTTCCTCCCACATAAGCAAACTTCCTGGAGGGGCTTCCTGGAGCCCCTCAACCCGCCTGGCTGAGAATCCTGCATCCTTTCCCTGGTGGAGTACCACACTACCACACTAGGTTGACATTTTCTTTTCTCTCACCAAGTGATGTAAGCCTTCCATATTCTATGGTAGGCTTTATGGGAGGTAGTCTTCTTAAATCCTGGACTTCAACAGCCATACCTTTACAGCCAGTGACTGTGAGGCAGGGCAGTAAACTGTTCTTTAAGAAAGGAGATCCAGTCAATCTTAGATAACCTATGGGTTATCATAGTTTGAGCAAAGAGGAGTACCACGTTTGCCCGGGACAGTTTGAAGCTATGCCCTCTTTCTCAATCCTGTAGCATAGACAAGGAAAGTGTTTCAAAGAAAGAAAGACATAGATGGTGCTGTAGTGATTCCACAAAACCATCAGAGCATCCACTGTTTCTGTCAAAAGATCTATTGACAGAAAACGGAAACAAATCTATTCAAACTGTGGCTGAGCCTGGGGGCCAGGAGGTCCACATCTGGTGTCCTGGAATGCATCAGGGTGTAAGGACCTTTCCCCATATCCAGATGCTGCTGGTTGAGGTAGAATCCTTTCCAGCAAGACTTCTGGTTCCTCACTGATGGTTGATGTATGCTGCTGCTTTTGCGTTATCCAAAGGAATCTGAATCGGATGATCCTCCAGTCAGATCATCAGACAGGTGCAACCAAATTACCAAGAGTTACAGAATGTTGATTAGGAGACATGATTCCACTGAAGTCCCCTGCATGTGTGGAACTCCTCCACAGCCCTTCAGGCCAGCATCCATTGCTTGGATCTTTAAAGACGTCAGAAAAAAAAAGTTCTAAACTGCAGAGCTAGATTCCAAGCCAGCAAATCAGAGATAACCTGGATCTATGTATCAAGCAAGTTTGTTAGGAAAAGACTGGCCTGTTGAAGTCTGGCTGCTCTTGTGGACTTTTTTGCAGTTTTTGCCGTTCACGCACGCTCCCGCGCGTGCACGCGCGCCCGTGCCGGAAACAGCGCCAAACTGCCCTATTTAAGCTTCCTGCACCTGTCAGCAGGTGCTTTCTGTTCTACAGCATTATCCTCCTGCACCCACTTATGCGCCTGCACCAGCTATCCACGACCATCCGCTTGTCTGACCCCTCTGTACCTTTGCTGCCAGCCCGTGAACGAACCCAGCCTGGACTTTGACTACTCTTCTGCCTGCCCGATTTGTTCCTCTCTGAACCGCCAGTTGCCGACCCAGCCTGCACGACCATCCTTCAGTCTGCACGACCATCTGGAGCTTCACATCACCACCAGTGACCATCCAGCCCTCGTGCCATCCCACACTCTGGGACTTCCTGTCTACACTACCAGGGGTCCCCGAATCAGGTGTGTAAGAGTGGTTGTTCCCTTCTTAGACAGACTCCTCCGCCAGGACCGTGACAAGTTGGTTTGTCTAGAGATTGAACTAGTTTGCTCCAGGCCAAAATAATGTTATTCTGCAGACCAACATTTTAGCTAGAGTTCTCCATATATTTACAGACAGCACTAGTATCAGCTTCTGGCTGTTCTAGGTTTTAGCTGGCACTCGCCAATAGAAACCAATATGGCATTCGAAAGCTGGGAAACTGTATTAGCTTGAAAGCAAGGCCAACCGTGAGTGAGTCACCCACACACTCCACTAGGAGGCCTGCTTTAAAACAGGGCAGTAAAAGGCTTGCCTGCACATAGTCCACAGCTCAAGCAAAACTCCAACCCTGCATCTTGTGTGCAAAAATGGCAGGTTATCAACCTTTCACTCAGCATTCTCCTGATCACCATAGCAACTACCCACCAATGGCTGGGGACACTTCCTTGACAAGCTCTTCCCATTTTTTAGTAAGAATGATCTTCAATATAGCAACTCACAACAAATACTCCTTAAGTAGGCAATGTACCTCATATTACCTGGTATCAGGGGTTTGAAGAATTTGTCTTAGTTCCTCAATGCATCTTTCTCTGACCAGGCATCTCTATTTCCACCAGCCTACTGGCCTCTACCCAGACCCTAAATTTGATGTTTTTTAGGAAGGATATGAACTCACCTTACTTTCGGGGAAGATTTAATAAAAGTTCTCCCTTAAAGGGGCAGTGAATTCTCCCCTACCTACAAGCTGATTGTGGCTTCCCAGGGACAAACTCTTCCAAAACTGATATTTGAGAATTTCATCTGACAGCACATATGCAGCAGAAGACTCAGAGGCTTCCACAGCTGCAGGAATGCCACATAAAGATTCTGGAGGGGGAAAAAAAGTACACTTACGACCTCTGCATTCTGAGTCAGCAATCAGAGACCTGATAGAGCAGGACTGACACCTTTGCACTTGAGATTCAACTTGTGGCTCTGCTAATTAGAGGCAACACCATTATGACACCAAGAAAAAACCTTGGGTACCCACAAACTAGCCTTATGAGAGCAGTGGAGGTTCTTATTTTTGTAATCACAGTACAGAGTATAGAGCATAATAAGAAGTAAATATAGCTTGTAGGTGATACAAGATATGGGAGAACATAAGCAATACATGTATGATCCAAAATTATTTTTTATTAACAAGAAGTACGTTGGCACATCATTGACATGGGCAACAACATCTCAACCAGAGCGAGGTACAATAGGTAATGCAGATAGAGAGAACAACCAAAGAAATTGATACCATAGCACGGGTAACGTCTTAAAATGCCAGTCACCTGACAGCAAAGAAAAAAAAACACGTGGTGAAGGATAAGGCAGTAGAGCATGGGTGCTCAACCTGTGGCCCTTCCAGCTGTTGCAGAACTACAAATCCCATGAGGCATTACAAGGCTGCCAGTTACAAGGATGACTCCCAAAGGCAGAGGCATGATGGGATTGGAGTTCTGCAACAGCTGGAGGGCCACAGGTTGAGCACTCGTGCAGTAGAGGTTCAAAGGCTTGAGATGACAATGTCATTGTATGTGGCAGCCAGGACTAACTTAGGCAAAAACTTGTGATCCTTGCAAATAGGAGCAGTGATGGAAAGAAACCACCTCCCACTGAAAAAAGCAGGAACAGAGTGTGAAGTCCGTGTGAACATTTATGCAGCTGCTGACTCAGAACAAGAAATAATGGTGGTGCTAAACAATACCAGTAATGTGGTAGTTACCAATGCTCAAACACAAACTAAAGAGACCACAGCTGTGGACCTGGAGGGTGAACTTTTCTCAGTAGAAAAAAAAATGTCCATTCTCCTAGGACACTATAAAAAAGCTGAAGGTGGGAGTGGGTGAGATTATATTAGACCAATGACTTTGCCAGTGTCCAATTCCTCTTGTAGTCGGTGGTAGAACCCAGTCACACCTGGATAACTGAATTCTGTGTCCCTTAATAAACGATAAACAAAAACACATTACGCACATAAAAATTTAATAACGTCGGACAAAACCAGTTGTAGCAACCTCTAGGCAGGTGCTAGAGGATACATTTTTCTGGAGATTAGGAGAATTTAGTCAGGCCTGTTTATTTTCATTCTTGGCTGGCTCAGGGTAGGGCTGGGTGACTCACAGGTAGCATCACTGTCACCTTCCTCTTCTTTCTAGAAGGTATTTAAAAGAGAGGAGGAGAGGAGAGGTGGAGCTGCCTGGGGTATTCTGAGGAGCCTTGACCGATCTCTAACCTGGATTGGCTGGTGGCAGGCCTCCTTAAATACCCAGGGTCAGTCCAACCAGGGGAGAGTTGTCGGGTGAAAGAGCAGAAGTGAGAAAGTGTGGAGGCTGTCGGGGCAACTGGAGAGCTCCCCAGTCTGGGGGGGGGTGACCTTGGGCCAGGGCTTGGGTGCATCCGGGAGGTGTGAAGAGATCCTGCAGGAGAGGCACATGAGAGAGCAAGTAGAGGACTGTGGGAGAGAACACTACTAAGAGACTCCAGGGAGGACAACTGGTCGCAGCAAGTGATGTGCTGGTGAGTGAGGCACAGTCAGGAGGACTGGGGAGGAACGCCTGAGAGAACTGGGAGATTGCAGTTTGCGATGGGTGCAGAACCAGAAGAGTGGACTGTGGGAAGGGCAGAGGGCAGTGGAGAGAGGTCATTGCAGCCAGGCTGGCTCACAGGGCCTGAAGAGAGCTATCAGGGATTGGTAGCTGAGTATAGGACAGCTAGCACCTGAACTATTTCTACACCACCGGGTCCCGAGGCCCCTGCCCACAAAAGGCAATCCACTGAGGCCTGGCTGAGTTAGCGTCAGGCCTAACCATGTGGTGCTAGCTAGTCTGCTGGAGTAACAGTCTGCAGCAAGTGGAGTGCTGGCGGAGTAAAAGTCTGCAGTAAGTGAGGTGCTGGAGGAGTAACGTTTTGCAACAAGTGAATTGCTGGAGGAATAAAGGAAAGAGGTCTTAAGCAACAGTTGTGCTGGAGAGAAGACTGGAGTGTATATACTGGAGTGTATTTACAGTCAGGTCCATAAATATTGGGACATCGACACAATTCTAATCTTTTTGGCTCTATACACCACCACAATGGATTTGAAATGAAACAAACAAGATGTGCTTTAACTGCAGACTTTTAGCTTTAATTTGAGGATATTTACATCCAAATCAGGTGAACGGTGTAGGAATTACAACGGTTTGTATATGTGCCTCCCACGTTTTAAGGGACCAAAAGTAATGGGACAGATTAACAATCATAAATCAAACTTTCACTTTTTAATACTTGGTTGCAAATCCTTTGCAGTCAATTACAGTTTGGAACGCATAGATATCACCAGACGCTGGGTTTCATCCCTGGTGATGCTCTGCCAGGCCTCTACTGCAACTGTCTTCAGTTCCTGCTTGTTCTTGGGGCATTTTCCCTTCAGTTTTGTTTTCAGCAAGTGGAATGCATGCTCAATCAGATTCAGGTCAGGTGATCGACTTGGCCATTGCATAACATTCCACTTCTTTCCCTTAAAAAACTCTTTGGTTGCTTTCGCAGTATCCTTCAGGTCATTGTCCATCTGCACTGTGAAGCGCCATCCAATGAGTTCTGAAGCATTTGGCTGAATATGAGCAGATAATATTGCCCGAAGCACTTCAGAATTCATCCTGCTGCTTTTGTCAGCAGTCACATCATCAATAAATACAAGAGAACAAGTTCCATTGGCAGCCATACATGCCCACGCCATAACACTACCACCACCATGCTTCACTGATGAGGTGGTATGCTTTGGATCATGAGCAGTTCCTTTCCTTCTCCATACTCTTCTCTTCCCATCACTCTGATACAAGTTGATCTTGGTCTCATCTGTCCATAGGATGTTGTTCCAGAACTGTGAAGGCTTTTTTAGATGTTGTTTGGCAAACTCTAATCTGGCCTTCCTGTTTTTGAGGCTCACCAATGGTTTACATCTTGTGGTGGACCCTCTGTATTCACTCTGGTGAAGTCTTCTCTTGATTGTTGACTTTGACACACATACACCTACCTCCTGGAGATCTGGTGTTCTTGATCTGGCCAACTGTTGTGAAGGGTGTTTTCTTCACCAGGGAAAGAATTCTTCAGTCATCCACCACAGTTGTTTTCCGTGGTCTTCCGGGTCTTTTGGTGTTGCTGAGCTCACCGGTGCGTCCTTTCTTTTTAAGGATGTTCCAAACAGTTGATTTGGACACGCCTAATGTTTTTGCTATTTCTCTGATGGGTTTGTTTTGTTTTTTCAGCCTAATGATAGCATGCTCTTTAGATCTCATATTGAGAGTTGACAGCAACAGATTCCAAATGCAAATAGCACACTTGAAATGAACTCTGGACCTTTTATCTGCTCCTTGTAAATGGGATAATGAGGGAATAACACACACCTGGCCATGGAACAGCTGAGCAGCCAATTGTCCCATTACTTTTGGTCCCTTAAAAAGTGGGAAGCACATATACAAACTGTTGTAATTCCTACACCATTCACCTGATTTGGATGGAAATACCCTCAAATAAAAGCTGAAAGTCTGCAGTTAAAGCACATCTTGTTTGTTTCATTTCAAATCCATTGTGATGGTGTATAGAGCCAAAAAAGATTAGAATTGTGTAGATGTCCCAATATTTATGGACCTGACTGTAGCAGTCCCAAGCAAGTTTGCACTAAATCTTGTGGGGGATCCCATATTTTCCTATCCCCATCCAAGTTCAATCCTATCAATAAAAAAAAACAAAAACAAAGCTATGGACTTTTCTGTGTCTCTGAGTGACTGAGAGATGGATGTCAGGCTGGGCAGGGTGACGGGTGAACCACTATATTCAGCAGTCTCTATGGGAACATGGCTACACAGATATTTTCTAAAAGCAGAGTATCAATAGAATAAAAAAACGCTGTTTACCAAATTTATATTTTCAGTAAAAAATACAATTATCTTTAGTGCATACAAACACTGTATTATGGAATTGAAATCAGAGCTTTGGCTAGGCCAGTCCATAACCCTTCATTTCTTTTTGCTGAGCCATTGCTTCATGGATTTTTATAGCAAGCTTGAAATCATTATCAAATTAAGACCACTTTCACACTGCAGCGGTAGCAACGGTCGCGGTAAAACCCTGCTAGTTTTAGCGGAGTTTTACCAGCTATATGGCTCTGTTATGCAGGCGGGGGCCCTGTGCTTTTAACCCCCCACAAGGGGTTAAAACAGGGTTAAAAGTGCTGGCGCTCCGCGCTACTGAGGCGGTGTACAGCCACTTCGGAAGCGCTTGTCATTGATTTCAATGGCAGAGGTGGTAGAGGAGCGGTATATGCACCGCACTCCTCACCGCCCCAAAGATGCTGCTTGCAGAACTTTTTGTAATGTCCCATAAGCGCACCGCCCCAGTGTGAAAGCACTCAGGACTTTCACATTGGGGGGATTTTTTAGGAGCTTTACAGGCGCTATTTTTAGCTAAATAGTGCCTCAGTGTGAAAGGAGCCTTAAAGATCAATTTCTGGTTTGGCTTCAACTTATGACAAGATGGCCTCACATTCTCATTAAGGAAGAAGTAGGGCCAAAGCTCTTTTGGCCCTACTTCTCCTGTGGGTCACAAAAGTGCACTTAGTTCTGCACTCCTGCGGCCTGTATTCAGCCAAGAGCGGGCTAAAGTCCACTAGCAGCTTTGGCGTCAATGAGCCGGTCCAGGCTCTGGAGAGGCCACAACTTTAATGTTGGGATCCACCCAGATGCCTGAGCGGCAGCTGGCTCAGCCTCTCAGTGCGCTGTTGAGAGCCTGAGCCAGCCGTTTTCACCTCCCTTAGAGCCCAGCACTCCAGTGAGCATTGGGGGGACTGACAGTTACCGGCTCTCTGCTCACTGAAGACTGTGAACCGAGCGGTCAGTGGTCTAAGTTGGCTTAGTTCTTGGTCTTTGAGGCAGACTGATGCTGCATCCATCTAGGTGAGTTTTTTTTTAATTCTAACACTTATCTTTTAGGCACACTTTGATATAATGTAGAATTCAGAGTTAAGTTGATGACCCCAGGCTGCTCAGGCCCTGAAGCAACAAAAGAAACTCCAAACCAAAAAATTATCATCACCTGTCTTCACAGTTGTTGAGCTTCCCATGAAATACCATATTCAGTTTCATCCAAATATGTCTACTGTAACTATGGCCAAACGACTTATCAGCCCACAGCACATTACTCCAAAAGTCCTGGTCTTTGCTCAATGGCAAAACTGTAGTCTTGCTCTAATGTTCTTTTTGGACAACAGCTTTTTCCTGTTGTGTATTTTAAATCTGTGTCCTTCTGATTGTAATTTGTGTGCATTTTGACACCAACTGTTGAAAGGTTTGGGGTTCTTGAAGACTTCTTTTACCATCAGATGTCTCAAAAGTCTATGTCACTTGTAGATTATTTTCTTACAATGGATAATCTAGTAATTTCAATAGTCCACTAATTTGGCAATCTTTTTAAATCCCTTGCCAGGCTCTAATATCTACAATCTCCTTTCTGAGGGTGTTAAAGTGGTTCTAAAGTCACAAGGTTCTTTTTTATCTTAATGCGTGTTATAAATATGCATTAAGATAAAAAAAACCTTCGATTTACAGATGCAACATCGAAAGGCCAATAAATGGAATATGACCCAGTGCTTGTAGGTCCTGATGGCTGTTAACAAATCACTATTATGCTTACTATGTCTTGTTGTTTCTTTTCTGGACTCTTGTACTGCCATGTATGTGTATGCCAATTTGTACCTTACCAGTAAACCTTTACTCTGTTAAAAAAAAAAAAAAAAAAAAAACCTTCTGTGTGCAGCAACCCCCCTAATACTTACTGAGTCCATCTCAATCCAGTGATGTTGCACAAGAGTCTTGGCTGCCCGGTACTCTCCCTCTTCATTGACTGAGACAGCTGCGGGCACCATTGGCTCCTGCTGCTGTCAATCAAAGTCAGTGAGCCAATGAGGAGAGAGAGGGGGTGGGTCTGAAACACAGCTCTGTGTCTGAATGGACACACTGAGCGGCGGCTCGGGTGCCCCCATAGCGAGCTGCTTGCTGTGGGGGCACTCGGCAGGCGGGAGGGGTCAGGATCACCGGCTAGGGACCCGAGAAGAGGAGGAAACAAAAAAAAACAAAACAAGCCTTTAGTAACACTGCAGGCTATTTTCACACTGGGGTGGGCGGGTGGGAGCGGCAAACCAGCGGCGATTTTTCGCTGTTATAGCGGCGCTATGGCTCCGCTATGCAGGTGGGAGTGCAGCGCTTTAAAACCCCCCACAAGGGGTTGAAAAGGGGTTAAAAGTGCCATCACGCTGCACTTCTGAAAGGGTGTGCAGCCGCTTCAGAAGCGCTTGCCATTGATTTTAATGGCAGGGGCGGTGGAGGAGCGGTGTAAACACGGCTCATCGCACCGTCCCAAAGTTGCTGCTCGCAGGACTTTTTGTAACGTCCTGCAAGCGTACCGCCCCAGTGTGAAAGCACTCAGACTTTTACACTGGGGTGGATGGGGAGGTGTTTTTCAGGCGCTATTTTTAGCCCAAAAGTGCCTGAAAACTGCCCCAGTGTGAAAGTAGCCTTAAGGTGGCTATACAGGGACCAGCTGAATTTCAATCCATCCATTTATGGCCGGTACTGTTTGAGAGCAGTTGACCTACTGATCAACTGCTCATGAACAGGCTTGCTGGAAAGCTTTTGTTCAAGCACAGTGGCTAAGTGGTTAGCACTCCCACCTAGCCGCACTAGGGTCGTCAGTTTAAATGCCAACCACGCCACCACCTGCCTGGAGTTTGCTCAATGTTCATCTGATGCATATACCCATACCTCCCAAATTTTTGAGATGGGAATGAGGGACACCTATTAGCAAAAGTATGTAGGCATAGGACATACACCCTGCCACGCCCCCTTAAAGGAGAATTATGCAAAAAAAAGTATTAGTTAAACCCCCAAGTACTTATTTTTACCACTATTATTCCTTTATATTGGCTTTTGAAATTTACAAACACAACAATTTAGAAATTAGATGAAAAGTTTAGCACTGGGAAACACTATTTAAAAGATAAAAAGTGCATTTTATATACAACTACATAGGGCAGACTAAAATGAGGGACAAATGTGGAGCAAAGAGGGACAGAGGGACTTTGTTCCAAATCAGGGACAGTCCCTCGAAATCAGGGACAGTTGGGAGCTATGCCTATACCTGATGTGCACAGTAATGCTGTTTGTGAACTGCAAAATCCAAATCATGCATGATATTGAATACACTACGTGTTATGATCCTGTGAAATAAGGCTAATGGAACACAGCCTGGTCCCTGTGCTCAGATGATTCTTGCATTACTACAGAGCTAGCTAGCTAGCAGATTAGAATCATTCTTCTACTTTTGATTATAACAGAACAGACACAGCAGGGTCACAAAATGTGAGAATGAAGATAGTGGTGTAGCACTGCTGCCCTCTAGTGTCAGATGGACTAACTGCTGTTCTATTTGACAACTAAAGTTTAGGTATGATCTTCATTGCTTAGTTTTATTTGTCCAGCTCAGGCCAACATAAGTATGCATACTCTATCTTATACCTGATCAATCCCTATGTAGGCTGCAACTCACTGTAGTAGTTGCAGCTACTTCAGTGATAACAAAAGTCTCTCCAGTGCGGAGTGGCTTTCCTTCTGCATATTAACCACAGGGGTGCATTCACACAGCACTGCTGCAATTCACAGAACGCCTTACTTTTTTCACTAGATACAAGAGGGTTTATTTACTAAAGGCAAGTCCACTATGCAAATCCACTTTGCACTACAAGTACATTTGGAAGTTCAGTCGCAGTAGATCTGAGGACGACATGCAAGGCAAATAAAGAAAACAGTATTTTTGCTTGCACATGATTGGATGATAGAAATCAGCACAGCTTCCCCTCATTTCAGATCTTCCCCACAGATTTAGAGCAGCGGTGGCTGGTGTATAAGGGCACCGCCTCCCCACTGGCTAAAAAGAAAAAAACAAAAAAAGTCAGCCCGGCCCTTACAGGAGGCGCCGGTACATTGACTTTCTTTTTTTTTTTTTTTCAGCTTCTTGTCTGTCACCTGACAGCCAAGTAGTAAGCCTATTGGCCAGCCATTAAAGACTGAACAGGTGCACACACATAGTCTGATTGGCTGCCCTGAGCCTGCGGTTCAGTGTGATTGGATGCGGTGGGCGGGTCACTGTGGCGGCGGACGTGACTCCCGCTCCCACAGGGACCCTGACCGGTGACCGACAAGCTGATGGGGACAGCCGCTCTCCACATGCCAATCTCTGCAGACTCACAGCCCGCTTGTCCACATGCCAAACTCTGCAACACTCCTGCCTGTCTATTGGATGGGGTAAGTGCAGGACTTGTCCAGACGTCGGGGGGGGGGGTCTCTGCAATGTACCCCACCTGTGATACTGCCTGCAAAGTGCCCTCCACCTGTGATACTGACTGCAAAGTGCCCCCACCTAGTGTCCACCTCCCGTGAAACGTCCGTCATAGTGTCCACCCCATGTAACGTCTCTGGGGGGGGGGGCT
>BLSH010160223.1:477635-498332 GCA_018402905.1 Glandirana rugosa | reverse complement strand
TTTGCAGCCAGTGACACAGGTGGGGGCACTTATGCAGCCAGTGAAACAGGTGGGGGCACTTATGCGGCCAGTGACACAGGTGGGGGCACATATGCAGCCAGTGACACAGGTGGGGCACTTATGCAGAAAATAACACAGGTGGGGGCACTTATGCAGCTAGTGACACAAGTGGGGGCACTTATGCAGCCAATAACACAGGTGGAGGCACTTATGCAGCCAATAACACAGGTGGGGGCACTTATGCAGCCAATAACACAGGTGGGGGCACTTATGCAGCCAGTATCACAGGTGGGGTACATTGCAGAGACCCCCTCCCCCCTGAGGTCGGGACAGGTCCCGTACTCACCCCATCCAATAGGCAGGCAGGATTAATGCAGAGTTCGGCACACGGAGAAGTGGGCTGTGAGTCTGCAGAGTATCGGAATGCGGAGAAGCGGGCTGCCCCTCATCGTCGGGCGGTTAGGGTCTCATGGGAGCGGGAGTCATGTCCACTGCCACAGTGACCCGCCCTTGGCCACCGCATCCAATCACACTGAGCTGCAGGCTCAGGGCAGCCAATCAGGCTATGTGTGCATGCCTGTTCAAGCGCACCCACATAGACTTTAATGGCCGACCAATAGGCTCACTATTTGGCAGCCAAGGAGCTGAAAAAAAAAAAAGAAAGTCAATGTACCGGCACCACCTTTTTCTCTTTAGCCAGCGGGGAGGCTGTGCCCAAGCGCCCCATATACACAAGCCGCCACCGGTAGCCACTGTTATTTTCCAGCACTGCCTTAACCCTCTTGGGCATGGAGTCCATCAGAGCTTCACAGGTTGCCACTGGAGTCTTCTTCCACTCCTCCTGCAGTGTGCGGCATGACAGGCCGACCCCCCAGCCCTTCAACCTCTGCAGCAATGCTGGCAGCACTCATACATCTATTTCCCAAACACAACCTCTGGATATGATGCTGAGCAAGTGCACTCAACTTCTTGGTCAACCATGGCGAGGCCTGTCCAGTTGGAACCTGTCCTGTTAAACCACTGTATGGTTTTACCCACCGTGCTGCAGCTCAGTTTCAGGGTCTTGGCAATCTTCTTATAGCCTAGGCCATCTTTATGTAGAGCAACAATTCTTTTTTTCAGATCCTCAGAGAGTTCCTTGCCATGAGGTGCCATGTTGAACTTCCAGTGACCAAATTTAACACACCTGCTCTCCATTCACACCTGAGACCTTGTAACACTAACAAGTCAAATTTAACACACCTGCTCTCCATTCACACCTGAGACCTTGTAACACTAACAAGTCACATGACACCGGGGAGAGAAAATGGCTAATTGGGCCCAATTTGGACATTTTCACTTAGGGGTGTACTCACTTTTGTTGCCAGTGGTTTAAATATGAATGACTGTGTGTTGAGTTATTTTGAGGGGACAGCAAATGTACACTGTTATACAAGTTATACACTCACTACTTTACATTGTAGTTAAGTGTCATGTGCTTTAAATGTTGCTGTGTGAACTAGACCTCACTGATATAATCTTGGGAATTAACAAAGTAGTTTGCTGGTGCAGGAAACTGGCGTGAGACCACATTAACAAACAGATAGACCTATTTCAGAACAGAAGGATGCAGGCGAAGTCAACCACTTACCCACTGAGCACTTAAACCTCCTTCCTAACCAGACCAATATTCAGATTTCAGTGCTGTCACGTTTTGAATGACAATTACTCAGTCATGCAACACTGTATCCATATGAAATTTTTGCGCTTTTTTTCACACAAATAGAGATTTCTTTGGTGGTATTTAATCACTGAAAATACTGAAAATTCTGTAAAAAATGCATTTTTTTCTTTGTTTCTGTTATAAAATTTTGCAAATGAGTCATTTGTCTTCATACATTTTGGTCAAAATGTATACTGCTACATATCTTTGGTAAAAATAAACCAAATCCGCGTATATTATTTGTTTTTTGTGAAAGTTAGGGAGTCTAAAAGCCATGGTACCAATCATTGAAAATTGATTGCACCTGATGTACTGACAGCCTATCTCATTTCTTGACACACTTAAGCCTCGTACACACGGTTCGACGGTCATATGCAAATGGTCGTACGACCGTTTGTTGCATGATCATCCGACCGTTAGTATGCGCGATTAGAACAGCCGATGTGCAACGAAACAACAGAAATTGGATGAGCAGACTAAAAAACTTTGGTTGTACAACAAGCGTTCGTACGACTGTTGTACCGTGTGTACAGAGAAGTTGTACCTGCAAAAACACCCATGCTCCGAGTCAGGAACGTTCGGAAAGGTCCGTTCGTGTAAACCTAGTTCCAATTTCACAATGCATATTCGTTTGTCTATGGGCAATTGAATTCAAATAGCGAAATGCAGCTCACATTAGCATCTTTTTCAATGGGATAATAATGGAGATGCATTGCTAGTGGTCCTCACATTCCTAATGTAATGAAAGACAGTTTTTGTGTAGTGATAGAAATGTAATTGCCATTATTGTGAATCTGTTTAATTCTATTGAACATTTCCCCAATATCATTATCTCAGAAATCGAATTGCCAAATTTAAAGTATTATTTTTTCCTTGCTAATTGTTCTAACTTTTCTTTTTAATGTAACTGCCTACTTCAAACCTGTAATTTGACTCCAAAAACATAAGCAAGTATTGCTATTTTCATTATTCCTTATTTTCAAGAATAAAGAACATAAATTCATTTATAAATGCATTATTGCTGCATATTAAATATAACAGAATAAAGTGCTTCACGTCAGCAAAATGTGGTAAATAAAAAACAAAATCAAAGAATAACAACAACAAAAAATGAAACTAAAGGAACCCATCAATGGGGGCATTGCCCATAATCCCCAGGCCATGGCTGTTGGTGGGGGCCATGGGGACCATATTGCCACTGGCTAGCATGCTGGTATGGTGGTTGTGATGGGTGGATAGATGGTGTAGATGGTGGAGGTGGAGGCACATTCTCATGAAGCTCAGTAAATTCTGTAATGAGCCCCCTCTCCCCCTTGAAGAGGACTTGAGTCATGAGCTCCTCTGCCCTGCTCCGTTGGTAAGGAGTCATGGTCTTTAATTTGGCCGCTGCATAGGCCCAAAAGTCTCCTCCTGGTCAAGATCCCTTTGGAGGATGGCTGTGGCCTGCCTAAAGAATGTGGATGTGCCATCATCCACATTATGGCTTTTCCGCTTTCGCTTCATCCCAACATGGAGGGGAGGTATTTGGGACTGGCAAAGGCATGACGGCCCAGCGGCTTCCTCCTCTGTCACACTTTCCTGTGTATAAAAAGTGACATTATTTTAATATATTTGTTTGTGTGGGTCATCAATCCAAACAAATGTACATTTCATTTGAATAATTAGAAATACAAAACACTAGCATTCTGGCACCAGCATTTGGATGTATCCTAAAAAGGACTCCACCAATTGCTCGCAAGCTGCCTGCCTTCGGGCCCGTTTGAAGTACTCCTTTGTGTGGACATTCCACAGACAGGGGAGTTGCCTGTATAAATCAATAAACTGTGGCAGAAATTCTAGCGAAAATAAATTGTCGCTCATTATGCCTGCAAGACACAAGATAAAGCATCGTGCAACTTCGCCCAGCATACCCCTAAGCTCCACCAAATCTAGGCCCCAAGCCAAGCAGTATAGGCCATTCATCCCCATCTAGGCCCCAATCCAAGCAGTATAGGCCATTCATCCCCATCTAGGCCCAAAGCCAAGCAGTATAGGTCATTCATTCACATCTAGGCCCCAAGCCAAGCAGTATAGGCCATTCATCCCCATCTAGGCCCCAAGCATAACAGTATAGGCCAACTACTCACCTATGTCAGAAGTTCCAGTCGAACCTTCGTTTGCACCAAATATTGAGCGGTTTCCCAAACGTTCGTTCTCGCACAACGTTCCTACCTACGGCCGTTTCCTTGAGTGTTCATTCGGCTTTTATACGCTGCGCATGCGTACAACTCCGCTCTCAGGTGCGTCATGACCTGAGACACGGAACGGTCGGAACCAAAGATGACGGATTCTCGCAGCCAGTCCAGCGGATCACACCGAAAAGTGAAAGCCACCCCCATGACCAAGGCTGAGATGGTGGACATGGTGGGCATTATGGAGGCCTGTGATTATGACTGCCAGAGGGGGAATTATGAAAGGCCTAACAGCCATAAGGATTTTATTTTGGACCGGGTCATAAGCCGGCTGTCTCGCAAATATGGGGTCCAGCGGTCAAAGGATCAGCTCCGCAAACGCTGGTCCGACCTCAGACACCGGGAGCAAGACCAGCTGCATTGGATCCATAGAGTCCTGGAAAAAAGTAAGCAATATTTTTATGTAAGCAATATGTATATGTGTAAGTTAGGTGTCTGGATCAGTTCTTGGTCAAAGTAGCTAGAGAGAATTATAAGTGATTTTTTTTAACTCTTTGTATGCCATGGGGTTACAAATTTAAATTTCCAACTAAAGCATATATGAAGATTAGAATTTTAGAGTGTTTTTAGACATTCCTTTAGATTTTGCACTTATGTTATTTTTTGTATTTTTCAACAGGGAAACAGAAAAAACAAATGGCCCACCCCCTCAAGGGACCAAGGGAGTCTCCCACCCCCGGCCCGTCAGCAGAGGTGGAATCCAGCCCACCTTCATGCCCGGAAGGTAAGTGCAACAATACAAATTGAGCCACAGACAGGGGTGCTGCTAGGTGGTCAAAAGGGGATTCAGGCCTAAATTAAAGGGTAAGTGTCACTTTGCTGGCTGCTGACTGATTCATCAGTGTCCATTAATACAGCCTTGCTAGTGCAGACATGGGGAGAGGATAGCGCACACAAATGCTTATGATGGATATTAGACAGCCCACATCTCATAGGAGCGGGGGGGGGGGGCAGCTGTAGGAGTTGACCAATGTTTCACTTGTTAGGTCTTTGGCCCGTGGAAAATGGCATCATCATCTATTTGTTGTTGTTTTTTAGCAGAAAATCCTCAGGAGTCCCCCCAGGCGACTATTCCACCTGAATCACCCATCCCAGCCCAATTGCAAGGTTGGTCAACTCAAATGTATGTGTTGAACCTGTAGTGACTTTGGGATGCTCAATGAATATTTTTTATCCTTTTTTTAGAAGAAGGAGAATCGCAAGAGCTGCCCCAACATCCGGAGTCCCAAAGGGAAGAAGCTGGTGGTCAGCCTGTCGTTTGCCCTTGTAAGTACTGTTCTAATATTGCTTCTTGTGTATTGACATGTCTATTGGTACATGGGACAGCAGACAGCAGTTAATGATCAACAGAAACACACCTTTTTTCCTTTGGTCTAAAGTATGGCCATGGCCTTTATTATTGTTGGCTTTAAAGTGGTTGTAAAGTACCCCCCCCCATCAAAAAAAAAAAAAAAGGCAAAGCAAAGGCATAATGAGCTAGTATGCAGCACATAATAGCTCATTCTGAAATAATTACAGTGGAACGAAGTTGTCGCACCGGTCTCGGTACACCACTGTGACCAGCGACATTCTTTTCCGGGTCTGCGGCTCCATCCAATCACAGCGCAGGCTCCAGCGCTGTGGTTGGCCTAGGCGCCCTGACGTCACTCCCGCACAAGCGCACGGGAGCCGCCATTTATGGCACGTCAACAGAAGAAACGGCACCAGGGGCTACCCCAGGTGCCCATTCTTCAGTGCGCATGTGCTGATGACGTCGGCACATGCTGATACAGGAAATATCTCTTAAACCGTACTGGTTTAGGAGATATTTCCCGGACCTACAGGTATTATTGTAGGCTTACCTGTAGTTTAAAGTGGTTGGCATGAGTTGACAACCACTTGAACAAATATATTACTTTTTTTGGTAACATTTCAAACATGTGTCACACCTCAGCCACTATGTCTCGAGCTGTATCAACCAAGTAAAGGGTAATCGCCCCAACCTTCATACTCACACTTCACTAGAAAGACTCTTGATAAAATGCATCTAATACCAATCAATTTAAAGATTTTGCTTCCCAGTAACTAAAAAATGACCCCAAATCACTATGTTGGCCCTCAGCCACTTGACCATCATTGCCCTTATACATTTTCCTCTACTTACCAGGTCATGAAGTGACCCAATGCACCATCGGCAGATTACGCGGGGAAATTCTGTGGTGCTGTGCGGAGCTCCAGGACATATAAAGGGCAGCGAAGGAATTACAATGGAGATTGACGGATGTTGGGGACATGCTAGCAAAATTTTAAAACTTCTTGCAATTGGGCTGGTTTTTGGGGGACCCCATTTTGTGGCCTGTTGCCTGTTTTAAATGGCCTAATGAAAAAGTGTGTAAACATATGCTCTATCCCAACAGGGGTTGTCAAGTGTCATCTTTCTGGAGGGGCAAACCCCCCTTCCTCCAAACTGGAGTTTCTTGGAGAAAGGGGTTTTGCATCTGTGAAACGTGTGAGTTGATACCATCAGGGGTTCTGAGCTAACGCGTTTTGGGAGTGCCCCCCTTTATCCAAGCTACTTGAGTTTGGATAAAGGGGGGCACCCTCAAAACGTGTCAGCTCTGAACCCCTGATGGGATCAACTCACACGTTTCTCCAAGAAACTCCAGTTTGGAGGAAGGGGGGTTTGCCCCCCCAGAAAGATGACACTTGACAACCCCTGTGTCACGTACCTGGTGGTCGAGATTGACTTGTGCAGGGGACAACCTCTCTTGCGGCCCTGGTTCAAGGACCCCTGGTAGTGGAGACAGGGAATCCTGGAGCACAGAGTGGCACGAGGGCTGGATATAGTCTCTGATGGCAGCTGAGAATCCGCTGGAGCTCGTGCAACAGAAGGGTAGCAATGCAGGCCAGGTCGTTAACAGGCTGGCGGTGAAGTACAGAAGGATCAGGCAGGTGGTTGGTCGAGTTCAAGCAGGGTCGGCAACGTGCAGGCAACAAAGGTACAAAGGAGCAGGCAAAGAGTAGTCATAGACAGGCCGAAGGTCAGGGCAGGCAGATAGCAAACAAAGTCCAAGGGGAGCCGGGGTCACAGATACAGGAAGTCTCTTCAGAGTAACACATGGGTCACAGGATACTGGAACGCTGTAGAACAGACAGCATCCGCTGCAGGTTCTCCCATGCTTCAAATAGGGCCTTCTGGCGCCACTTCCGGCGCGTGCACGCGCGCGCAAACGCACACAGGTGCGCGCACCCCCGCAGAAAACCGCAAAAGGCACCCATGATCCCTAACACCCTGATGGGATAGAGCACATGTTTACACACTTTGTCGTTTGGGGCCTAAATTTTTCTGGGTTTGACGTCTGTTTTTAAGATGACTTTTACATGTTCAAAAGCACCTTGGAATGTGCCAGTAATATAAAGCTTTGATTTTAACAGTGTGTGGCTTCTACTTAACTTGATGTATGCCTGTGAATTCCCTAAGTTTAGGTATTTACAGAGCGAATGTGCTTCTTATATGTGGTCAACTCATGCGTATTTCATCCTGAAAAATTTGAACCAGTTGGTAATGCATCATGTTTTTTTTCTTTGTGTGTGTGTGTGTGTGTATGTAGCACACCCCATGCACACAAAAATACTTAACGGAAGATGATATTGTGATCTCATGGAGAAATGAAGGTTAGTTTTCCCTCTTGGAGCAAGTGCAAAAATAAAATACATACATAGAACATCTCTTTTAGACATATAAAAACGACAGACAAGAGTAGTTAAACTGAATGATTAATTTATATGGGAAAACAAAAATTAAACACCATCAGGAATCATGTCTTGCCGGGACACAGCCCCTTTCCCCACAAAATACTCCATATATTTTAGACACAAATCCCTGGCATTCTGAGTGGCCAAGGTAGCACGGCTAATCTGGAAGTCTGTGATTGCATCCAACGACAGACGGCCTTCAGCTGATGTACTCGGGCCTGGCAGGGCTGCATCAATGTCACTGGGCATGGTGGTGATATAATTGGTAGCATTCCTGCGTAAAAAATTATGCAGGATGCAGCAGAACAGTACCACGTGATTAGTCTTATACAATGCCAGGTTGATGGGCGTTAAAAAGAGACGGAACCTATTGGACAAAATTCCAAAGGCGTTTTCCACCAACCTTCTAGCACGAGAAAGTCTATAGTTGAAAATTCTCTGCTCAGGGGTCAGGTTGCGTTGAGGAAATGGCTTCATAACATGTTCACCAAGCCCAAACGCCTCATCTGCACGAAATACAAAATTCAGACCCTTCACGTTTTGGTTTGCAGGTGGCAAGTTGAGGGTGCCATTCTGAAGCCGCCTATAAAACTCTGTTGCATGATGACTCCTCCGTCGGAGTTGAGGCCATTCTTCCCCACATCCAGGTACAAGAATTCATAGTTTGCAGACACTATGGCAAGCCTCACAATGCTGCAAAACCCCTTGTAATTATAATAATAGGAGCCAGAGTTGAGTGGTGGTACAATCCTAACATGCTTTCCATCAATGGCACCCCCGCAGTTGGGAAAATCCCATTGCTGCAAAAACTGAGCAGCAACTTCCTGCCACTGCTGGGGATTGGAAGGAAACTGTGGATAAATAAAAAAAACACAATGAATACTTTGACATCAAACATAAAAATGTTCTTTAACATACAAATGCAAAGGAAACATAAGGCTAGACTTCCATTTCCAGCACAGTGGAGAGGTAAGAAGTGTGAGAATCCCAACCTACATACACACTGTACTCTTCAAATTACATTTTTCAAACAAGATTCAAACAAAAGAAAAAAACGGTAACAGAAAACTAAAATCACAATCAAAATAGTTACCAGCAGCGCAATATCCACCAAAATATTAAAGTGCATATATATTAAAAAGTGCATATACTGTATATTGAAACCATCCAATGCTATACTTCAAAACCATATAAAGTGCAAGTGCTCTGCAGTCCACAGCAGTGAATTAAATGTCCATAGCTCGTGATGTCTCCAGCCTGGAACTTCCTCCACCAGTCACCACGTGAAAAAAGCAAACACACTGAGGCTCACCAGAATTACTACAGGCAATCAGCTTATCCAGTCTGAGAAACCACCAGAGCAAATCGCTTCCTCCGTTACCCTTCTACGGACTAGTAGCTCCTCTGCTGCCTCCCATAGAATCCAGAGTTACAACAAGTAAGTCGCAAATAAGGCGCAACACCTTAGGTATGTCAGTCCACAAAGTTCATATGATGATGAGTCACTTGTACATTGGTTTTAATATACTCTTTGGTCTGCACTTAGAGCGCCTTTTATCTTTTTTTCTGGACTCCAATGTTAAAGACTGCTAAAGTCTTTGTTGTAAGGGCCCCTTGAGATACTAGGGCCCCTTACAACAGTACTGCCTGTACCCCCCTGATGCCGGTCCTGTGAGCGTGTATGGACACAGGACAACATGCTGGGGAGGCGTGTAGAGGAAAAAAGGAGGTGAAAAAAGCTTAGAGCATGCATGAGGCCAAAGAAGACATTCACAGCATATTGTAATGTTGCTAATTAGGTATTGTCAAAAAGGGCAAATACAATATTATCAAGCAGAAACACTTGAAATGTGATATTAACATGAAACATACCTTAATATAGTCCTTCTGCAGCACCTGAATGATGGCTGAGCATGTCTCAGGAATAATGACTCCAAGAGCCTGGGGGAGATGCCTGTAGTGAACTTCAGTTCCTGGAGGCTTCTTAAAATTGCCAAGTAACGCAAGGTGGCAGTGAGCCTTCGATCACGGATGATAGCAAGGCGCATGCATGTGTCCTGCTTCTGGACATAGGGGGACACCAATGCCAAGAGGTGGTTAAAGCAGGGATCCGTCATCCGAAAATAATTCCTGAAATCATCAGGATTATTCTCCTGGAGCTCCCTGACTAAAGCTATATGACCAAATTGATCACGATTAAGTAACCAATTTTTGGTCCAACAACTCCTCTCCCTCCTTCTCCTACGTTGGTTTTGGGTCCTAGCCAGGACTCCTAGGCCAACAATAGCAAGATTTCTCTCTCTAGATCTCAACATGGCTGGTTGACGAACGAACGGTCAGGAACGATCTGAAAGTCACGAATCAACGCTCACCAAACTTCAACCAACACGAAACTAGATGAAGGAGCCCAAAGGGTGGCGCACGATAACGGCACTATCTCTTTATGCGCTCGTTGCACGTCACTACATTCGGCTTGGTCGTACGATCGTGTAGTGCACGTCAGTACGCAAGTTACATGATCCAACATACGATTTGGTCCGTTCGGTCGTATGACCGTCGCATCGTGTGTACGAGGCTTTAGGGTCCTTTCACGTGGGCTTTCCGTTCAGATCCGCCTGTACGTTTTTGAGGCTGACCTGAACGGACGCTCATGCAGCACTATGGAGTGGCAGATGTCAGCGGTGACATGTCCGTTGCTGACATCTGCAGCTCTCCGATCCGATCCTGTCCGTGAAATACAGATGGATGGAAACACTATTTTCCATCCGTCTGTAGAATTGGATTGGCGCGGATCGGATGAAAACGGGCAGGCGATCCGTTTTCATCCAATCTCCATAGAGGAAATCAGCGCTCTGACAGTTCTCTGTCATCCGTCGGCTCAGCGGGGATCAGCGGATTGATCCCCCGCTGAGCAAAAACTGACCCTTTACACAGAAAACCTGGGTGAAAGGGCCCTAACAAGCCAGGAAAGTACAAACATTCCCCAAATGACCCCTTTTTGGAAATCAGACATTCCAAAGTATTTAGTAAGAGGCATGGTGAGTTTTTTGAAGTTGTATTTTTTTCCCACAATTCTTTGCAAAATAAAGATTTTTTTTTCACAAAATTGTCATATTAACAGGTTATTTCTCACACACAGCATATGCATACCACAAATTACACCCCTAAACACATTCTATTAATCCTCCTGAGTATGGCGATACCACATGTGTGAGACTTTTACACAGTCTGGCCACATACAGAGGCCCAACATGCTAGTAGTACCTCCAGGGGTTCTAGGAGCAATTTTGAAGGCCCTGGTGCACCAGGACAATGGAAACACCCAAAAAATTACCCCATTTTGGAAAGCAAACACCCCAACATATATTCTAAGAGGCATAATGAGTCTTTTGAACATATCATTTTCCCCACAAGTTTTTGGAAAATGTGGAAAGAAAATGAAAACGTTTTTTTTTACACAGGGTTGTCCATTTACACAATATTTCTAACACATAGCATATACATAGCCAAAATTACACCCCAAAATATATTCTGCTACTCCTCCCAAGTATGGCAATACCACATGTGTGAGACTTTTCCACAGCCTGGCCACATACAGGGGCCCAACATGCAGGGAGCACCATCAGGTGTTCTAGGGGCATACATTTTAAATCTAATTTGACTACCTATTACACTTTTGTGAGATACTGTAGTGGCACTGATGGGCACTGTAGTGGCACTTATGGTACAGTAGTGGCACGGATGAGAACTGATATGGCATGGATGAGTATGAATGAGGCATAAATGAGCCATGGATGGGGACGGATGAGCCGTGGATGGGGATGGATGAGCCGTGTATGGGGATGGATGAGCCGTGTATGGGGATTGCCGAGCATGAATAGGGATGGATGAGCCATGGATTGGGTTGGCTGAGCATGGATGGGGATGGCTGAGCATGGATGGGGATGGATGAGCATGGATGGGGATAGCGGAATATGGATGGGATGGCTGAACATGGATGGGATGGCTAAGCATGGATGGGATGGCTGAGTATGGATGAGATTGCTAAGTATGAATGGGATGGCTGAGTATGGATGGATGGATGAGGCAGTAATGGGCACAAAGCTATGCTGTGGGCACTACAGATCCAGCTGCTGCACCCGATTTTTCCCCTCGCACTGTACCGATTGGTACGGAGAGGGGAACAGCTAAGCCGGGCATGTGCCAGCTTGTTTACAACTGATCGCCCCATCATTTGACAGATTGATCACATGGTAATCAGCCCTTTACCGTGATCTGTGATGCACCTGGATCCCCGGACCGGGTGGTCATGGATATTTTCAGGTGCTGTCAGGAAAATGGCCACTCCCGGCCGTTCCGCGTGCACCAGTGCGCGCCTGTGCGCGTTCACGCGTGTGTGCGCACCAATGGCGCCGATCAGCCTATTTAAGCTTCCTGCACCATGTAGCAGGTGCTGTCTGATCTACAGCAAATCCATGTTCCCGAGAGACCTGTATCTGTGCACTTCCTGTGACCCCGGCTTGACCTGATTATCCGTGCTATCTGCCTGAACCGACCTCTGCTTGCCTACGACCACTCTCTCTGCCTGATCCCTCTGTACCTCGCTGCCTGCCCGCTGACGACCCTGTCTGAACCTGACCATCCATCCGTCTGATCCCTCTGCACTGTTTTGCCTGAACGTTGCTGACCCAGCCTGAACCACTACTCTCAGTCTTGCACGGACCTCTGGAAGTCATCTTACCACCACATGTGTCTGAATCCAGCCCTCGTGCTCTCCTGTGCTCCAGCGCTCCCTGTCTGCTCTACCAGGGGTTCTGGAACCAGGGCCGTAAGAGAAGTTGTCCCCCGCACGAACCAGACTCCACCACCAGAATTGTGACAGTATCAGACAGCCATGACAAAGTCTGTGCGGGGACCCTCTCCGATGGATGAACTTTGCCAGCACCTGTCCGGCCTCACACAAGCCGTGAAGGGCCTACAGAAGGGCTATGCGCAGCTTGAGGAGCAAGTACAAGAACTCGCTGCACTCCAGGCTCTAGAGACTGTACCTGCTGCTGTGGTCCCATCACCCGAACCACGGGTTCCCATGCCCGAACGCTTCTCGGGGGACCGCAGGAAGTTTCGGGCATTCAGGACTGCCTGTGAACTCTATTTTCCGCTTCAGCCCCACACCTTCTCCTTGGAAACCACCAAGGTGGGCTTTGTGATTTCCCTGCTGCTCGGAGACCCCCAGGCTTGGGCTCACCGTCTCCTGAAGCAAAAAGCAGCGGCGGTGTCCAGCCTGACCCAGTTTTTCCATGCCATGGCCCAGCTGTACGAGGACCCCCATCTAGCCGCTTCGGCCGAAGCCGCCCTCCACGCTCTCCAGCAGGGCCAACAAACGGCAGAAGACTATGCTGCTGAGTTTCGGCGCTGGATCGCTGACACGAACTATAATGATGCAGCTCTTTGTCACCAGTTTCGTTTGGGACTGTCCGAGGCTCTAAAGGACGAATTGGCCCGAGTGGGGGCTCCCAGTCCATTGGACGCCCTTGTTAACCTGGCCATTCAGCTCGATCGGCGCTTCCGGGAGCGCAGGGCCGAGCGACCCAGGGCCCCAGCACAACTCGGACTCCTCCGTCCCTCTCTTTCTCACGAAGAGAGACAACGCCACAGGAATGATGACCGGTGCCTTTATTGCGGTGAACCCGGACATTGTGTCAGAACCTGCCCAGTCAAGCTGCACAAGCGCCCTACAGTTGCACCCAGTGCCTTGCCCGCTCCCCCACACAGGGGGACTCACTTGGTTCTAACCATTTCCCTGCAGGTTGCAGAAGGGAATATCCCAGTTCAGGCCATCATAGACTCTGGAGCCTGCAGCTGTTTTCTGGATAGGACATTTGCTGCCCAGCACCAGATCCCGCTCCAACCCAAGGCATAACGGATGTTGGTGCACCTGGCTGATGGATCTGCCATCAGCTCCGGACTCCACGAGACTATCCCGCTGCCGGTCAGCACACCCAGCGGGCATCAGGAACTTCTACGCCTGGATGTCATCTCCTCCCCTCTTTTTCCCATTATTTTGGGCCTCCCGTGGCTACAGGCGCACAACCCCGGCATTAATTGGAGCACTCTGACCCAGACCCTGAAACCCGCCGGGCCGTTCCAACCGTGTACCACACCTTTTTGGATGCATTCAGCAAGAAGGGCGCAGTCCCTGCGGACGGATCTTTCCTCTTGCCGAGCTCGAACTGGTGGCCCTCAAGGCCTACATTGACGATAACCTAAAGAAAGGGTTTATCCGTCCGTCCACATCCCCAGCAGGAGCCGGAATATTCTTTGTAGAGAAAAAAGATAATTTCCTGTGCCCCTGCATTGATTACAGGGAACTTAACAAGTTTACAGTGAAGAACCGCTACCCCCTCCCCCTGGTACCTGAACTGTTCCAATGGTTGGGAGCGGCCACCATATTTACCAAGTTGGACTTGCGGGGAGCCTACAATCTGGTCCGAATTAGGGAAGGCGATGAGTGGAAGACCACCTTCCGTACTCGGTTCGGGCACTACGAGTACCTGGTTATGCCCTTCGGGCTCTGTAATGCCCCCGCAATGTTCCAACACTTTGTGAACGACATTTTTAAAGACTACCTGGACTAGTTTGTGATCGTCCACCTTGACGACATTTTGATTTTTTCTACCAGTCTGGTCGAACACCGTGAACATGTGGCCAAAGTATTAAGCCGCCTCCACCAGCATGGGCTCTACGCCAAAGCGGAAAAGTGCGAATTCGAGCAATCCAGCATTCCCTTCCTGGGATTAATCATATCTGTCAAGGGAATTACCATGGATCTGCAGAAAGTGGCTGCTATCGTGGAGTGGCCGGTACCGGTGGACAAGAAGGGAGTCCGGCGGTTTGTGGGATTTGCCAACTTTCATAGAAAATTTATAAGAGGATTCTCAGCCATCATCTCACCGATTACCCATCTTACTAAGCAGAATACCAGGTTCAGGTGGTCTAGCGAGGCACAGGCAGCTTTCGAGAAACTTAAGAGATTGTTTACCCCGCACCTATCTTGAAGCACCCGGATGCAACCCTACCATATGTCCTAGAAGTGGACGCCTCGGAAAATGCTGTGGGAGCTATTATTTCGCAGAGACGTGGTCTCAAGGCGTCACTGCACCCCGTGGCCTTCTTTTCTCATAAGCTGTCAGCGCCAGAAAGGAACTATGACGTGGGGGACAGAGAGTTACTAGCCATTAAGTCAGCTCTGGAGGAGTGGCGCTATCTGCTCGAAGGGGCTACTCACCGCATTCTCATTTATACTGACCACAAAAATCTAGAGTACCTGAGGACAGCAAAGAGACTGAGACCGAGCCAAGCCCGGTGGGCACTCTTCTTCTCTAGGTTCTCCTTTCACCTCACATACCAGCCCGGACTGAAAAATACTAAACCCGACGCCCTGTCCCGGATGTTCTGTGACCCGGAAAGCCTTATTCCACCAGACACCATTCTTCAACCCGGCAACTTCCTGCTAACCCAGGAAGACCTGCTATCCAGGATCCGATGATCTCTAGTGGGGATCACCAGTCCTCCCGACCATGGGCTAATGTTAAACGATGGACTGTGTCTGTTCTCCAGGCATGCCACGACCACAAACTGGCTGGGCACTTTGGTACCCGAAAGACGTCAGAGCTGTTGCAGCGGTCCTTCTGGTGGCCACAGGCGGACGGAGACTGTAAAAGATATGTTAACGCCTGTCCCACCTGTGCTAGGAACAAAAACAGCAGGACCAGAACCTGGGGCCTGCTAAACCCACTCCCCAACCCTGAAAAACCATGGGCAATGATTGCCATGGACTTCATTGTTGAACTGCCCTTGTCAGAAGGTTACTCCATGATCTTCGTAGTGGTCGACAGGCTAACGAAGATGGCCCATTTCCTTCCAATGAAGGGCACACCAAATGCATCTGAAACAGCAGAGGTCTTTGTCCGGGAAGTCGTCAGGCTCCACGGAGTCCCCGCAAATATAGTATCAGATCGTGGAGTCCAGTTTACCTCCAGGTTCTGGAGGTCATTGTGTGCCTCCCTGGGCATTGAACTCTCTTGCTCTTCAGCCTACCACCCGCAGATCAACGGTCAAACTGAAGGACCAATCAGACCTTGGAACAATATCTGCGATGTTTCTCCTCCTTTGCACAAGATGATTGGGCTTCCTTGTTACCATTAGCCAAGTTCACGTACAATAACACGGTTCATTCCGCCACGGGGCAATCCCCATTCTTCGCGAACTATGGCTTTCACCCATCCTTCATTCCCAACATCGTCCCCGAAAGCCAGGTGCCAGCTGTACAGAGCACAGTGAAATTTCTCAAGCTTAATACTAAGCTATTACAGGAAACCATGACCAAAGCCCAGGAAAGTTACAAGGAGGCTTTTGACAGGAAGAGAAGGGGGGAGCTGAACCTGGAGCCCGGTGAACAAGTCTGGTTGGCAACAACTAATCTGAAAATGGCCTGCCCGTCTAAAAAATTGGGGCCTAAGTTAATTGGACCATTCTCCGTCAAGAGGAGGATTAATAGGGTGGCCTATGAACTTGAACTCCCCAATACCTTGAAAATCCACATGGTCTTCCATGTGTCGCTGCTAAAACCTGTTGTGCCTGATTCCTTTACAGGCCGAGGCACTGACCCGCCAGAACCAGTGCTGGTCAACGGGGAAGAGGAATTTGAAGTGGAGGCTGTCCTAGACTGCAGGAAATGGGGCAGTGGCATCCAGTACTTGATCAAATGGAGGAGTTTCGGCCCAGAAGAGAATTCCTGGGAACCAGAAAGCAACATCCACGCGGAGGAATGCCTTAAAATCTTCTGGAGAAACAACCCAGCCAAGTGTGCCTGGTTGGGCATCCGGAGGCTGCCCCTTGGGGGGGGCAGTGTCAGGAAAATGGCCGTTCCTGGCCGTTCCGCGCACGCCCGCGCCGATCAGCCTATTTAAGCTTCCTGCACCCTGATCTACAGCAAATCCGTGTTCCCGAGAGACCTGTATCTGTGCACTTCCTGTTCCTGTGACCCCGGCTTTACCTGATTATCCGTGCTATCTGCCTGAACCGACCTCTGCTTGCCTACGACCACTCTCTCTACTTGATCCCTCTGTACCTCGCTGCCTGCCCGCTGACGACCCTGTCTGAACCCGACCATCCATCCATCTGATCCCTCTGCACTGTTTTGCCTGAACGTTGCTGACCCAGCCTGAACCACTACTCTCAGTCTTGCAAGGACCTCTGGAAGACATCTTACCACCACCTGTGTCTGAATCCAGCCCTCGTGCTCCCCTGTTCTCCAGCGCTCCCTGTCTGCTCTACCAGAGGTTCTGGAACCAGGGCCGTAAGAGAGGTTGTCCCCCGCACAAACCAGACTCCACCACCAGGATTGTGACAGGTGCGCGCCTCAGGGGGCGCTCAGGAGCGTTATTCTGGGAGGACGTTATAGTATGCCCTCCCAGAATTATCTGACCGCACTGCAGCCATTTTTCGGCTATGGCCTGGTTGGCAAGTGGTTAAAGTGATTCTAATGGCTCAAGGTTTTTTTTTACCTTTATGCATGTTATGCATGAAGGTAAAAAACCTCCTCTGTGAAGCAGCCCCACCCCAATACTTACCAATGCCTAATCTCGATCCAGTGCTGTGCATGAGAGCTTTTGGCTCTCTGGGGACTCTCCCTTCTCATTGGCTGAGACAGTAGCTGGAGCCATTAGCTCCCACTACTGTCAATCACAGCCTGTGAGCCGATGAGGAGAGAGAGGGGACAGGACCGGGCCACAATTTTGTGTGTGAACTGACACGCAGAGCCCAGCTTGAGAACGAGCCTGCTTGGGTACGCCCACTGCAAGCTGCTTGCTCTGAGGGCACTCAACAGGAGGGAGAGCCCCTCAGTTTAGAGTGGTGCAGGCTTTATGCCTGTGCCAGTCTTTGTTAAAATTGAAATAAACCCATCGATTTTAAATTGATAATTTAACAAATTGATTACAAAATGTGTAAATTGAACCCCATGAGCTTTTTGCCATAATGTGCTAATATGCACAGCATATTAGCACATTATGGCAGACTTATCTGTCATAGTGATCCCCTTGAGCGCTGTACTGTCAGCATTCTTGCCACGGGCCCTGCCAGCTTCTCCTTCTCTTTCCTCAGGGTTCTGACTCTTCGGCTGGCCGGGCTTCAAAGACATCAATACTGTGCGCATGCAGAAGTGTATGCTGAGCTGCGTGGCTCATTGTACACAAATGCTGACAGGCAGGGAAAGGTGTTTATGACAGATGAAATTTTAGTTCTTATCCCATATCTCTTCTATTGTAGAATCCTAACTTTCAGCATTTATGATTTTTTCTTTTGGTTTAATTCCACTTTAACTGTTTCCCCAAGGCATATGCCCATGAATGCTGTCATAGTTGTTTGCGTTCTCAACTGAAACGTCAAGCCATATAATGGCTGGTGTCATAACCGATCACATGCACAGCACCATGGCCATTAGAGATCAAAACAGAGGCTAAGATGGCAGCTTCTTTGCCTGTAAATGATACTGGAATTGGTATCGGTGCCGATACTAGGCATTTTTGTGAGTATCGGTACTTGCTGTCACCTCTGCCCCAATGTCTCCCAATGACCCTCCCAACCCCACCCTCAACCACCATGCCCTCACTTACCCCTCTACTCCCACCCTGCCCTCACCCCAGCCTCACCCAAATCCCTTACAACACCCCCCCAAAAAAAGCACCCCCCTACCTATGCAATAGGTATTGGTAATTGGTATCGGCGAGTACTTGCAAAAAAGTATCAGTACTCAGTGTTGAAAAAGTGGTATCGGTGCATCCCTACTTTCAGTGTAACTCCAGGTTTACTATGCCTTTAAATAGTTTGTATGGACCAAGCTGGCCCAAATGAACTATTTTTTTGCTAACAGATTTGCCTGCTGGGAGAGCTGTATAAACTGTGTGTAACATCTGCTACATCCGTATACAGCACTGTGCTCTGGAAGCAGCATGGGAACTTCTAGGGAACAACATAAAGGGGGACTGGGTGCTACTCAGCCATTCACAGGAAGCCTTGTATTTTATCAATGAATACAAGGCTTGCTCTGATTGGCTGAAGTGGACATTGTGATGTCATCCACCACCAGGGGCGTTGCTAGGTCTACAAAAGATCTGGGGCTAGAGCCCATAGCAGCAAAGTAAAGAAAGTCATAAGCTTGAGCTGGCATACACATGTACATAATATACAGGTGTGTGTATATATATATATATATATATATATATACACACAGTATCTCACAAAAGTGAATACACCTCGCACATTTTTGTAAATATTTTATTATATCTTTTCATGTGACAATACTGAAGAAATGACACTTTGCTACACTGTAAAGTAGTGAGTGTACAGCTTGTATAACAGTGTAAATTTGCTGTCCCCTCAAAATAACTCAACACACAGCCATTACTGTCTAAACCGCTGGCAACAAAAGTGAATACACCATAAGTGAAAATACCCAAAATGGGCCCAATTAGCCATTTTCCCTCCCCAGTGTCATGTGACTCGCTAGTGTTACAAGGTCTCAGGTGTGAACGGGGAGCAGGTGTGTTAAATTTGGTGATGTTGCTCCCACTCGCTCATACTGGTCACTGGAAGTTCAACATGGCACCTCATGGCAAAGAACTCCCTGAGGACCGGAAAAAAAAATTTTTTGCTCTACATAAAGATAGCCTAGGCTGTAAGAAGATTGCCACAACCCTGAAACTGAGCTGCAACACGGTGGCCAAGACCATACAGGAAAGGTTCCAATCAGATCAAGCCTCGCCATGATCTACCAAAGAAGTTGAGTACATGTGCTCAGCGTCATATCCAGAGGTTGTCTTTGGGAAATAGACTTATGAGTGCTGCCAGCATTGCTGCAGAGGTTGAAGGGGTGGGGGGTCAGCCTGTCAGTGCTCAAACCATACGTAGCACACTGCATCAAATTGGTCTGCATGGCTGTCGTCCCAGAAGGAAGCCTCTTCTAAAGATGATGCACAAGAAAGCCCGCAAACAGTTTGCTGAAGACAAGCAGACTAAGGCATGGATCCTGTGGTGTAATGAGACCAAGATAAACGTATTTAATTCAGATGGTGTTAAGCGTGTGTGGTGGCAACCAGGTGAGGAGTACAAAGACAAGTGTGTCTTGCCTACAGTCAAGCATGGTGGTGGGAGAATCATGGTCTGGGGCTGCATGAGTGCTGCCGCCACTGGGGAGCTACCAGCTCCATGATGTTGATGTGAAAGGGGTGAAAGAGGACTCCAGTGGCAAACTGTGAAGCTCTAGTGAACTCCATGTCCAAGAGCGTTAAGGCAGTGCTGGAAAATAATGGTGGCCCCAAAAAATATTGACACTTTGGGCCCAATTTGGACATTTTCACTTAGGGGTGTACTCAGGTTTGTTGCCAGCGGTTTAGACATGAATGGCTGTGTGTTGAGTTATTTTGAAGGGACAGCAAATTTACACTGTTATACAAGCTGTACGCTCGCTACTTTACATTGTAGCAAAGTGTCATTTCTTCAGTGTTGTCACATGAAAAGATATAATAAAATATTTACAAAAATGTGAGGGGTGTACTCACTTTTGTGAGATACTGTATGTATATATGTATAAATATCGTTACATATCTGAGTGCGGATCCCCCTTACATCAGGGCCCCTAGAGAGCTCCCCCACTTACATCAGGGTCCCCAGAGAGCCCCCTTACATCAGGGTCCCCAGAGAGCCCCTTCCTTATATCAGGGTCCGCAGAGAGCCTCTTCCTTACATCAGGGTCCCCAGAAAGCCCCTTCCTTACATCAGGGTCCACAGAGAGCCTCTTCCTTACATCAGGGTCCCCAGAGAGCCCCCTATACATCAGGGTCCTCAGAGAGCCTCCCCATACATCAGGGTCCGGGACTACAAACCCCTCCGTGAGATATCTGGGATTACATACCCCTTCCGAGAGACCCCTGGGACTACATACCCCTCCGAGAGACCCCTGGGACTACA
>BLSH010160223.1:457492-471145 GCA_018402905.1 Glandirana rugosa | reverse complement strand
CCCCCCCCCCCCCCCCCGCCAGGAGAGCCGCCGATCGGCTCTCTACTTGCGTCTGCAGACGCGAGTCGAGGAAAAGCCAATATACGGCTCTTCCTATTTATACTGTGATTCGTCACAGCTGATCACGTGATAAAGAGCTCTTTACCACGATCGGAGATGTGGTGTGTCAGATGTGATTTTTATCCTGCTGGATGTCATATGATGCCCAGTCAGGATAACTGAACCACTTCCCGGCCGTCATTCTGCATAAGGTGGTCGGGAAATGGTTAAAGTGTTACTAAACCTAAAAACATTTTTTTTTGCTTTAATTTATTGCTTGCATTAAGGTAAAAAACATTTTTAGTTTCCCTGTGCCCTCAGTGCTGTGCATGGCTGCATCTTTTCTCCCCTTTCTTCCTCTTTACACAGCATTTGAGCAGCAGCAGGAGCCATTGTCTCTTGCTGCTGTCAATCAGAGGAAGTGGGGGACGGGGCTAACTCCAATTGTGTAAGTATGTGGAGAGCGGCTCCGTAGACACACAGCTTGGGAGAGTGGGGACTACCTCTCCCCATAGCCAGCAGCTGGCTATGGTAGTCCCGCAGAAGAAGAAGAGGAGGAGCCAAGATCAGTTCCCATTAGTGATGCCAGTCACTGCTGCCTTTTAGTGCCACCTATCTTTGCCACTTATCAGTGCCCCATATCATTGCCACCTATCAGTGCCCATAAGTGCTGCCTCATCAGTGAAGGAGAAAAATTACTTATTTACTAACAGAAACTAAGAAAAACATTTTTTTTTTCAAAATTTTCGATATATATATATATTTTTTAGTAAAAAATAAAAAACCTAGCAATGATTAAATATGACCAAAATAAATCTCTATTTGTGGGGGAGAAAAAGATAAAAATTTAATTTGGGTACAGTGTCGCATGACCGCACAGTTGTTATTCGAACTGCGGCAGCGCTGAAAGCTGAATATAATAATGGCCTGGGCAGGAAGGGGGTGAAAGTGCCCTGTAGGCAAGTGGTTAAGGCTGCTTTAACACCTGATCGCGAGCAGAATTACTTCTTAGGCCCCATACACACGGACGCATTCAATAAATTAGCTGTAACATCGGGCACAACGTCAGGGAAAAATCTGCGCCAAAAACGTGATTTCGTCTGTGTTTTGCATCGGCGTTAATGCGCGTTAGTGAGCGTCGACTTTAATAGGCATTTTGTTTAAAAAAAACATTCCTCTGCTATTTTTTAGCCCAAAATCGGTGGTTAACGTCGCTACGACATTAATGCGCGTTAGTGAGCGTTTTGCCGGCTCAGCGTCAAAAACACCATGATGCTACAGCCTCGGAATGCGTTGGCTGTGGGTTCTGCTTTCAGCTCACTAACGCCGACGCTATCTACAGCTCAAAAACGTCAGCGTTTTTATGGGGCCATTGAATAACATCGAGAGCTGCAAAAAATGCTCAAAACCTGGCGGTAAAAAATGTCCGTGTGTATGAGGCCTAAATGTCACCCCAATCGCACTGGAATTGTTGCTCAGTAAATCACAGCAAATTGCAATGCGGTCGCCTAAAGGACACTCATGTTCCTTTTTGAATGACAACTGTAGCACGATTTACCACGTGACAATCACTGCAAAATCGCGGCACGATTGGGGTGCTATTAAGAAGTAATGGCATCGCAACCGCAGCCTGCATATTGCCTGTGATTTGAAATTGTGGGCAGAATCCTGGCGATTCCGCCCACGATCATGTGTGAATGCAGCCTTACCAAAAACTGCCAATGCAGATGAGGGGCACCTCTACAGTAGACAAAAACAAACTGCAGCTCTGACCAAGGTAGAATAATGCACTAGGGCACATGTGTCAAACACAAGGCCGGTGGGCCACATCTGGCCCTCCAGGCCATTTCATGTGGCCCTGGCACCTCTCTTGCAGTTGGGGCACCACCTCGTCTCTGCCCCCGCCTTGTCTCAGCAGTCGGCAGCAGAGAGGAGGACAGAACTCCTCCACCAGATCCTGCTCTTCTCTGTGAAGCTGTGGAGAGGCTTCTCTCTGCAGCCTCCCCCTCCCATCTCAACAGTCAGCAGCAGGTAGGAGGACAGAACTCTTCCTAGAGATCCTGCACCTCTATGCAGCACCTCTTCATCCCTGGTCTGAGCATTCAGCAGACTCAGACAGCTGACTCCAGATGTCCTCTGGTCCTCCTCCAGACCCTGCACTTTCTGCTTCTCAGCTCCGCCCTCAGCTTCTTCCTGGCAGCAGCACAAGGGGGTGCACTGTGATGTAAGGAGGTGGAGGATTCTTGACCTCTGATGGTGAGGGGCTTCTTGAAATCTGATGTGTGGGGGGTGCTGTTGACATCTGCTTATAATTATTATGAGAATACTATTCTATGCCAGTTGAAAAGAGGGTCGCACACTGCTGCTATCTTCCACAAGAAACTGTATTGAAGACTGCTCAGACAGAACAGTGTTCTTGTCTGAGCAGTCACAATAAAGTTTGTTGTGGATGATACCAGTGGCGTGCGACCCTCTTTTCAGACTTGCATCACCTGCTACAGAAGTGAATGGGCTCCGTGCTGGTCTGCACCTAAAACCATTAATAATCGCAGAGGAAAATATTTAATATGATAAAGGGTAGGTATTTATATACTGTGACGTTATGCGAGACGCAACAATGGATGGGCGATACTTGTCGCCTCGCATGCAATCATTTTGAGGCGACTAGTGAGAGTCCGACCCAGGTTTTGCCGGCCACCGTGGCAGAGATGGTTCCAGCCCGGTCTTTCTGGTCCACTCAAACCCCTCTCCACCTGCAGTTAATGACCAGGAAGAGAACAGAGGAGAGCTCAATCATGGAATATCAGAGGGAGAAAGCTCTGTGTGCTAATTTAGATTCTGAGAACAAGGTTTGCAATGTGCTTTGTGCTTATGTTTTGTGGGTGTCGGGGACAGCCCCACACTGTATAGAATCTGTTTGTTTAGTTTAGCGCCAGACAGAGAGGTCTTGTTTTCTGTTTTTTGTTTGTGTTTTAAACTTGCAAACCTGAAATAATAAACCTGGCAAGCTGCCAGATTTTAAAGGAACTGATATCCATGGTGAATCTTTTCCCCTGAAAAGTGATCCCCACAAGCTAATCTCCCACAATAATCTTAGATACAACTGACTTCATGAGGGCAACCCTAATGCTGATGCGGCTGCAATGACATTGAGCACCCCTTGTGAAGGACATTTATGTACCTCATGAAGCCTGACTGGTAAACTCCTACGACATTGCTAAGAGACTCCCGGCTGCTACCGTTTCCTTCTATCATCACAGGAGTGAGCTCTGAAATGCTGAGCTCAGAGCTACTGCGTCAGGGGAGAGGAAGAGTATGTGAGAGGCTTGAATCAGAGAAAGATCTCACTCCTGTGATGGTGGAGGTGAGCAGTAGCAGCTAGGAGTCTCTTAGCAACATTCTGGGAGTATTCCAGTCAGGCTTTATGAAATATGTAAATGACCTACACCTATATCAAGGGCATTATCCAACTTTGGTCAGAGCTGCACAGTTTGTTTTATCTAAAGGTGCCCATTATCTACATATGCAGTTTTCCTGGAAACTAACTTTTTAAAGGGACGCCATTCCGCTCAAGCCCTGGAGTGCTTTCCAACTACCGGATGTTTGGGGCAGGAACTGACGTGTCCGGAAGTTGCTCCTCAACGCTTCCTGATGGCGTCACTCTGATGCAACACACGTTGAGGTGCAGCTTCCGGTCACGTCACTTCCAAAATACAGGTGGGTTACCTTTTGTGCAGGTTGCGGCCATAGTTTGCAGATGGTTTAAAGTCAGGTTTTTTTGTTGTGTGTTTTTTTTTTTTTTTATGTTAAAAATAACAAACATGGGATGCTTGCTTACTCTGTGCAGTGGTTTTGCACAGAGCAGATCCAGTCCTCCTATTCTCGGGTCCCCCGCCAGCGCTCCTGGCTCCTCCTTCCTGCCAAGTTGCAACAGCGAGCTGCTTGCTATGGGGGCACCCGACACGCAGCAGCTCGGCCCAGCCCCCTCTCTCTTCTCATTGGCTTTCTGGCTGTGATTGACAGCTGGGGGAGCCAACGAGGAGGGAGAGTTCCTAGTGAGCCGAGATTTTTGTGCACGTCGCTGGATCGGGATGGGGCACGGGAATGTATTAAGGGGGACTGCTGTGCAGAGAAGGTTTTTGTACCTTCCTGCCTTTAGAACCACTTTAAGTTAATACAATTCTACACTATTTTTTTGGATATGTTTTATAACTGAAAGTTTTTCAGTCTATTTTAGATTTATTTATTTTATATATATATATATATATATATATATATATATATATATAATGTATATATATATATATATAATGTATATCATTTTTTCACACAAATAGAGCTTTCTTTTAGTGGTATTTAATTACCACATTTTTTTTTATTTTTATTATATAAATGAAAATAGAAGAATTTTGAAAAAAAAAAAAGATATTTTCTACTTTCTGTTCTGAAACCTATCTAATAAAATCAAATATCTTCATAAATGTAGGCTGAAAAAGGAATTCTGCTACGTGTCTTTGGTAACAAAAAAAATCCCAATAAGTGTATATCAGTTGGATTGTGTTATAGCGTCTACAAGTTATGGTACTGTATATACAGGGATGTGCAATTTCTATCGCCCGACGCCTGGGACATGCAGTTGCAGGCATTAAGTTTAGAGCCGACGGTCGGCTGTTTTGTAAAGGCAATTCCAGGGGCTAACTAGTTGCTGGATTGCTTTTATAAGCAATTTCTTCATTTTCCAAAAAAAGTGACAAAAAATGGCAACTTCAAAAAACTTGCTATGCCTCTTTCTAAATACTGTGGACTGTCTTCTTTCCAAAAAGGGGTAATTTGGGAGGTATTTGTACTGTCCTGACATTTTCGAAATGAGAAAGGCCGTCAGTACATCAGAATTGATTAATTTTCAGATATATACCATAGTTTGTGGACTCTATAACTTTCCTACATACTAAATAATATACACTGATTTGAGTTATTTTCACCTAGGAAATGTAGCAGAATACGTTTTGGCCTAAATTTTTGAAGAAATATTTATTTGCAAAATGTTATAACAAAATGTTCAGTCTTTTTTCATTTATTTAGCAAAAAAGAAAAAAAACCAGCAGTGAATAAATGCCACCAAAAGAAAGCTCTATCTGTGTAAAAAAAATGATATAAATTTCTTTTGGGTACAGTGTTGCATGCCGCACAATTCTCATTCAAAGTGTGAGAGCGTGAAAGCTGAAAATTGATGGGGATAAAAGTGTCCGGTATTGAAGTGGTTAAAAACAGTGTATGTGATGGGAGTTGAGATAGGATGTGTATTTTTTTTCTCTGTTAAGCTCTTAAGAGCTTACACATGCATAGAACATTTTACTATTGTTGTAAAGTCTTTTTTTTTTTTTTTTTTTTTTAAATATAAAGGTAAACTCTTGTACCTGCAGAGTATTACCTGCATTAATCAGCTGGACTGTGCATTAATTAGAGTTTGCTCAGAGACCACAGACTTGCTGTGAATGAATTCCAGTTCAGAGGAGAAGGGTGTCACTGCTTCCCGGCCTGGTTTGCTATAGAGCTGGACAGCCACTGCTGTGGAAATGAAGGGTCGGATGATTAGACATTGCCTCCAGCTCTGTGCCAGGCTCCCTCCCACACTTCAGTAGCAAAACTCACAGCTCTGGTTAGTATATGCTGTGTCACTTTGGACATTCTCTTGTTGCAGTGAGTCAGCTTGGAAAAGATGAGACTGCTGTATGTTCTGATCGCGGTAGCTGTCGCTTGCCAATTGGTTGATGCCACTTTGTCGAAGAGTGACTCAAAGAAAGCATCTGCAAAGAATCTGGAGACAAAGGTAAGGTAACAAATACTGGGATGTCTTTCAGAGTGCGTGATAACAGAAACACTAACCATACAGAAATTCCATTGCCAGAACGTACTTTCACATTATGTACCTGTGCAATAAAACTGAATTTTCATTGTCTTTCAAAGCAAAAATTGTCATAAGTATTTAAGAAACTATATGGTTCTCCTCTGAAAAGGTCACTGATGCTATCTTTACCAATAAGTAAAACTTCTTGGTAAAACTGAGGATATTGTGCTTGCTTCTATTTGCAGCTAAAATAATCAAATTTGCCTTTTTGACTATAGTTTAAGTGACACCAAACCGCATCCCTAGTTTCCAAAATAATCCATACACATCCACCACTTAAAGGCCCTTCAATGTTTTTTTTATTAAATAGTTTTTTACTGTGTTTTTCTGCCTCCTTTTATTTTCTCCTGTGAGCTCTGAACCTCTCCCTTTCCCCTCACTCCTGTTTGTTTGAAATGAGCAGTACGTGTTAGTTGTGGTCATGTGCACTGCTCTATGCACACTACACATCCCATACTACATGATCCATAGTCCATCTTGGAAGTGAGCAAGAGAGGGTGGCTACGTTATTACATACAGTGGCACCATGGAGAACAGATGTAGCCACCCTTAGAACAGGAAGTCGGATCAGAGCAGCAAAAAGGTAAGTTGCTCATTTAATGATAAAGATATGGGTTATTGCACGGTAACTACCAAGACAAACGCTCAGTAAAATGAAAATGAATATTTTTCTGGGTTGCTTTGTCCTACTGTTGAAGACAGGGTTCCCCTCATTTATTATTTATTTATTTCAGGTACTTGTATAGCGCTGCCAAGTTACGCAGCGCTTTACATATAATATATATTTTACATTCACATCAGTCCCTACCCTCAAGGAACTTACAATCTAAGATCCCTAACTCACATTCATACATATACTAGGGCCAATTTAGACAGGATCTAATTTACCTACCAGCATTTCTTTGGAGTGTGGGAGGAAACCCACGCAGGCACAGGGAGAACATGCAAACTCCGGGCAGGTAGTGTTGTGGTTGGGATTCGAATAGCGACCCTTTTGCTGCCAGGCGAAAGTGCTATTCACTACACCACTGTGCCGCCCTATTTATTTATTAAACTCTGGAGCAACGGCACTTCCAAAGTGCACAGTATATTTCCCTTTTGTAAATCCACCCTAATGCTGCTACACAAGTTTTATCATACAGTGAAATATAACAAACAGTAAAAATTAAGAACAATTAAATAATAAAGTAAAAAAAATAAAATAAAACATCAGTGGCTCTATAAGTGAATTGGACCCTTTTGATAAGTATTGGAGGACATTTTAGTTAGATTTTTTTTTTCCAACTTTGTGACATAATTAACTTAACCCAGAGCTTGGACATTATACAAAATGAATAGTGGATGACTTGAGAATCATTTCTTTGATTTCTATAACTTTAAAAGGCAGGTGACTTTATAAATAGCCTTACTGAGTGATTAGGTTTGGGGTGCAGAAATGTTTGGACCAAAATGTCCACTTTTTTACTCTCTCACGCTGGCTAACATATATGTGGCCTCTCGGCAGGTGCGCCTTAACGCCGCGAGGCCGAATATATGCGTACGGAGCTTCCTGATAATGTGACCGCTGTGACAGCCAATCATGGTGGTCACATGATCAGAAATCCCACCCCGCCTCCCGAAATCTGAAACCCATAAAGGGCCAGGAGGCGCCAGCATCGAGGGGTTAACTTAGATCAGTATATGTATAATAGAGTACCTTATGGCCTGTGTCAAAGGACCAGTACATTTTGAATGATCTCATAAACATCTCAAACTGATGCCATCGGCACAGGCCCAAAAGGCCTTAGACTATTGGGGGCCTATAAGGTGTTGTAGAAAATAAGTGAAGCCAGGCTTTAGAAAAAAAATTCCAAACATTTTGCTGCCAACTCCAAAATGTTAGGAGCCAGCAATGATATAGCTTTGACCTGATATCCTCACCTTCCACAGCGGATATGTATAATATTTCCCCTGTACAGCTGTATATACAACTCTCTTCTTCCCCTGCCCCCCCAGAGCAACGTATATACAGTCGACCCCCGAAATTCACGGGAGTTACGTTAATAGAGCACCCACAAATTTTTTAAAACCCGTAAATTTTGGATGTGGTCAAAAAATGCCTATTTTAGGCTAAATACTGTACACTAATGAATTTAATAAATACAGTAAAATGTATGGGGACTCACCAATAATGAATGATATTAATTGAAGTTGATGATGAATTAGCTGTGCAGTATAATGAAGGTATGTACAGTACTGTAATGAAGATAATGACTGCGCAGCAAAGCAGAGGATTTACAGCTCCTCTGGTGGTGCCTCTTCAGGCGCTTCAGCAGGAGTTGTAACTTCTGACGGGTCTTCTTCTTTTGGGGGGTTTTTATGCTGGCTTTTCTTGATAGGTTTGAGCAACATTGTGATCGGAAGTTACTGTCATATGTCTTAATGGCAGCATCGATGCCATTGTTAACTTTGGGAGCCCGAACCATATAGAGATCCCATGCTTCAATCATGCCTTGCAACTCCTTTGCCGTCCTAATAATCAGGGACAGACGTTCCAATGTCAGGCCCTGCTTCTCCTCTTCTTGATCTGTCTGATTCTGGATGGCATCTTCTTCCAGAACAAGCCAGTCTCAAACATGTTGAAAACTAGTTTGGGCTTGCATCTCTTCTCCTCTATAATGTGCCTGGCAGTCTCCAGGTACTTTTCCGTGGCTTCTTTGTCAGCAGATGCTGCCTCTCTGTGTAAAGAAACGCTTTTAATATTGAATCTTTTCTGAAAATGATCAAACCATCCCTTACTGGCTTGAAAATCTTCCGGCTCCGGTGCTGTTGAGAATCCTGGTTGAGGTTCTTCAGTACCTTCTGCATTGTCTCCTGTAGCAAACTGATGGCACAATTTCCATGCTTTCTCACAGATGATGTTGCCGTCCACAATGCCAAGGCAGATTCCATCCTGACGATATATTTATTTCTTACAGTCATCACCTTTTTAGCACTATCACAGAATTTTACTGATACGTTACTCCTGCCTCATTCTTCTTTATGTAGCGTAGGCACTTTCTTTGATGCCATAATGGCGCGCTACTGCGCCATAACTTTTCTGTTCCCAGAGCAAATCCAATAGTTCAATCTTCTCCTGGCGCTTAGGTTCATTGCCAGAAGCCTTAGAAGGCGCAGGGTGTTTGGCCGGCATCTTAGGGCTTTAAGAAGAACGAAAAACGGAGAACACTCAGTGAAACGCTCGGGATAGCTACATGCGGTAAACTGTTATGATGCTGGGCAAAAATCTGCAAATGACTGAGACCGCAAACTCTGTACACCCTCCAACTGCTACCATATGTAGTGTAGCATATACAGTCAGGTCCATAAATATTGGGACATTGACACAACTCTAATATTTTTGGCTCTATACACCACCACGATGGATTTTAAATGAAATGAACAATATGTGCTTTAACTGCAGACTTTCAGCTTTTAATTTGAGGGTATTTACATCCAAATCAGGTGAACGGTGTAGGAATTACAACAGTTTGTACATGTGCCTCCCACTTTTTAAGGAACCAAAAGTAATGGGACAATTGGCTGCTCAGCTGTTCCATGGCCAGGTGTGTGTTATTCCCTCATTATCCCATTTACAAGGAGCAGATAAAAGGCCCAGAGTTCATTTCAAGTGTGCTATTTGCATTTGGAATCTGTTGCTGTCAACTCTCAATATGGGATCCAAAGAGCTCTCACTATCAGTGAAGCAAGCATCATTAGGCTGAAAAAACAAAACAAACCCATCAGAGAGATGGCAAAAACATTAGGTGTGGCCAAATCAACTGTTTGGAACATCCTTAAAAAGAGCGAGTGCACCAGTGAGCTCAGCAACACCAAAAGACCCGGAAGACCATGGAAAACTTTGGTGGATGACCGAATAGTTCTTTCCCTTTTGAAGAAAACACCCTTCACAACAGTTGGCCAGATCAAGAACACTCTACAGGAGGTAGGTGTATGTGTGTCAAAGTCAACAATCAAGAGAAGACTTCACCAGAGTGAATACAGAGGGTTCACCACAAGATGTAAACCATTGGTGAGCCTCAAAACAGGAAGGCCAGATTAGAGTTTGCCAAACAACATCTAAAAAAGCCTTCACAGTTCTGGAACAACATCCTATGGACAGATGAGACCAAGATCAACTTGTATCAGAGTGATGGGAAGATGAGAGTATGGAGAAGGAAGAGAACTGCTCATGATCCAAAGCATACCACCTCATCAGTGAAGCATGGTGGTGGTAGTGTCATGGCGTGGGCATGTATGGCTGCCAATGGAACTTGTTCTCTTGTATTTATTGATGATGTGACTGCTGACAAAAGCAGCAGGATGAATTCTGAAGTGTTTCGGGCAATATTATCTGCTCATATTCATCCAAATGCTTCAGAACTCATTGGACGGCGCTTCACAGTGCAGATGGACAATGACCCGAAGCATACTGCGAGAGCAATCAAAGAGTTTTTTAAGGGAAAGAAGTGGAATGTTATGCAATGGCCAAGTCGATCACCTGACCTGAATCCGATTGAGCATGCATTTCACTTGCTGAAGACAAAACTGAAGGGAAAATGCCCCAAGAACAAGCAGGAACTGAAGACAGTTGCAGTAGAGGCCTGGCAGAGCATCACCAGGGATGAAACCTAGCGTCTGGTGATGTCTATGCATTCCAGACTTCAGGCTGTAATTGACTGAGTGAAAGTTTGATTTATGATTGTTAATCTGTCCCATTCACCCGATTTGGATGTAAATACCCTCAAATTAAAGCTGAAAGTCTGCAGTTAAAGCACATCTTATGTCCCAATATTTATGGACCTGACTGTAAGTATCCCAGCACACTGTATTCCACTTTGGTGTGAAGTTAAAGTGGTTGTGAAACCCCATTCATGAAATCCAACCTAGGCACATATATCTGTAGTGCTTACTTATCTCTCTCCAAAGAGTGCTGTTTGTCTCTGGTGCTCCATTCCTCTGTTATTAGCAGAGTCACTTCTGGCAAGTACTCTGACACATGAGATAACAACAGCAGCTGAAAATTTGTGTTGGGGAGGGAGCTTAGAGATAGATTAGCAGAGAGCTGGTCAATTCAGACTACAGCTCTGAATGTTCCTTCATTCCTCTGCCTATGTGGAGGGGGTGGCCTTTCCTCCAATCAGTTCTCACACAGTGTAAGCCCAGGCTCCACACCCACTGCTGAATGAGGAAGAAAGATTTCTAACACGATCTGCACTTTACATAGAGTGTAGAAAAAACAGCAGATATACATGTAAAACTTATCTAGGGAGATTTGTTTCATCTCTGTGTATCATCTGAGGCTGTTCACTTCACTGGGTATAGGAGAGGGTTTACATCCACTTCAATGAAAGCCAGGCTTCAGCTCAAATCTCACTCATTGGTCATTCCCCTATGACACATTTCATCCACATTGAGCTTAACTACTTTAGATCCACACTATAGGTGATTGACGGCTACAGCGCAGACCTACTTTGCCAGGGCGCCCTCAATTGATGTCCACCCCTTTGCCCGCGCCCTCACAGCTGCCGGCAGTGCGCTCTCGCACCCGCCAAATGCTGCGTTAGCATGCCCGTGGGTTGGGCGGACTCGAAGTCTGCCGGCGACCTGCGATTGCCTAATAGAGCAGTAGAACGGGGAACCACCAATGTAAACATGGCGGTTCCACGTTCTGTCATGGGACATAACGGATCTACTGATCCCTGTACTAGGGATCAGTTAGATCTGTTATGTCCCCGCCAGCCCAGCCCCCACACAGTTAGAACACACCTAGGGAACACAGTTAACCCCACCCTGCCAGTGACATTTATACAGTAATCAGTGGCTATTTCTAGCTCTGATTGCTGTATAAATGTCATTGGTCCCAAAAAAGTGTCAAAAGTGTCCGACAGGTCTGCCACAATATCGCAGTCCCGATTAAAAATCACAGATCGCTGCCATTACTAGTAAAAAAAATAAATAAATAAATAAAAATACCATAAATCCCATTCCCATAGTTTGTAAACGCAATAACTTTTGCGCAACCCAGTCAATATTGGGATTTTTTTTTACCAAAAATATGCGGAAGAATAGATATCGGCCTAAACTGAGGAATAAATTCGTTTTTTTTATATATTTTTTGGATATTTATTATAGTAAAAAAAAAATGACTTTTTCAAAATTGTTGCTCCTTCTTTTTTGTTTATAGTGCAAAAAATAAAAACCGCAGAGGCGATCAAATACCACCAAAAGAAAGCTCTATTTATGGGAACAAAATGATAAAAACGTTGTTTGGGTACAGCGTCTCGTGACCGCGCAATTGTAATTCAAAATGCGAAAGCGCTGAAAATTGGTCTGGGCAGGAGGAGGGTTTAACCACTTGCCGCCCGCCCGCTGTGGCTTGACGGTGGCAAAGTGGTTCGTTATTGCGAAATGCCGTCACCTGACAGCAGCCGCGATAACGAGTATTGTCACTGTGTTCCGGGGGGGCCAGGGAGCGGGTAGGGCTACCTGCGATGGCTCCCCCGCAGTGAGAGAATGGAGGTCCGTGTAAGTGAACATGGATCTCCGTTCTGACAGAATATGTTCTGTATATGGAAGCCGTGATCACTCCCTTCCTCCAGCCAGGCCAGCCCACGTACAGTTAGAACACGCCCAGGGAACACAGTTAACCCTTAGAGCGCCCCCCCTCCAGGTTAACCCCTTCACTGCCAATGGCATTTACACAGTAATCAGTGCATTTTCATAACACAGATCTCTATAAATGCCAATGGTCCCAAAAAAGTGGTCCGACATGTCTGCCGCAATATCGCAGATCGCCGTCATTACTAGTAAAATACAAAAATAAATAAAAACTCCATAAATTAATTCTCCTCATCATGCGGAAACTGTTGCGCAAACCAATCAAACGCCAATTTATTTTTATTTTTTTCAAAAATGAGGAAGAATATAAATCGGCCAAAAACCGATGAAAAGAGCTTTTTTTTTAATATATATGATTTTTTTTTATTTGTATTTTAGCATAAAGTAAGAAATATATATATTTTTTTTTTTTTGCAAAATTGTTGCTTTTTTTTGTTTTTGTTTTTGTTTATAGCGGTGATAAGAAATGATGCAGAGGTGATCAAATACCATCAAAAGAAAGCTCTATTGGTGGGGAAAAAAAATGAAAAATGTAAATCAGCTACAACGTCGCACGACCGCGCAATTGTCAGTTAAAGCGACAGTGCAGAATCGCAAAAAGTGCTCTGGTCCTAAACTGGGAAATCCTTCCGGGGCTGAAGTGGTTAAGTGCCCAGTAACCACGTGGTTAATTATAGAGGTTAACCTCTAAGATTAAGCCCAGTGCGGGTGAAATATGTCAGAGAGGCGTGACCAATCATGGATTTGAGCTGAAGCTTGTCTTTCATGTCTTGTCTTTACTTCATGCCGGAGTTGAATTGATATATACCGTCGAGTATTTATAGTATTGTCTAGTTGCGACTAGGTTCGGACGTCATAGTCAGACGATCCAAATGTGAGACACAAGTCCACGACCGTCGTTGCCTCGTGTAGAGCGAGGTTTTATATTAGATCGTATATTTATAGTGACGTTTGAATAAGTTGAGGCCGTACTTCATTTCTGTTCTGTACTTTCTGTTCGAAGTCGAGTTTAGGTACTAACCAGTGCGGAGAGACTGTATAAAGTGGGCGTGACCCGAATTAGAATC
>BLSH010160223.1:421723-438719 GCA_018402905.1 Glandirana rugosa | reverse complement strand
GGGGGGGGGGGGGGGTTGTGCTATCTGGGAATTTCATGGCCTCCAAAACTGAGATAGGTAGTATGAGTTGAAGGCACACATTTTTGCGCTTAGATATTCTGAAGGCGGTGATTGAGTTTTGGGGTCCCGTACGCCGATAGGCTCCCAAAAAGGCTCACACATGGGGTATCCCCTTAGGAGAAGCAGCAGAATGTATTTTGGGGTGTAATTTAACAGATACCCATGCCATGTGTGAGCAAATATATCATTTCAGTGACAACTTTGTGTAATTTTTTTTTTTTGTCATTTCAATCCCTTATGAAAAAAAAAAAAATTCCATAGACTCAACATGCCTCTCAGCAAATTCCTTGGGGTGTCTACTTTCCAAAATGGGGTCATTTGGGTTTTTTTTTTTTTTCTTTCTATCTGGGCATTTCATGGCCTCCGCAACTGAGATAGGTAGTGTGGGGTGAAGGCATAAATTTTTGCCCGTAGAAATCCTGAAGAAGGTGATTGGTTTTCGGGATCCCGTACACTATAGGCTCCCAAAAAGACTCACACATGGGGTATCCCAGTACTCAGGAGATGCAACAGAATGTATTTTGGGGTGTAATTCCACATATACCCATGGCATGTGTGAGCAATATATCATTTCAATAACAACTTTGTGTAATTTTTTTTTTTTTGTGATCATCACTTATGACAAAAAAAAAAAATATTCACTGTGCTCAACATGCCTCTCAGCAAATTCCTTGGGGTGTCTACTTTCCAAAATGGGGTCATGGGGGGGTTTGTACTGTCCCTCCATTTTAGCACCTCAGGAAATGAGGTTTTTTTCAACATTTTCTTTCTTTTTTTGTTTATAGCGCAAAAATAAAATGTGCAGTGGTGAACAAATACCACCAAAAGATAGCTCTAATTGTGGGGAAAAAAAGACGCAAATTTTGTTTGGCTACTGCATTGCATGACCGCACAATTACCAGTTAAAGCAGCGCAGTGCCGAATTGAAAAAAGTGCTCCGGTCCTAAAGCTGGAAATCCTTCTGGGGCTGAAGTGGTTAAAAATAACATGTTATACTTACCTGCTCTGTGAATAGGTTTTTGCACAGAGCAGCCCTAGGGTCCCTCGCCGTCTCTCTTGGCCCCTCCCTCCTGACGAGTGCCCCCACAGCAAACCTCTTGCTATGGGGGTACCATAGCCGCAGCTCTGTGTGTCCATTTAGACATGGAGTCGCGGTTCGGCCCCAATAACTGACTTTGATTGACAGCAGTGGGAGCCAATGGCGCTGCTGCTGTGTCCCAGCCAATCAGGAGGGAGAGTCCCAGACGGCTTAGGCACTCGTGCACACCGCTGGATCGAGATGGGGCATTAAGATAAAAAAACCTTCTGCTTTTAGAATCACTTTAAAGAGACACTGTCACCTTGCCCACAAAGGATAAGGTGACAATCTCTCTGCAAAACTCCCCTCCGACCTCCTTATACTCATCTTCCATGCACTTACAGCTTCTTGCTTGTCTGCAATCAGTGAGAATACTCTGCACTACTGGGTATGGAGCAACTTGTAACCTTCTCTGCGATGGTGCCCAGACCCAGATTGCTAGCAAAACGTAGCTTGCATGTTTGTGTGCCATTAATTTTTAATGGCACCAAAATTATCTAAGGTGCTGGCTTAAAGGGCTTGGCTGTAGAAACCTAAGTTCCGAGAGACCATGTTTATCTTGACCATGCTTAAAGCTCCTAAATCTACTTCCCAACGGATTTATCAGCGTATGTGAAACACATTTTTTTTGTTTTTTGGGTTTTTTTTAGGTAAAAATAAACATGTTATACTTACCTGCTCTGTTGCATTGGATTTGCACAGAGCAGCCCAGATCCTCCTCTTTTCTCTTCTGTGCTCTTGGTCCCTCTCTCCTGTTGAGTGCCCACACAGCAAGCAGCTTGCTATGGGGGCACCCGAGCCAAGTCACAGCTCCGTGCATCCATTCAGACATGGAGATGTGGCCTGGCCCTGCCCCCTTTCTTTTCTCATTGGCTGACTGACTTTGATTGACAGCAGCAGGAGCCAATGGCGCCGTGCTGCTGTCTCAGCTAATGTGGAGGGGAGTTTCAGGCAGCCGAGTCAGTCCTACAACGTCACTGGATAGAGATGGGGCTCAGGTAAGTATTAGGTGGGGCTGAGGCAGGCTGCTGCACACAGAAGGCTTTTTGTCTTAATGCATAGAATGCATTATGATAAAAAGCCTTCTGCCTCTTCAGCCCCTTTAAGGCTTTGGGGTCTTTGCTATATGCCTTTTTGGTAATCTGTGTTCCCTCTGTTTCACCCCCATCCAATTGTTGGACTTAAACATAGTGTTTATTGTCAGTGTGTTACAAAAACCACTTTTTGAGCTTATCAGGGACATTTCTTGATGTTGCTATGCCGTATGCTGGTATTCCTTGTGGTCATCACTTTAGCTTTCTGAGTTATCAGCATTCTCCTGTAAGGCAGCCTTTCTCAAACTTTTTAACACAGAGGAACCCTTGAAATAACTTTCAGGGAACCCCTGTTAATATTTATGATATCTACAGCTCCCTGTACATGTGATGGCCACTGGGAAAATATTCCTTACATTTGTGGTCAGTGGGAGGAATCTCCCTCTTACAGATAGTTAAAAAGATCATGGTTGCCAGTGGGAATTATTTGAGAGGCAGAAATTGTTCCTTGTGCAAGGAACCCCAAACAACCTCTGGAGGAACACTAGGGTTCCACAGAACCCTGGTTGAGAAAGGCTGCTGTAGGGTGTCTCATTTGATCTTGCACAAATACAAAGTTGTTTTTGCTCAGTTTGGTCTTTGCTTATAACTTTAACCACCTCCCGCCTGCCGTATAGACTGACGGCGGCAGGGGGGCTCTCTTGTTCTGGGACGGCGTCATATGACATTGCCCCAGTCTCACTGTGCTTGCGGACCCCCGATCTCAGTAAATAGCCCATGACGAGGCTCTTTACCCATGTGATCAGCTGTGTCCAATCACAGCTGATCACATGTAAACAAAGGAATGACAGTTATCGGCTCTCCTCTCCTCACACTAACAGCATGAGAGAAGAGCCGATCAGCAGCATTTTCTCACAGGGGAGACCTGTACAAATAATCAGGGCACTGATCAGTGCAGCCCCAACAGTGCCCATCAGTGATGCCAGTCAGTGCCCATCAGTGATGCCAGTCAGTTCTGCCTTTCAGTGCCTGCTCATCAGTGCCGCCTATCCGTTTCGTCTATCAGCGCCACCTATCAGTTCTCATTAGCAATGCATATTAGTGCCACCTCATCAGTGCCCATCAGTGCAGCCTATCCGTGCCCATCAATGCAGCCTCAGCGCACTTATTTACAAAATTTTCTAACAGAAACTTAGAAAAACTATTTTTTTCAACATTTTCGGTCTTTTTTTCCGTTTTTGTAGCAAAAAATAAAAAAACCCAACGGTGATTACCATAAAAATAAATCTCTATTTGTGTTAAAAAGTGATAAGAACTACATTTGGGTACAGCGTTGCATGAACGTACAATTGTAATTCAAAATGTGACAGCGCTGAAAGCTGAAAATTGGCCTGGGCAGGAAGGGGGTAAAAGTGCCCAGTATTGAAATTATTAAAGAAGATATTGTGTTACCTTCATTGTGCCCATCTCCTGTTCATCCCATGGAGATTTTTCTTAATTGTTTGAATGGCACAAGGGATTACCGCTTAGCCAAATGGCGTTCCTGTTTGTTTTCCGGCTTCAAATTCAACAATTTTCAAGAGGAGTCGACAGGTCGTTGTGCTGATCAGTGATCATTTTTTGGGCTTTCCTTACTAGGCCCTGTGAAGCTTGTGAACTGGTATTCTATTCAGGTTTTGTAAGTTACACAAGAGCGATGCATCTGCCTCTGTTGGTTTCAGCAGAAGAGTTCTGCGAGTGGCAATTTAATGTCCTTATTTTTTCCCTTCTTTTGTTTTTTAGACATTCACCCTATTAATTTTATTAAGGATGAATTCAATGAGGAGTCCACCATATTATCTGTATTTTACACAGAATACTATGGGCATAGCTAATAAGGTTATCATATCAATTATGATCCAAGCAGATGTTGTCCAAATCTCAAAATTGTTTTTGTTTCACATATATTTTAATTTTCAAATCTAAAGGCATATGTAGTCAACTTTTGCCCCCATATTATTTATAACGAAAGCTTTAGATGAGTATAGAGGGTGAATAAAGGTGAGAAATTTACGCTAAAATCCTCATTTGTAAAGTGTCAAATGTACAGCCAATATTTGTAGGAATCCTTGTCAAATCAGTGATTCCTTTTTGTAAACCGAGACTGTTAGATTTGGAGATGACACCTGTAATATTACTTAGTAATATTGGACTATCCGTGAGCACTAAATAGAAAATCTGACCACCTGAAGGAGGTCATAGCCGACAAGTACACACGCACCACCCTGACCACATCTAAGGAGTGCAACACAACCCTCAAAGAGCGTTACGGTCATGGACACAAGGAAGATAGGACATATGCTCAGTCAGGTGAAAATTTGACACCACCTTTGAAGAAAAGGAAGGGCCTTGGTGGGAAACCACCCTTCCCTTGTGCAAGACCAGATAGGGAGACTTACAGAATAAGACCACCACCTGAATACCCCGAAGGGGAGGTTCTGGAGGACCGAAGAACCAAATTCAAGCCAATTGGTGGCAACAGGGAACCCCAAGGGGGTACCACATGACAAACTCCTTGGAATTAAGTGCAGATCAAAGAATGCATGTCTAAGCAACACTGAAAAAACAGTTGTAAGGACAGAAACCTGGCCTTTAACGGTACAAAAGCAATTTGTTATTGAATGGGGCGTTGCAAAAAAAATGCCAAAAATGGAGCCACCGCGAAGGAACGTGGGTGGACACCCGAAATTTTACACCAGGCAATATAAGCCTCTTGGGCACAACAACATAGCTTCCGAGAGGTAGGCTTGTGTGCCTGCAATATTGTGGTAATGACTGAATGCGACAACCCCCTGATCCCCCTAGGCCAGGCTTTCAGTAGGGGTGATATATTGGACCCTGGAACAGGGGGTCCTCCTGAAAAGGCAGCCTACGGGGAGTGTCTGTGACCAGCTCCACCACGTCGGTGTACCACGGATACAAAGCTAGCCTGGAACCACCAGAATGACTGGAATGTCTTTGGCCGGCATCTTACACAGCAGACAAGGGAGCAGCTTGAGAGGAGGAAATGCATAAATGAGGCCATACTGATCCCATGGTGCCACCACACATCTGTTGCATTCTCCCAGTTTTGCCACAAACCTCAGTACCTTCTATAAGGCAGGACATCAAGGGATCCACATCTGGGGTCCTCTAGTGTAGGTAGTACTGACGGAACACGTCCGAGAGTAGGGACACACCCCCTGATCCAACAACTGGCAACTGAGGCAATCTGCCTGCCAATTTCAGACTCTTGGCATATGCACAGTGGGAGAAGGCCAGAATGTGGTGTTCCACTTCGGCAAAGCGCATGCTGCCTCCAGCACTGCTGCTGCCTCCAGCACTGCTGCTGCATGTCTTGTGCCACCTTGGTGGATGACATAGGCCACTGCTGTTGCATTGTCTGAGCAAGTCCTAATCGGGAGCCATGGGAGGAGAGAGAGATGCACTGCATAATGACTGCCCCGTCTGCCGCCATGAAAATGGCCGCTGGAATCACCAAAACAATTGCTGCCCTGCCTCCAACAGAGGAAACACAGAGCCCCACCAGCGCAGCACCCAACCTCCCCCCTGCCCAGGGACACCCCAGGGGGACACAGGTTGCACAGATGCCTGAACAGCAGGTAGGAGGGGGAGAAGTTCAGGTAAAGGAGACAGGAGGGATACCAGCAGCCGGAGGGGAGGTAAGGACCCCATAGGACTGACCACACCAGGGAGTACATGCTCCTCACACTGCGTCCAGGGTGGGAAGGCCAGTGGATGGTGCAGGTAAGGCTCCCATGACAGATTATCCGCCTCCACTGAATTGTGGGCTGTCAGACAGGGTAACACTGACACAGACTGTAGGTGTCTGGTCATATGTGTCCCCGTGAGGCATTTGACTTGCTGGCCGCTTCGGTCCAGGATAGGGCTATTGCAGCCAACCCAGCACATAACTAAAAGGTCTGCTTGCGCTTGTTGGCCAGACTGGGTTGACAACTGGATCTAGATTATCTAGCCCGTCTCCCAGCCCGGCTGTCGGTAGAAGATCTCCACAGAAAAAATACTGGAAAAAGGGTAGAAAAAAACTAAAGTCCTCAACACTAGGCAGAATAACTGGCTTGCCTATAGCAGAGAGGGGTGGTTTACACCAGAAGGACTGCCCATTGGAGGTGCTGAGTTATTTTCTGCCTAGTGTCCTACTCCTGTAGGTGGTGCTATAATACTCTGCTTGGTCAAGATTAAGAAGAAAGGGTGTGTCCTTCAATGGATGTAAGAGAAAACGTCCAGATTGCAGAAGGCTTCGTTTTGGGTTGGAGATGGTTGATCTTCCACTACTTTATAGCTGCTCTTTTTGACCTGCTTGGCTAGCTAGGTTCCCCCCGCTTTGCTGTACAAAAGAACTCTCCATCTGCAGTATAGCTGTGAAGACTTTTGTAATTGTTGTAATTGTTTTTGCTTAGACACATATAGTGAATCTGCTTAATCTAAAGACACAGAAAGCTTGGATCTTGGTCAAGCAGTGGTGATCTTTTCTTCCACGATTAAAGCAGTAGTAAACCCACGAAACCCCCCCCCCCTGCAAGACAATAGCATAATGTGCTAGTATGCATCACATACTAGCACATTATGAAATGCCTTAGAAAGGGGAACCACTCGGTCAGCGCTGAGGTAGGCGACTTGATGTCCATGATCTTTCTTCCGGGTCCACGGCTCCGACTACTCAAAGCGCTGGTGACACCACGCGCGGAAGTTCTTTGTTCCGGCAGCATCCGCTGGATCATCAGAGCGCATGCGCCACTGAGCTCAGCGGCTGCATGCAGGTCGAATATCTCCTAAACTGTGTAAGTTTAGGAGATATTAATTTTACCTACAGGTAAGCCTTATTATAGGCTTACCTGTAGGTAAAAATTACATTTGGGGGGATACAACCTCTCTAAATTTAGTAAAAAAAAAAAAAGGGTCATGATGGAATTGAAAACTACTTATCTTAAACCTAACCAAAATTAAACAAATGTTTTGAATGGCGATTTATCACTTTGGCTGTAGCTTTTTCTATTGGAGATCTCTTTTCTTGGGGTACCACTACAGCAATGACAAAAGGGGTTTACTTTTTTTTTTTTTTTTTTTTTACTTGTGGTTAGAGAAATCTTGAGGCTGCCTTTATATTCCCCATCTGAAATTGCTAGTTGCCTGGCTAAATCTGACTTAATTGTTTTGGGACAAGCACACCACGGAGTCAGGAGTCCTGATCTGACTACTTGCTCCCGGTAAATTACCAATATAGTACTGAATCCAGTAAATCCATATCACAACCAAGCAGCTTCCATTCTAAGGTGAAGAGGTCTACAATGTATGCCTCCCTATCAGTGGTGGCCCGTCCATACCCAGGGGCGCCACCCCCCTAATCCATGCGCCCAGCCCCAAATCTACATGGAGGGTGCTGGACGCATGGATTCCAATTATTTTTATTTATTTTTTTTAGAAGCACATGATTGGAGCCTGAGGCTCTAATTGTCTTAAAGGGTGGGCTCGGGGCACAGAGCACCCGACTGGGGGGTGCCGGACTTTACCTGCTTTTTGTATGTTTTACAAGAAGGCATTAATCGTTTTCTATGTTATGATTCCACATTTTGCAATTTGTAAATACAGTAATTTGAATGTGTATATTTCCAGGGTGGATAAGAGACATAAGGAAGAATTCTAAGACAACAAAAATTGGTGAGTATAATATTGTTGTTCTTAAAACAATCTCTGTGATACTTCAGTGAGCCAGTGAGATTTCAAGTTAACTGTACAGCTTTGGTTTCAAGCAACAAGCATTTCAAGCTATAGTTGTTGTTGGTAAAGATGGGCAGTGCATTATAAAATACAACAATAAAGATAATTTCCAAATATTTAATGTATATCTAAAGCTGGAACTTCTTTTTTTTAGTTTTGAGTAGGTAGTGCTTAAAACTCCTGTCATTTTGTTTTTTTTTTTTCATTTTGGGGAGGGGGGGGGTTTGTCTGATTGGGGAGACTTTCCTTCACTTCCTGTGTGACAAACAAGTGAGAACACATCTCTGCAAGTGAGGGGAATCCTCAAATTTTTTTATATCATTTCATTGACAACTTTTGTATAAAAAAAAAAAAATGTTTTTTTGTCATTTTTCAATCACTTATGACACAAAAATTAAATCTTCAATAGGCTCAACATGCCTCTCAACAAATTCCTTGGGGTGTCTACTTTCCAAAAAGGGGTTGGGCCCCTTTCACACTTGTGCAACTTGGGACTGCAAAATCGCATGACAAGTCATACCCCATGATTTTCAATGAGTACCATTCATATCTGTGTGACTTCAAGTCGCAGCGACTTCAAAGTAGTCCCTGCACTACTTTGGTCCAACTTTGATGCGACTTGAGTTCCATAGACCTCAGGATTACACAGGCATTGCTTCAAGTCGCATTAAAATTGCGGCGCAAAGTCGTGCGACTTTCAGGTCGCACAGGTGTGAAAGGGGCCTTAGACTGTTCTCACCAGAACAATTGTCTTCAGCCAAAGTTTTTTCCCACTATTTCTGTTCATTTACAGCTGAAATTTCATATTTTCTCTCACTTGCGATCCCAGTAAAGATGATCAGCAGAACTAACAGAATGGAAGAATCTTCCCAGCAGGGCAAGAGACGTGTGTGTGTATGCAGTTTTAAATGTCATGACACCTCTGTGAGTGTCTTATCTAGAACACCCTTTTTCTAGTGACATCCAAACGGTACATGCAGTTGCAGGACAGGATCTAAATCATACACAATGGCTTCTGATTGTCAGCTTGTGAATGCGAATCAAAAACCATTAGTGCCTGGTCTGCAGCGCACGTGTGGTCACATACTATCTTGTCACCAGCCAGGATGTAGTTCTTAGAGGTTGATTTTATTTCCATGGTGACAACCCTGGACTACTTGGATATTGTACACGATACAAATAGTCCTGACAAAGTTTTACCAAAATACAGCAGCATTGATTTGGTCTTAAAACCAGGAGTTGTTCAAGTTACTATACCAGGTAAAACATACCGTCCCACAAAAACAGAATTGCAACCATTGCAATTTTTTTCCTTTTTACGGCCCACCCCGCCTAGGTGAGGGTGAAATCTCCTGCACTTCTGGAGCCTCCTGGGGGCATCAAGTTCAACATGGCACATGGAGGAGGATGGACATGTGGCTGAAGATAGGCATGTTTTGGTGTGTCATCAGAGGGCAAGCTGTGTGAACCAGGAAGAGATGGCTAGCGCCTGATGATGTTAGAAAGCAAGATGGTGGTGCGAAACCCGGCCTGCAGCAAAAGCTAGGTAGATTGCAGCAGCACAACGCTGGATTTGTTGGGCGTATTTTGCGGCACGCCAGTGGACAAGGTAAGCGAGAACTGAGAAAAGGGGAGCTGGGACTGACGTTCCTCTCAACTTTTGTTAACTTTGTTCATTTTATTGGAATAGAGGTGCTTGTAGGAGCTTTTTTCACCTTGTGCTGTTGCTTTGTGTCTAGATGTTGTCCATAGTACGGTCAGTGTTAGTGAATTGTAGTATTGAGACAATGAAAAGACTAGTTATGTTTACAGTGAAACCTAACCTACACATATTTAGGTTTATTTTCTTGACCAATTTGTGTTTTAGTTCCACGAGTCTTATTTGATGAATGGACTTACCAGGATTTCGAGAGTGTGTTTAACAGTGAAGATGAGATTGAAGATCTTGTAGAAGCCATGGTGCAAACTGCAAAGGTTAGAGATGTTACTTTTCTTGGTTAAAAAGGTGATTCTAATTATGTAGAACTATGGGCAAAAGTTAAATGAACATGCAATGTAGTTTTAAATGGATTTTAACTTCCAACTCTGGGCAAAACCTATATCCTTGCCGTGCCTTTTTTTTAAGGCATTCTGCCACGTGTTTAGATTTTCTTACCTGGTGAAGTAAGGTCCAGGTCCCTCTTTCCAGCTGCAGGGGCCACTAATCTAGTCTTCTGAATCCTGAGAGCACCTCTTTTGTGGACAAACAGTGCAAATTGTCCATGTCACCACAAGCCATGCCCCTGCTCCTTCCTTCTTCCTATTCCCAGCAGTTTGAATGGCGGCAGCAGGAGCCTATCTCCTCTACAATCCAGAAGATCGGGGAGGCAGCACATTTTTTTACCTTAATACAAAGAGTTAAGGTAAAAAACACCTAGCATGGAGTACCACTTTAAGTAAAAGACAAACCAATTGAAGTTCAATTCCAGCTAACACATTTTAAGCAGTTACAGCAACATGTTTCTTTTTTTCTTTTGGAAAAAAACTTTAAAGCATATAAATTAAAGCTGACTGCTGTAAATACCCCTGGCAGTGTTTTATGGTTTTTGCTAACCCTCTATCTGCCACTTTTGCTAAACAGATTGGCTTTACCTTGCTTTGTTGAAAACACCACCTAAAAAGAAAATCCTGGGAGCGGTGGCTCTGCAAAGTGCCAAACCCAATTATCGGGGTAGTGCATCCAAAAAATTGCTGGTCGTAGTTACTCCCTAGGCACACTCTGCCCCTACTTGCAGATCCAAAGCCATGTGCACAGAGGAAAACATCTAAGGATTTGATCTAGCAGAGAGACAGGGTTTTTTTATGCTAGGAGAGACTGTTGACAGCTACCATTCAAAGTTACAAAAAATTTGTGGGTAGAGACCCCTCAAAAAGTGGTTACATAAAGCTTAAACAGGGAATATTGGATAAAAATGTAAAGATTATTGCACATAGAAAAATGTAATCTGTTATAAAAATTCAAAGCTGGATAATAAACCCACCAGCAACACCTCGGCTATAATTAAAAAAGACAACATTGTCTAATGTACAGTAGCTGCATCACGCCTCACATCCCATGCATACGATAGCCACAGTATAATTCTGGAGATATCTCCATACCATAAATGGAGTGATGGATCTGTAAGAAAGATTTCATACAATTCAAGACAGCAGGTCTAGCTAGTAAAGTGCAAAAAGACCAGGGTCTGTTTGATAGCACTAGAGCAGTCACTCCAACATGATAGTTCTGTTATTGAATTCTAACGCCGCTACGGAGAGTTCTTGAACAAACTGTAATTATCTAAATAGCAAAACTTGATTATTTCATCATTAGCACATTCAGACCATCATGGTATTGCACTGATCCCAGGAGCCCCTGTAGTCAGGAGTCAATCAAACAAGGGCTTGCATTTATGAGTCAGATGTACATCACAACACAGGTCAGTTTAAAGCAAGAAGTGCCTGCTCCATGTGGTGATTGCTACACAGGTACTAAAGTACAGGGCAATGTACACACGGGACAGCTCAATCCTCTCACCCAAACCTCTGGTAGGCAGCTTGTCACGGATCAGACCCTGAGGATTGACAGTCCACTTTCCACATGAGGGGCTGGTTGGAGGAGGATCCGGGCTGCAACAGTCACTGTATGTCCAGTCAGGAATAGCAGGGCGGGACTGTGTGTGAGAGCTGGTCTCTATGGAGCCGCATTATAACGTGCCCTTGTCCAAGATGGATGCCACTGATCTCCCGGGCGTTCTGCAAATGCGTGGGCGTGGTGAGCAGCGTCAGCAGGGCGGTGCCGTGTCCTGCATGTTTCGCCTAAATCAGCATGAGCTTCATTAGGGTTAGGAGGGGCTAACCTCAAGATATCTTTTTATAGCTTATTGCAAAGTGCAATTTTCATTTTTTACCACTAGATGTCGTCCTACCTAATCTACACCACACACAAACACTTTCATAGTATAAAAAGCTGTTAATTCTGTGGGCCGTGATGCAAGACCACAATTTAGCAGATAGATTACTAAGATATTTTATTTCCACACAGGAAAGCTGGCCATGCAAAATTGTTTATTTACAGAAACGCAAGAACCAGGAACCAAGGGCAGGTTCTTTCTGAATATACAGAACGCATTGTATCATATACAAAGAATTGCCTACATCAGGGGTGCCCAACCTTTTGAAGAGTGAAGGGCCACTTTAGCGACTTGGCAGCTGGTCACGGACCATGATGAGCAGATGGCAGGTCTGTGTCCACTCTGCATATGCAGAGCAGACCAGGACACAGCCCGCTCTACTCTATGGGCCCTCGGATCCGTCCAGACAGATCCCCTTCTGTTTTTTTTAAGCAGATTGGATTGGCGATAGGTGGAGGTAAAAGGACGCAAGTCTGTTTAAATCTGCCGCTCTATAGAGGTGAATGGAAGGTCTGATTGGGTCCTCCTAAAAAACAGACAGGCGGACCCGATTGGACCGATCGTGTGAAAGGGGTTTAAGGCTGCTTTTACACTGAAGCACTGCGGTTTACCCACACCTAAACTGACCTCAATATTCACTTCCTCTGGATTCCTGCAGGTATCGCTGGCTGTTGCTGTTCCCCAGGCTGGTATGGCTGGTGACTGCTGCTGGCTGTCCTTCAGGGCTGGTACTGCTAGTGGGTCCTGCTGGCTGGTACTGGTGGGTATTGCTTGCTGGTACTGCTGGCTGGTACTGGTGGGTACTGATGGCAAGTACTGCTGGCTGGTACTGGCAAGTACTGCTGGTGGGTACTGGTGGCTGATACTGCTGGCTGGTACTGGTGGGTACTGCTGGTGTGTTACTGCTGGGTGTTACTGCTGGCTGGTACTGGTGGGTACTGCTGGTTGGTACTGCTGGCTGGTACTTATGGGTATTGGTGGCTGGCACGTCTAGGTACTGGTGGGTACTGCTGGCTGGTCCTTTGGTACTGCTGGCTGGTACTGGTGGGTACTGCTGGCTGGTATTGGGAGGTACTGCTGGCTAGTTCTTCTGACAAGTACTTCTGGATACTGGTGGGTATTGCTGGCTGGTACTTCTCGGTACTGGTGGCTGGTACTTCTGGGTACTGGCTGGTACTGCTGGCTGATACTGATGGGTACTACTGGCTGGTACTGGTGACTGCAACTGGTGGGTACTGCTGGCTGGTGCTGGTGGTTACTGCCGGCTGGTACTGGTGGGTATTGCTGACTGGTACTTCTAGGTACTGGTGGCTCATACTGCTGGCTACTGGTGGCTCATACTTCTGAGTACTGCTGGGTACTACTGGCTGGTACTTCTGGTTACTGGTGGGTACTGCTGTCTGGTACTGCTGGGTACTGGTGGCTGGTACTTCTGGCTACTGCTAGCTGGTACTGGTTAGTGGTGGCTGGTACTTATGGATACTGCTGGCTGGTACTGCTGAGTATTGATGGCTGGTACTTGGGGGTACTGCTGGCTGGTACTGCTGGATATTGGTGGCTGGTATTTCTGGCTACTGCTAGCTGGTACTGGTGGCTGGTACTTATGGGTACTGCTGAGTATTGATGGCTGGTACTTGGGGGTACTGCTGGCTGGTACTGCTGGATATTGGTGGCTGGTACTTCTGGCTACTGCTAGCTGGTACTTGTGGCTGGTACTTAAGGGTACTGCTGAGTATTGATGGCTGGTACTTGGGGGTACTGCTGGCTGGTACTGCTGGACACTGGTGGCTGGTACTTTTGGGTACTGGTGGCTGGTACTTCGGGGTAATGGTGGGTACTGCTGGCTGGTTCTCAATTCCCCCATACCCACCATCAGTGTGACAGGAGCTGTGCTGGAGGAAGCATGCAGCTGCAGTGGAGAGCAGAGCCGTAGCTTCCTGTATCGCAATTGTCACAGGTGCACATTTGATATGACTCCGCCTGTGAAGGAGCCAGCGCTATACAGGAAGTATTGCCTCTACTTCCACTAGCGCCGGCTCCGTTCTCCATGTTGCTGCTCGGGGATGGCGGGTCGGGAACCCGCAATCTGGGTTTGCCGACCTGCCATCCCAGAGCAGGAGGCACGGGCCACCTCAGAGGCCAGCGGTTGGGCACCCATGGTCTACATCATAGCCTAGCTCCACCTAGGGGATCAATATATGTACTGCATGGCAGCCATTGGGATGTTAACTTGAAAATTTCTTTCATCAGACGAGCAGTGGTATATTGCAAGTAGGGAGCAAGGTTAATGTTAAAGAAAGGGCTGAAAACTACATTCGGTGTTCAAGCCCATCGGCACCATGGTATTGAGCCTGTAAACCCACAACTTTTCTTTTTGGAGCAGTATAGTGTTAAAGTTTCTTCTCCGTGGTGACAGGTTCAGTGAATATATGCCTTTTACCTTCAATCCATGTCAGGAAAAGTCTCTCAGCAGCTGGTGGCGCTGTGGCTCCCGGATCCATGGTCTGCAGTTCCAGTATCTTCCAGCGAATGTCAGTAAAGGGCTCACCTGTTGGTGGCACTGTGGCTCCTGTATCCATGGGCTGCAGTTCCAGCGTCCAGCGTCCTAGCAGCCAGAAGCTCATGATGCTCGTTGCAGGAGGGATATTTAAACCCTGTCTGCCATGTGCTGAATGCCTTGGTGTTTAGTCTCCATGTGCCCCTGACCTGTGATCCTGTATCTTTTCCTGGACCCCTGTATTGCAGCCTGATCCCTTACCACCTGCTCTCTCCATTATTTGTTCCCTGTACCTGCCCTGTCTTGCCCCCAGCTCCCTCTGACTGATCTCCTGTGTATGACCCTTGGCCGGCTACGTTTATGGTTTGGAATTTCCCTATCCGCTGTATAAACTTTGCTTAGGCAGTTGTTCTTTGTGTGTCACTATTTTGCTATTTGGCTGTTTTACATTGTTTGCTATATTGGAGGTGCGTTTACATCTTTATCCACTTATCTAAATAAATTATATTCTTTTACACTACTTGTGCCTGGCATTCTTTGTTGCAGTTCAAGCATCTCTGGTCACACCAGTTGCTGACATAACGCCAAGGCCATCCCTGACTAGACGTGACTGCACAGGGAAGCCATTTTGGCCCTGCTGTTTGTGGTATGATGCATCCAGAGGAGGTTGTATACTTTTCCTTGCTGGTGACCGAGGAGAAAGCATATTGCCGCCAGATACTGTAGGAGTGGGCCAGTGATCAGCTGTTAGAATGTATTTGTCTAGTTCATTCCCTAGTTGATCAGGGCAGTATGTTGTTTGGAGATGTTCAGCCATTGATTTAAGTCTGTGTAGTTTTGACTTTGTCCAGTACTCCTAAAGGCAGTGATGACTTTCTCCCCCCCCCCTTCAGTACGGCTCAGATAGAATCACTGGTTTGGTTATTGGAAGATGACTTGGCTTATTTCTTGGAGGAGTATTCAGCATTCTCTCATCATGTGCTAGTGGAGTGTCTTAACGCAGTGCAGTCTCTTGTCAGACAGGTAGCATGTGAACTAAATTTTGTTCAGCCATTACTACAGGCTTGGTCAGATATGTAGCATTCAGCCCCAGTCAACTTTCACCAATCCATTTCTGCTGTTAGACACCTGCCTTCTCAAATATCTCTCTCTCCATCATCCACAACAGCCACAGTTGCAGCCCAGTATACCCTGCTACCAACTATGTGTCAGTACCCTGTTTCCATTTGCTGCACCTACCCTGCCTTTTAACCCATTGACAAATATCTCTTCTCCATTACCTATGACAACCCCACAGATCTCTTCCTTACTCTACTTAAACACTGCATCGGTGGTCGCAGTAAAACCCCCTAGTTTTAGCAGAGTTCTACCAGCAATATGGCTCTGCTATGCAGATGGGAGCGCGGCACTTTTAACCCCCCCACAATGTGGTTAGAACGGGGTTAAAAGTTCCGGCGCTCCACGCTACCGAGGCGGTGCGCAGCTGCTTCGGAAGCGCTTGCCATTCATTTCAATGGCAGGGGCGCTAGAGGAGCGGTATATACACCGCTCCCCTCACCGCCCCAAAGATGCTTCTTGCAGGACTTTTTGTAACGTCCCGCAAGTGCACCGCCCCAGTGTGAAAGCACTCAGGGCTTTCACATTGGGGTGGATTGGGGGGATTTTTGAGGTGCTTTACAGACGCTATTTTTAGCTAAATAGCATCTGTAAAGCGCCTCAGTATGAAAGGAGCCTTAGCAACTGATCCCTCTTTTTCACCATCCCTCAGCTTTTCGCTCCCATCAGCTGCACCCCCTGCTCGCAGCCCTACGTCCACATGCAGAACCTTGGTGACTAAACCCAAAAAGAAACTGAAGTTTTTCCCAACTTGCACAATCCTGCCACTATCCAAATCTGCCTCCACACCAGCCGATCTGTTCCAGCCTGCCTCCACACCGGCCGATCTGCTCCAGCCTGCCTCCACACTGGCCGATCTGCTCCAGCCTGCCTCCACACCGGCCGATCTGCTCCAGCCTGCCTCCACACCGGCCGATCTGCTCCAGCCTGCCTCCACACCGGCCGATCTGCTCCAGCCTGCCTCCACACCAGCCGATCTGCTCCAGCCTAGCTCCCTGATTGCCGATGGAGTTTGGCCCTTCGTCTGACAGTCCCAAACATGCTGCCCAGCCTGCTGATCCTGTGCCCGCTGTTCATCCTGCTGATCCTTTGCCCGCTGCCTATGCTGCTGATTCTGTGCCCACTCTCCAGTCTGATGATCCTGTGCACGCATTCCAGCCTGCTGTTCCGGTGCCAGCTGTCCAGTCTGATGATCCTGTGCACACAGTCCAGCCTGCTTTTCCGGTGCCCGCTGTCCAGCCTGCTTTTCCGGTGCCCTCTGTCCAGCCTGCTTTTCCGGTGCCCGCTGTCCAGCCTGCTTTTCCGGTGCCCGCTGTCCAGCCTGCTTTTCCGGTGCCCGCTGTCCAGTCTGATGATCAGGTGCCCCCTGCCCAGCTTGATGTGCCTCTGCCCGCTGCCCAGCCTGATGTGCCTCTGCCCGCTGCCCAGCCTGATGTGCCTCTGCCCGCTGCCCAGCCTGATGTGCCTCTGCCCGCTGGACCCGTCGCCCGTCTCCGTGTAG
>BLSH010160223.1:332468-344833 GCA_018402905.1 Glandirana rugosa | reverse complement strand
GTAAGGCCTCAGTGGAGGGGAAGATAGACGCCCTAACTTTAGAATGCTGCCTAATCAGAAATGACATGGACAAATTTAGGGGACACCTCACAGAGGCTGAACATAGATTGCCACAGGTGGAGGAGTCATCGGCTTCCACAGTAAGAGCAGTGGCTGAACTACAACAAGTCCGTACCCTCATGGCCCCCTCAGAAGACACTGAAAATAGGCTGAGACGTAATAATGTGAGGGTGGTGGGGCTACCCGAAGGAGCAGAGGGCCAGAATCCAGTCCAATTTGCAGAGGCCTTTTTCAAACAACTCCTGGGCCTACAAAACCTCTCCCTGGCATACATTGTGGAGCGGGCGCACAGGGTGCCTGCTGGGCCGCAGCCTCCGGGATCGCCACCCAGGGCCTTCCTTGCTCGGCTGCTAAATTTCAGAGACAGGGATATGATTTTGGCGGAGGCTCACAAGCAGAAGGAGCTGAGACATGACAACGCAGTGATTCACCTGTACCCGGATTTCTCTCCTGACCCCCCCCCCCCCCAAGAGTGGATAGACTTTGATAGCAGCCCACTCATGTTTTTGACAGTTCAAGGGATAAATTTTTTTTCCAGCAGTTTTATGTTCGGTTGATCTGGAGTAAACAGGGAGTTGGGTTTTTTGATTTTTCTTTCTTTTTCTTTTTTTGTTTTTATGTGTTTTTCTTTTGCTGCTGTTGGACATTGAACTTTCTTTTTTTTCTTTTTTTTGGTGAAATCTTCCCCCAGTGCTGCAAACACAAGCCGGGGGAATGTCTGCGGTTGTCTCTAATGCTGTTGTATGATGTTTGGTGTGGTGTGCTCTCCTGTGTCCAGTCCCTGCCTTCCCTGCCGCATTTAATTGGCCATGTTAGGCTGACCCCATGTGTATTTTTTGACCCTGTAGATGGGTGACATACAAATTCTTTCCTGAAATGTCCGGGGTTTAAACTCCAAATTTAAAAGATCTCTGGTCTTTCAATATCTAAAAACATACAGCCCACATATTATTCTCCTGCAGGAGACCCATTTGATTGGCGGTAGAACTCTATCTCTGCACAGGAACTGGATACGGAGAGCGATTCACTCCACATACTCCTCCTACGCACGGGGGGGGGGGGGTGTCCATTTTGTTCCACAAGAAGCTGGCATGTACAGTGGAGCATGTGGTCACCGACCCGCAGGGGCGATTTGCAATAGTTATCCTAGAAATAGATTCTCTGAGTTGCAATTGCAAATGTTTATATACCACCACCTTTTCATGGACAGACCCTGTATACTGTGCTTGAGAAGGTGGCCACTTTTGGTCCATTGAAGCTTTTGATAGCTGGGGATTTCAATAATATCCTGGATTATGATTTAGACACCACAAACCCATCGAGGGCAAGAAATATGGAGCTCAGTGGGTGGGCGGAGTCGGCTGCTCTAGAGGAACTGTGGCGTTGGAAGCACCCGGGGGCCAGGGGGCACTCCTACATCTCTCATGTCAGTGCCTCCTCCTCTCGCATAGACTTGGCTTTTGCCAACTCGGCGCTTCTTCCTATGGTTACTGATGTGGGTTATTTGGCGGGGGGACTTTCTGACCATGTCCCGCTGGGGGTCACACTCAGGCTGGCCAGGGCAGGGGGCCCTGGGCAGTGGAGGCTGCACCCGGGCTGGGTCATGGAGCCCACGGTTGAGGCCCAGGTGTCTCCTTGTTTAAAAGAATATTGGGAGTTAAACAAGGGCTCTGGGACTACACCCGTGGTGTGGGACGCTGGTAAGGCGGTGATCAGGGGAGCATATGTCTCTGCCATCAAGGCGGCCAGGGTTGAAAAGAATACAGCTCTGAAGGATCTACAAGATCGCGAGGAGCGGTGTGCACAGACTCATGCGAGCTCGCCTTCTGCAATTTCCCTGGCTGAGTTGCAGAAGGTCAGGAGAGATTTACTGGTTCATTTTCAGGACCTTACACAGTGTAAGTTGAGGAGAGGGGCTGAATCCTTGTTTGAGAATGGAGATAAGAATGGGAGGCTGCTGGCCTACTTGGCTGCTGACATACGGGCGGCCACGGTTGTTCCTTGTGTACACCGGGGTGATGATGGCTTGGTAAAAGACGTGGAGGGTATTTTAGAGGCATTTACATCCTATTATGCAGAGCTCTATGCCTCAATCCCCCCGTATGAACTCCAATCCCTGTTAGATTTGTTGGAACCTCTTCCATTACTCACTCTGCCTAATGAGGTAGCAGAGGGGTTGGAGGGCCCCTTTACAGAAAAAGAATTAGCCAAGGCTATTGCATCTTTCCCCAATAATAACTCACCGGGTCCAGATGGCATTCCGGCGGAATGGTATAAGCAATATTCCGAGCTCCTGACCCCTAAATTGTTAAAATTATATCTGGATTGTTTAGAGATGGAGACCCTCCCAGACACTTTCTATGAGGCCCATATAGTGTTACTGCCCAAGCCAGATAAAGACCCTCTCCTATGCTCCTCATATAGGCCGATAGCATTGCTGAACATGGATCTCAAGATTCTTACAAAAATGATAGCGAATAGGTTGATGCCAGTATTGCACCATTTAATATCCTCAGACCAGACAGGGTTTATGCCTCACAAAGCAACAGATATAAACATTCTTAGGGTTTTCACACATACACAGTTGGTCTGGGAGGGGGAGACAGAAGGAGCTATGGTTTTTTTTGATCTGGAAAAGGCTTTTGATTCCATCAATTGGCCGTACATGATGGTGGTACTTCAACGCATGGGATTCGGACCTGTCTTCCTTAAATGGCTCTTCATATTATATGCCCACCCAAAGGTGGCGATCCGTCTGAACGGGGAGGTTTCGAGGGCTTTCCCGGTTTCCAGAGGGACGAGGCAAGGCTGCCCCCTCTCGCCGGGGCTTTTTGCCCTGGTTATGGAGCCGATAGCGGTGGCACTTCGCTCCTCTCCCCGGATCCAGGGCATCAGAGTAGGCACGATCATAGAAACCACGGCCCTTTATGCGGATGATCTGGTGTTGTTCGTCCGGGACACAGGGCCCTCGCTTCGGGCGGCTCTCGGGGTCCTGGGGGACTTTACGCGGGTCTCTGGTTTAAAGGTTAACTGGACTAAGTCTAAACTACTACCTTTGATGTCCCGCCCTGCTCAGGCAGGGCTGGATTCCGAGGTCCCTCTGCAGTGGGTCACACAAATTAAATATCTAGGATTACAAATTACTACCTCAGTAATGGATTTCATGGAACTCCTTTCCCCTCTTATAAAGAATATGGCTGGGAAATGAAATGGTTGGAAATCCCTCCCGCTGTCCTTAATAGGAAGAATAAATTTGATTAAGATGAAAATTTTGCCCTCCCTACTTTATGTCCTCAGGAACTCCCCAGTCTGGATCCCAAAAACAGTCATTAGGTCAATCGACAGTATGCTGACATCCTTTTTATGGCATGGGGGGACGCCGCATATCCAATTAAAAATTCTACAACAGCCATGGGGGGAGGGAGGTCTTGCGATGCCAAATTTCTATTTTTACTTTTTGCGGGCCAGCTGACAGCCGCACATAGGTGGCTGACAGCCCCCCCAGATGATGCGGCAGTGTCTTTTGGAGGCTGCCCACGTGGGTTCCTATGAGGCTCTGGCACACTTGGTTTATAGAGGTTCGAGATCACCACATAACATTACACACTCCTATGCGTGCAACGATTAGGGCTTGGGCAGTGGCTCAGGGGATGAGGCCCATTGGGCCTCACAGATACTCACCTGAGGCTCCTTTATGGCGCAATCCGAACTTTGAGCACTTCTTTGGCCATCCAGACCCTGCGGTTTGGACTAGATATGGCATTAAAACTTTGGGCCATGTGGTCTCCGGCGGCGTGTTGTGATGACATTTGATGAGCTCAAAGGCAAATATAATCTCCCGAATTCACATCTTTTTCGGTTTCTCCAGCTGAGGCATGCCTTTTCCTCCCAGTTTGGGGGCAGTCCCCTGGAGCTCGAGCTTAGTGACCTTGAGCTGATGACCCACAGTGAACATTTGGACAAGCCAGTCTCTAGTCTCTATAGAGAGCTGTTTGTACAAACGGCCCAGGTTCTGGAAAAATGTAGGGGGGCTTGGGAGAGGTCTGCTCCTGGTTTGGATTCTGATGATTGGGATGACGTGTGGGATGCCCCTTTCAAGAGTTTGGTGTCCTCCAGGGACCGCTTGATTTTATTCAAATGTTTGCATAGAGCGTACCTCACCCCTGCCAGAGTGGCAAAGGTGATTGGCTCGCAGTCCTTGGGATGTTGGCGCTGTTCAGGGTTGCAGGCAGATTTCATGCACATCTTTTGGGAATGCCCCCGCATACAGGTATACTGGCAGGACATAGCAGAGTGTATCGAGTCACTCACAACTATAAAGATCCCCCTTACAGTAGAGGTGTGTCTGTTGCATTTGGTGGATAATCTTGCTACTACAAGGGCCATTAGAACACTTTTAATGCTGTTGCTCTACTATGCCAAGAAACGTATTGTCATGACATGGAAGAGCGATCGATCTCCCACACTGTCTTCCTGGAAGGCATTGGTGAATACGGAGATTCCGCTTTATAAGGCAACATATCTGGCTAGAGGGGCTTTGACGAAGTTTGAGAAGGTTTGGGGCGGATGGTTAGCATCCACAGACACGGTGTCTGACATTTGAGGTGAGAGAGTACTGTTGGTTTGATTAATTATGGGATATGTGGTCGTGGGGGGCGGGCCTGTGTATACGGATTATGTAATACCACTAACTGTATATAATGTACAGCAAGAGACAACATGGACACTTTGTTATAACGGCAGCGAATTGTTATGTTTTCCAATTGGGAATTCCACAATGGCGGACTGTTTGTATGTATTCTTAATTTTAAATAAATAAAAAGTATTTATAAAAAAAAAAAAAATATAGCAGTTAGACTTACCCCAATCCTACCAGCACATGTCCATCTGGACCAAGCGGGATTTGTAGAAGTTAGGGAAGCTAGAGATAATACTTTTAAAAATGTTCACGTTGATTGAGCATGCTCAGAGGAATTCCATTCCATCATGTCTTCTGGCTGTAGATGCCGAAAAGGCGGTTGACAGGGTGGGATTGTGCTTTTTGGAAGAAACCTTGAAGCAATGGGGTATTTGACCTCAATTAATGCAAAAGATAATGGCATTGTACAATAAACCCTATGCAAGAGTTTGGATAGATGGGACCCTGTCGGATCCAATTTCAATCACAAACGGAACTCGACAGGGTTGTCCCCTCTCTCCGCTGTTGTACGTTTTGTTAATGGAACATCTTACCACAGCCATACCAACCAGAGGCGGCTCTAGGCTTTGAGAGAGAGAGAGAGAGAGAGAGAGACCATCTTTCTTGTGCTGGGTTTGATCTTGAATCTTCCCGCGCCCACATCCCCTTCTCTCAGGCAGAGCACTGTGTGTGTCGGGGAATGTGGGCGGGGCAGACACAGGAGGAGAGGAGTGAAGGAGGAAGCAGCTATCCTGTATGGCTGTGCTGGCTGCAGGGGGAGGGGTCAGCAGCTTCTCTCTCTCAGTGATCGCACGGTAATCTTTTCACACTGGCAGCCAATCTTCCTCTCACTGTCTCAATGAATGGACTCGGTGGCAGCGCTAAGCTGCCTGACGGCTGGGGATCTCTTGTGCTAGCAGAGGCGGATCTTTAATAAGGTAAACTAGGCGGCTGTGAGGGCGAGGCCTAAGGCGACCGCCTAATTTGCCTAATTAAAGGGCCGCCTCTGATACCAACCAATCCCGATATACAAGGGATTAAAATAAAAGGAAAAGAATATAAAATGTCAGAAAATCTAGATGATCTCTTGTTGTATTTTACTAATCCAATAATAACTATCCCAAACCTTATTCAAGAATTTGACCGGTTTGGTGCGTTAAGTAACTTTTTAAAGTGAACTACGATAAATCTGAGGCATTACATGTCTCATTAAATAAAACTCAAACCCATCTCCAGAAAATATTACCCTTTAAATGGCAACAAACAGCCCTTAAGTATCTTGGGATAAATATACCTCAAAATTTAGATAAAGTAACAGAGCTTAACCATGTCCCTTTGATTGATAAAATATTAAAACTGCTTCAAAAATATGACAAAAAAACCTTCTCATGGATGGGAAGGATAAATATAATAAAAATGGATATACTTCCAAAATTGTTATAGGTTTTCCAGACAGCCCCAGTATATCCCCTCCGCTGCCTTAATCTGCAAATTGCGGTTGGCAGTGGGAGGGATTCATTTGGGAGCACAGATCTCCCCGAATTAAAAGGGATATACTCGTTAGACCAAAATTAAAAGAGCACTTGGCCCTCCCAGACTTGAGGTCCATACCGTGGGTTACACCAACAAATCTCCCTAAAGCAAAACATATTCCATCTTTGGTCTTCTCCAATTTAAGGTTATGAGACTCACTTATAAAGAAGGGTATTCTCTCATCTCCAACCTACCATAATTTGTAGAATAAATAAAACATTTTTTATAATGTTGTTATGTCTGATTGTCTTTATTATAGGTACAGCAACAGCACTCTTTTTACTTTCTTTTGAACAAATGCATGGAAACGCCACAAAAGGCCTTAGCATGAGTGTGTGCCAGTCAGAATGAAAAGGAGTATTTTTTATTCTGACTAAGACAAACGCATCTGACTGGGACACACACGATAAGGCTTCCTTTTGGCTTTGGCATGCGTGTGTCTCAGTCGGAATGAAAAATACTCCTTTTCATTCTGACTGGGACACATGCATGCTAAGGCCTAAGGAGGCCTTAGCATGCGTGTGTCCCAGTCAGAATGAAAAATACTCTTTTTCATTCTGACTGGGACACATGCATGCTAAGGCCAAAGGAGGCCTTAGCATGTGTGTGTGCCAGTCAGAATGAAAATTAGTATTTCTCCTATGTTCACTGACAGACGCAGCTCTTCATTGACTTGGGGGGTTTATGCTTGTCCCACTAGGAGTTAACTAGGCAGGGAAAAGAACAGCTGGCCCCTCCCATGGGACCGTCCTCTCTTCCCACATAAACCCTCCACATAGCATAGCTCAGCAGTTTCAATGCCTAGTTTGCAAGGAGTTGACCTGGCTTCCCTTTAGGGGACTGCGGTCCTGATTGTGACCGTTTTTTTTCTTGTTTTTTATCTTTTATCTTTATTTTACTACTTTTATCAAGCAATGAATCTGCTATCAAGAAGCCGGCAGGGGCATAGAGAGTCGCTCGGGCTCTGCACTTTCCCCGGCCTGGCCGACCGATGCGAGCCAGTCCCGCGGTACGGGGACCCACCGCATCGTGCCCGTTCCGTGCGGGCGGCCTTGGGTGACCCCCATCTGAGCCCGATCCTGGATTGCGATTCGGGTAGGGCGATTTCTGTCCGGCAGCATCCCGTCCAGGCAAGGGCGGAAGGTCTGCGAACGGGTGGCTACCCACTGCGCCCGACGGGAGTGGTGAGTGAGAGTTCCTCGGGGACCGACGACTTAAAAAAAATAAAAAATTCTGGGTAGCCGCTGGTAGGGACGCGTGGGCCGACGTGCGGTGATCGGCCGCCATTTTGCAGCAGACCGCCGCCATTTTGCCATAGCCGCAGAAATGCTGGGCCTATGGCGCTTTCCCTCTAGCGGCCGTTTGCGGTACTGCGCATTCCCTGCAGGTGGTTTTCGGCCTCTAGTGTTCATCGGCGGCCATCTTGGTGTCCCCTGCTACCGCAAAAACGTGTTTAAAACGTTTTGCTTTCTCTTTGGAACGGTGTGTGCTCCTGACGGCGCGGCTCTTCTGACGATCCTCAAAAGTTACAGGCAGCAAACAGCAAGTATAGCTGGGCTCTCCTGTGGGTGCTGGTGACAGCGGGTGCAGTCCTCCTGGGTTTCCCTGGTGCGCTGTGGGGCGGTGGTGTGCGGCTGTGTGGGGGTTCCTCAAGTTTTGGTATACACCTGTGTGTTACTAAGAGTGATTTAAGGGGAAGAACGATGGCAGACTATACTGCTGAACCTGCTGGGGAGGACCCAGCGTTGGCGCAATCTGCGCAAGGGGCTTTTTTGGACCAGCTACGGGCGGTCTTTAGTGAGTTCCTTCCCTGGGTGGAGGTCGCCCATCAGGCCCCTCAGAAGCGTCCCCCTCCCCCCTGTTCTTCAGGGGAGGACTCTGATCCGGAAGTGGCATCGGGGGCCACAGGGACCCCAGTGGAACGCTGACGGTGAACTGGGCCCCTCGGACAGAGAAGAGGATCAGGGGGCGGAGGCTGCGCGCGAAAGAGCGCCGGTTTCCGCCATTATGACTGGTGTTCGCACTTCATTGCGACTGAGCCAAGATGGCTAATCGCAGACATCTGCGTATGTGTGTGGGTCCACCAGCCCCCCAGGGCCCCCATGGCTTATCCCTACGATCAATTCTTTGATCATCTGATTTATCGTGATTGGCAGCGTCCGCAGCATTCTTTTTCGCTGTCCAAACGTTTTGCCGCTCGCTATCCCTTTGAGGTAAGCTTTTTGAAAAAATGTGAGTCACCTGTGGTGGACCCGCCGATAGCTCGTCTGAATAAGGCGACAACCATTCCTCTGGAAGGGGCCCCTTCCTTTAAGGACCCGGCTGACAGGAAGACAGAGGCGCTGTTAAAAGCTCTCTTCCTGGTAGCAGGCTCAGCTCTGCGGCCGGCTCTGGCGTCCGCCATGGCGGCGCAATATCTGTCTGAACGTATCACGGAGCTCCAGAATGATCTGGACTGCGGCCGCCTGATGGATGCACCACAGAAGGCTGACTTTCTGCTTCAGGGCATCAAGTACCTTTGTGACGCGTCCGTGGATTTGCTGCCTATGTTGTCCAGAATGGCGATTTTTGCCGTAATCGTAGACGGATTCTTTGGTTACGCCTCGCAGACCTCTTTCATGGTGGACGTCTATTCGGTCCACAGCTGGATGAGATCATTAAGGATTTCACAGGAGGTAAGAGCACTTTCCTCCCTGAGCCCCGGAAGCGTGAGTTTCGCCGTAGACAGGGGACCACTCCCTCGGGTCAGAAGAGGTTTTTTCGCGCCCCGGGCGGGACAGGAAAAGGGGTCCATCCCGGTACGGCCGCTGCAGGGGCCGGTAAACAGCAGTGGCAGCACAAAACCGAAAAGGCGAGGACGAGCCCTCCTCGGCCTGATGGGCTGCCCCCACCCGGACTTCGGGTGGGGGGACGTCTTCTGGGGTTCGCAGACTGGTGGCTTGCTCGCATTTCTGACCGATGGGTCCGGGAGGCCCTCTTCGGGGCTGTTCAAGCACTCTCGGACCAAGGGCTGATTGTGCCAGTGCCTCCAGCGGAGAAGTTTCGAGGTTTCTACTCAAACCTGTTTGTGGTCCCCAAAAAAGGGGGGGGGGGGTCCGGCCAGTACTGGACCTGAAGGCCCTGAACCAGTATGTGAAGGCGCAAAAATTCCTGATGGAATCTATCCGCTCGGTTGTGGCCGCCCTCCATCAGGGGGAATTTCTGGTGTCTCTGGACATCAGGGATGCATACCTCCATGTACCCATTTGCCCACGGCATCAGCGTTTCCTTCGCTTTGCAGTGGGGGATCTCCATTATCAATTTGTGGCACTCCCTTTCGGTCTTCACAAAAAGTCTTCACAAAAGTGGTTGCTCCGGTACTGGCGTTACTGAGACAGAGAGGCATTGCGGTAGTAGCTTACCTCGATGACCTGCTCCTGAGAGCGGAGTCCGCCTCGGCTCTGGAGGAGAATGTGAGAATCACCATGACCTCACTACAGGACTTCGGCTGGTTGCTCAACCTGCAGAAGTCGACGGTCTCTCCATCTCGTCGCCTGGAGTATCTGGGTCTGATTCTAGACGCAGAGCAGGTGAAGGTGTTCGTTCCTCCGGCCAAGTTGCTGTCGCTGCAGTCTGCGGTGCGGTCCCTGCTGTCGCACCGACGGTCTTCATTACGATTCTGTATGCGGGTGCTGGGGCTCATGGTCTCGACTTTCGAGGCGATACCTTACGCCCAGAGTCACACTTGACTTCTCCAGCGAGCGATTCTGTCTCGGTGGGACAGGTCTCCCCGGTCCTTGGACCTATCTATCCGCCTGAACTCCCAGACCAGGGCATCTCTGACCTGGAGGCTTCGGGCCTTGGCGTTGACACAGGGGAAGTCGTTCCTGCCCCCTTCAGTGGGTGATCATTACCACGGATGCCAGCCTTTCAGGTTGGGGCAGGATCCTGAGGCAGCTATCTGCCCAGGGTCGTTGGCCGACACAGGAAGCTCGTCTCCCCATCAATGTGCTGGAGCTGAGAGCAATCAGACTATGCCTATCTCACTGGACAGTGAGGTTACAGGGTCGTCCGATTCCAATTCAGTCGGACAATGCCACAGCAGTGGCATATGTGAGCCATCAGGGCGGCACGAGGAGTCCAGCAGCTGCGGTCACGTTCCGGCAATCTCCGCCATTTACATTCCAGGCGTGGAAAACTGGCAGGCAGACTTTCTCAGTCGCCAGGTGCTGGACCCGGGAGAATGGTCTCTCCATCCGGAGGTGTTCAACCAGATTTGCCACAGATGGGGGATGCCGGACGTGGATCTCATGGCGTCTTGGTTCAATCACAAGGTGAGGACTTTTGTGTCCAGAACGAAGGATCTGGTGGCCCCCTGGGGCCGTTATCGCCTTCTGTACGCCTTCCCTCCGATAAAAATTTGTAGCGCGATTGCTACGCAGGGTAGTAGCGGAGGCAATACCAATAATCCTGGTGGCTCCAGATTGGCCTCGGCGCACGTGGTACGCCGACGTGGTGCAAATGGTGGCAGACGTTCCCTGGCGGCTTCCGCTGCGAGACAATCTACTGTCTCAGGGGCCCATCTTGCACCCTGCTTTACCCTCGCTGGCTTTGACGGCCTGGCTATTGAGTCCCAGGTGCTGAGGGACAGGGGAGTCGCTGACTCCATGATCCCTACCTTGTTAAAGGATCGCAAGTGTACTTCTCACAAGATATACCACCGCACCTGTAAGGCTTACATAGCTTGGTGCGAAGCGGAGGGTCATAACCCTCGCTCTTATGCGGGGTCTAGGGTCCTGACCTTTTTTCAGCAAGGCCTGAACAAAAAGCTGGCTTTGAGTACTCTCAAGGGCCAGATATCGGGTCTGGCGCTTCTTTTTCAGAGACCTTTGGCTTCGCACTCACTGATTCGTACCTTTGTACAAGGTGTGTGACATGTGGCGCCTCATGTGAAGGCCCCCGATGGCGCAGTGGGATTTGAATTTGGTGCTTTCTGTACTTCAGAAATCGCCCTATGAAAAAATCAGGGAGATTTCTTTACAACTGCTGTCACAGAAGGTGGCCTTTTTGGTAGCCATCACTTCCGCCAGACGGGTGTCTGAGTTGGCAGCACTGTCGTGCAAGTCTTCCTACCTAGTCCTGCACAAGGACAAGGCGGTATTGCGACCCTCTCCTTCGTTTCTTCCGAAGGTGGTTTCTTTCCACATTAACAAAGATATTGTTCTTCCTCCTTTGTGCCCACGTCCATCGTACCCAAGAGAAATTGAGTTGCATGCCTTGGACGTAGTGAGGGCCTTACGAGTGTATTTAGCTGCTACAGCTTCTTTTCGGAAGTCTGATGCTTTATTTGTGCTGACAGAGGGTCCGCGCAAAGGTTTGGTGGCCTCGTCGGCTACTATCTCTCGTTGGATTAGACAGACCGTGACTCATGCATATTCCGTTCGGGGCAAGGTTCCCCCCTTTCCGGTCACTGCTCATTCTACCAGGGCCGTTAGCACTTCCTGGGCTTTCAGACACCAGGCCTCGGTGTCACAGGTGTGCAAGGCGGCCCAAATACGAACAGGGTGATCCTCAATTGATCCGTCCCTTTTCTTGTCGACCGGGGAGGGTACCCCGGCAGGAGAGAAGGGTGTATTTGGGAGGTGTATCGTATCGAGTCGTCAAACATGTGTTCGGCATGTCTTTTTGTCTCGTGTCTCCCCACCCACGATGCAGACAGTCACTTGAGCCTCTTTTTCTAAAATGCCATGCAAAATTATTTTCGGGAAAAAGAGGATGCAAGTGACTGTCTGCGTCGAGAAGTAACTGAACACCCCTACAGGGGTTCGACACATTTTTTTCTCCCCACCCATTTGCTATTGGTGACATGGGTTGTCTTGGAGAATTCCTCCGTGGTCTGCGCGGATGTGACGGCGGACGTTTTGAAACGTCGGTTTTCGTCGTAGGCTTCTACGATTGTGTAGTTGGAATATTTTGAATCACTTTCACACATGGCTCCGGGTTCACCGGCGGAACGTGTGGACACTGTGGCTCCGGACCACAGACTTTCGGGTCCTTCACGATTGCCGGGACCATCTTACTCGTCACTGGCCTTTCCCCCCTTGGAACGGGGCTT
>BLSH010160223.1:318764-332458 GCA_018402905.1 Glandirana rugosa | reverse complement strand
GGCCAAAGGAGGTCTTAGCATGCGTGTGTCCCAGTCGAAATGAAAAATACTCCTTTTCATTCTGACTGGGACACATGCATGCTAAGGCCAAAGGAGGCCTTAGCATGCGTGTGTCCCAGTCAGAATGAAATGCACTAGTGGAAAAATATAAGAAAAATTGCCATACAATTGAGTAACATGTATATGATGTACTTTATTGAAAACACATAGTAGACAGAGACCAGAGGTTATTCTTTTTATACGTACTCATCTTGCCATGAAACCTCTCCATCTGGTGAAACAAAAAAAGCAGCAAATTGGTTTTGGATGCTCATGACACGTGCCGTTGAGCTCAAGTCCATAATTTGAAATCGTTGACTCTGGGGTGTGGGTTCTGGTTCTACGTTGCTTGTGTCACTGTTCCGTAGATAGTTGTGCAGCACGCCAGCACAACTTGGATGACATTGTCCACATCCAGCTGCATGCAGGTCAGCAATACCCTCCATTTGACTTTGCAGACTTCAAAGGCACACTCGACAACACGGCGTGCTCGGCTGAGCCTGTAATTAAATATTTTTTTCTCGTGGCTGAGTCCATGGCCACTGTATGGCCTCAATAGGTTTTCCGCCAGTCCAAATGCCTCATCAGCGACTATGACCAGTTGCAAGTTGGGCTCCTCAGTGCAGGGTAGAGGTCTGGTTGGGTTGGAATACTGCTTTGCCGCCCAGACTCTGAAGGGAGGGGATCATGCTCTGCTTCAGTATGTCACAGTACATGTTGGCATTCATGGTTCACTCAATGAACTGTAGCACCCCAGTGCCGGCAGCACTCATGCAGCCCCAGACCATGACGCTCCCACCATCATGCTTGACTGTAGGCAAGAAACACTTGTCTTTTTACTCCTCGCCTGGTTGCCGCCACATATGCTTGACACCATCTGAACCAAATACTTTTATATTGGTCTCATCAGACCACAAGACGTGGTTCCAGTAATCCATGTCCTTAGTCTGCTTGTCTTCAGCAAACAGTTTTTTGGGCTTTCTTGTGCATCATCTTTAAAAGAGGCTTCCTTCTGGGATGACAGCCATGCAGACCAATTTGATGTAGTGAGCGGCGTATGGTCTGAGCACTGACAGGCTGACCCCCCACCCCTTCAACCTCCTGCAGCAATGCTGGCATCACTCATACATCTATATCCCAAAGACAACCTCTGGATATGACGCTGAGCACATGCACTAAACTTCTTTGGTCAACCATGGTGAGGCCTGTTCTGAGTGGAACCTGTCCTGTTAAACCGCTGTATGGTCTTGGCCACCGTGCTGCAGCTCAGTTTCAGGGTCTTGGCAATCTTCTTATAGCCTATGCCATCTTTATGTAGAGCAACAATTCTTTTTTCAGATTCTCAGAGTTCTTTGCCATGAGGTGCCAGGTTGACCTTCCAGTGAACAGTATGAAAGAATAAGAGCGATAACACCAAATTTAACAAACCTGCTCCCCATTCACACCTGAGATCTTGTAACACTAATGAGTCACATAACACTGGGGAGGGAAAATGGCTAATTGGGCCCAACGTGGACATTTTCACTTAGGGTTGTACTCACTCTTGTTGCCAGCGGTTTAGACATTAATGGCTGTGTGAGTTATTTTGAGGGGACAGCAAATTTACACTGTTATACAAGCTGTACACTCACTACTTTACATTGTAGCAAAGTGTCATTTCTTCAGTGTTGTCACATGAAAAGATATAATAAAATATTTACAGAAATGTGAGGGGTGTACTCACTTCTGTGAGATACTGTATAAAGTGCATAGAAAGTCCACTCTGATGATCACAGCTTCCCAGTCTCAAGTGCAGTGAAAATGCTGTATTTATATAAGCTGATCACCAATTCATCCTCCTTCACCAGTGCAAAAAGTGCAAAACCCAAATAAACTGAGGCTCACCAGACCTATAGTTTGTACCAGCACAACAGATGGAAATCACGATAAAGGCAAACCTCTCAGCTCCCACTTCCAAGATGCAGCAACCAATGATGTATATAGAGAAACAATCACTGTGTGTACATAATCAGGCTGTCTGTTACCAGTCTGCAGCCACTGTATCGCCTCTCACTCCGACACCACGTCACGTCCGGCATCCATTCAGCCTGGCTCAGAGTAGTCGTACAGCCACGCCCTTGACACGTTTCGTCACTTCCGACTTGGTCACAACCCCCCCTATAAACTATGCGTCTGGTGAGCCTCAGTTTATTTGAGTTTTGCACGATTTGCATCGGTGAAGGAGGATGAATTGGTGATCAGCTTATATAAATACAGCATTTTCACTGCACTTGAGATTGGGAAGCTGTGATCATCAGTGTGGACTTTCTATGCACTTTATATATGCACTTGCACTGTTATATGTTTATTTATTTATTCATGTGATTTATGCGCTGCTGAGAACTGCAATTATATTTGATACGTTTTCCACTGCACATTTTATTATTCTTATTTAAGCAGCAGCATTCACCATTATTATCATGTTTTTTGATTATTTTTTTCATCATTTTTAATCATTTATATATTCATTTTTACCATATATTCAGAACACTTTTATTAGCGCGGTGATTGAGTGAATTTATTTATGACCTCGGATGGTTAAAAGAGGTCATAGAACGCTTGTTACCCTCAACCATGTTCGTATAGATCAGTGATGGTGAACCTTGGTGCTCCAGAAGTTTTGAAACTACATTTCCTATGATGCTCAACTACACTGCAGAGTGCATGAGCATCATGGGAAATGTAGTTCCAAAACATCTGGGGTGCCAAGGTTCACCATCGCTGGTATAGATGACAAAAGCTGAACACAGCCACTCCACCTTCACTGTTCTCCAGCTCATTTAGTAGATGTCACACATACCATAAAATGTAAAAGGACTGATAATGCTCAATGTTGAATGTATTAAACCAGATAAAAGCAATAAAACCACTCACAAAGGATGAAAGAGTATTCTCACATTAAATTCTCTACAGTCAGTGGCAGCTGGTGCTCAAAATTTTGGGGGAGAGACCGAAGACAGAAACAGAAGGCGGCGATCAGAAGCCTCCATACCTTAGGAGGCAGATGACAAAGATCCGGGGTAGAGTTTGCTGCTCCTCGCTCTAGCTACTCCTCACTCCAGGGCCATTGCTTCTCATCCCGGCCGAACAGAAAGTTTGTCCTAAGACCTAAATGGCCAGGAGTCCTAAGACTTCCAGGCCAATCGCATCTCAGGACCTGCTTCCTGATTTGCCGGGAGGAGAAACAACGGCCCCGGAGCGAGGAGCAGCAGCTCTCCCATGAGTCCTTATCTGACTGTGATTGACAGCAGTGGCACCCGCTGCTCTCTCAGCCAATGAGGAGGAAGAGTCTCTTGAGTGCACATCGCTGGATCGAAATGGGGCTGAGGTAAGTATTGGGGGGGGGGGGGGTGCTGCACACAGAAGGTTTTTAAGAATGCATGAAGGAAAAAAAAACATTGAGCCTTTTAGAACCACCTTACAAGTGCTCTGCAGCTGAAATCCACCACCCAGTGCACTCTCCTCACCAGAACAGGTGGACCTATGTTAAATAACAGGTCAAAAAACGCTTTCAGAAGGGGAACTGTGCCTTTTATTTTCAATCCTCCAGATTCAGGTACACATGGCTCATACGAAGGAACTCAGATATACCCGTTTCATAAAAAGGGGAGACAGAGAGGGGGACTCATTGTATAAAATGTTAAAAACTCTTCTTTATTAAAAAAAAATAACACATTACACTCACATTTGTAGGTGCTTTTGAATAGTTTGGCACATATACAAAGCATATTCACTAATGAAGCAGATGGTAAAGCGGTGATTTTCGAAGAGAGATTATGCTATGTATTTGTGTCAAACTTTTGAGGCACCAACAAATGTGAGTACATGTTTTTATTTTATAAAGAAGAGTTTTTAACCTATTGCACAATGAGTCCCCCTCTCTGCCCCCCCTTTTTATGAGCCAAGAATATCTGAATTCCTTTGTTTGAGCCATGTGTACCTAAATCTGGAGGACTGTAGATAAAAACCCACAGGTCTCCTTCTGAAAGCGTTTTTTTAAAAGCGTTTTTTGACCTGTTGTTATTTAGCATAGGTCCACCTGTTCTGGTAAGTCCACACTGTCTAAAGGAGAGTGCACTGGGTGGTGGAGTTCATTTCAGCTGAATAAGAGGAGCACTTTTAAATTGTTACTAAACCCAGGAGCCTGCATTCACTATATATGGTCTGCCACAGTACACCGAACATGGAAATGTAATAATTTTAGTAAATCTACACTGCTAAATACCTTTTCTCATCAACACTATATAGCAGTCTTGTGACTTCTATCAGTGCCTGGTTAAAGATTGTAGGAGGAGTTTTCATACTGCACTGGCTGTCTTATGAGGATTCAGAACCCCTGACCCTCTGTCTGGACAGTGCTGATTGGTCCTGTGCTGATCACATGCACTCTCCCAAGAACAAAAACAAACTCTCTAGCAATACACACCAACCTGAGCATGTGCAGACAGACTCCACTAACTCTTTCTTATCCGGAGATGTTTTAGGGACAATGCAAGAAGAGGAGTATCTGTGCATACAGGATCAAACAGTCTTTTTACACAATGCAAAGGATTAATCCCTTAGGTTCCACAGTCAGTATAACAAGCATGCTTTACTGCATATACAGACTGATTTTACTGTTGTGGGTTTAGTAACACTTTAAAATCTGTCCACATTTATGAACAATTATTTCGTTTTTTCACATTTTTTTGCATCATGGACTTTTGGTGAAGTGGACTTTGTTCTTTCAATCTCATAGTGTTGCTTATTGTTATAATATTTATACACTGTTCACATGTGATATTTTTTTACATTTGTTTTAGTGTTTAATTGGTATAATATTGATGCACTATTTGCGCTGCTGCAAATAACATATAATTTGCACTTGATGGACACACTTGGTTTATCAGTAGCAGCTTGTTTTATTTATGTTCTCTTAGTGTTAGAATTTAGTGGGCTTAGTGCTGTTAGTTTACTTTTACTATAGTAAAAGTATGGTTCAGCAAAAGGTAATGTTCAAGGTGTTAGCTCTGAAAACAAAGCACAGAGAGGAGTTTTTACATTCAGCAGATGAAAACTTGATTCAATTTTGTTTCTTACAAGGATGGCACAGAGGAGATGTCAAAAACGACTCCCACTTCAAATCATTTCTCCATAAATCATTAACAAAAGTTCTGTTTCTGTTCTGAAAAGAGATCAAAACAGAGAATCACATCACAGTACATTTTGTTTGTTTGCTGTGTAGAGTCCTGACATTAATGCTCTCATTTTCTCAACTGCAAGTAAGAGGCGTAACTGCCTTAACTGCCAAACATTTCTGAAATAGAGCTATGCTCATTAATTACCATTCCTTAATAACAATAAAAGTAGTATAAGCTCTTTTTTTACAACAGAACCTATACCTTTTTTTCCAGAAAAAAAAAAATATTTAAAATGTATAGTCAACTTTTTTAGTTTTGGAAAGAGCGGGTAAGGGGTTAAAGCGGAGTTTCATCCACATTTTTCACTCCTCACCATGAAGCACTAATGTGCATCCTTAGGCCCCATACACATGGACGTTTCTATAAAATGTCTTGTCCTGCTAGTAGAGTTGCCAGGCGACGTCTGTGAAAAAGCATCGGTAAAAATTTAGCGGTTTTTAACCTTTCACATTGACGTCAACTGTTTTACAAGCTGTTCACTCACTTCTTTACATTGTAGCAAAGTGTAATTTCTTCAGCGTTGTCACATGAAAAGATATAATAAAATATTTACAAAAATGTGAGGGGTGTACTCACTTTTGTGAGATACTGTATATGCACTTTCACTGTTATATGTTTATTTATTTATTCATGTGATTTATGCGCTGCTGAGAACTGCGATATATTTTATACGTTTTCCACTGCACTGAGGTCATAGTTTGAGCATATTTGAAGTTACACGTTGTGGTATGTATTACCAATCGTCTCACTGGAATGTTATTCTCATGATACAGATTGTTCACTTTTCTATGCAAATTTGTCTATGAAAGATATTGCATATGTCAGCGCTGTAGGACATTGTAAAGCCAGCCTCTCATGCTACGCACATGTTGCAACCTTGGCTATAATATTCCATTTGATTGTTATATGCAACATCTTTATGTTCTGTGTTTCCTTTAAATTATATTTTAATAAACATATTGAACAAGAATTACCTATTACACAGTGTGGTTTGGAAGTAGTAGATTTTGAGATTTTCACACTACTTTTCTTGTGTATTTCAGTGGTCATGCCTCTGTTATCACTTTGGACCTTTCTGATATACAGTATGAGGACAGTTATATTTATTTTGTTTTTTTGCACTTGCATTTTTGATTTTATCACAAGAATCCTCATCTGTTGTTCACAGTATAATAGTGCATTGATTACTTGGGCTGAGCTATATAGGATTTTAGATTTTTATTTCGAGTTGTCTAATCTGCCTGTTACAATTATATGAATTCCCACGGGCTCTCTGAAAATACAAAATCAGCTAAGTTGCAGCTATACAAGCTTGCAGGGAAAGTGATGACAGGGAAGGGGGCAGTATAATTAACTTTTTTGCCCGTTTAAATGTCCCCAGCTTTTAAAAAAAAAAAAAAAACTGAAAATGTCTATTAACTGTTAGCCAGCTTTATGTAAGATTCAAGAACACACTCCACAGTATATGAATTTCATGATCTGAAGACTACAGATTGCACAACGTGGAATATTTGTGCAAAAAATAAGGGACATCCCTGCTAGTATGTTGTAACAGCTGGCAACACTGTTCTGAATTTAAAAAAGTGACTGTTATAGAGAGCAAAAGCTGCTGGAACCTTGCTTGCCTTTCTACATTTTACACTGAAAAATAGATAAACTGTTCATTTTGTAATAAAATCTACTTCACTGTTTAAAGGTCATCAAGGTCTTTCATTGCCGTGTTAAGTGTCATATATAAAGTATTTTCTTTCACCAAACATGCTAATATCTAAATAAATAGTATTTGGTGTAAAATTACTTGGTTACTGTAATGTTAGGGTTATCTTATGGTCAACAATGCTTTATACCAGCACAGACTTGATGTGACATGGAGCAAGCTGTGGTTCAGTGACAAGTGACAGTGCCTGTAGCAGTACAGAAGATTTACTATGTTCCTCATCCTTAAAGTACCTGCCACCTGCGTTGCACATTGCAGGCACAAAGGTTCTGACATATGGATATGTAAATGAGCATATGACAAAGTCTATTCTTAACTCCCAGATCCCCGAACAACAATTTGTCCTAATTTAAGCCTGCCTTACTCATTACAAGGTGGTGTGAAACTGAATAAAGAGGGAGCAATTTTCCCTAAGCATAGCAATTTAATATGTAATTTAATTTACATGCCATTCTACTAACCACTCTCCCTAGCCAATTTGAACTGGAAAAATTATTGGCATATATGTTGGAAGCATTACGGTATATAATGTATAAACCTGCACTGTTTCTTGGGATTCTTTTACTTTAAATGCAGAACTCTAAGCAAGTATGAAAAACAACATTTAGTTCACTTAAATGTATTTTACAATACCACTAGTTTAACTGCCCTATATCTATCTCAATATCACCACCATTCCCTTTACTGCAGAACTGAAGAAATCTGACTTAAGACTGTAAGGTTATGTGTGAACTGTGTGTATTGTGAGCCTTCGGGTTTTATTAAATATATTTTGCAGACATTTGGATAGACGTATGAGGTATTAGGCATAAGGATAAGAACAAATGCAAGTTCTTAGCAATGTGTGATGGTTATTTGTTGCCCAGTTAGTAGGCAGGTGACACGGGGAGCTGCAAAATTAGGAGGAAAAATGTTGTCACCCTGCTGGTTATGCAGTAGCCGGTAAATGTGCATCACAAGACTGGTTGAAAAAAAATTACAAATATATTGGCCTTTCAAACCTTATATGTGTATTGCAGATGTGTAGTTGTTTGACATTTTTTCTGTTTGAAACCTAACATTTTAATTCAACATAATATGGAGGAATGAAAGTCAGGTTTGCTTATGGCTGATAAAAAAAGTTTAACTTTACAGTGATTATTTAATAGAGATTTTTTATTTTATTGTTATGGGAAACTATTCTAAATCTTTTTAGTCACATAGCAGTTATTTTTTTTTTTTTTTGCAGTGACCTATTGCAAGTGCAGCTAGTCAGTAGTTTCTTTGTAAAATTTTGAAATTTGCTGCACACTTCTCATGGCATGAATGGGTAATGCCAATCTTTTTTCCTTCACGTTAATTGAGGAACACAGGACTTAGAGACCGTTGGGTTATATTGCCGCTACAGGACATTTGAACACTGTCTAACCAAAAATAGCAGACTAGCTTTGTAAAACCCCTTCCACTCCCAGCATGTGTTTTTTTGCTAGCCACCCAGGTGGAAAGAAGTCTTAAAAGTTTAACCCTCTTTTACTAGCCTTTATTTCAAAATTATTTTTTTCTTCAGTTAAGTATTTATCTACACGCTGCTTATGCTAGTCTCATGTGTAGCCATATGGGTCAACATATCCTTAGAAATAATATGGAAGCTGTACTAAGACCCTGCTGAACTAGAGGATTGCAGGGCCAACCAGGGATGTTACCTTTGGGCAATATACTCTGCATTGTGATGCTTTCCATACCTCTGTGTACTACGTTAGTTACAGAATAGTTTAAGGTCCAGAGCCCTGGTACTGACTCTGGTGTCACCCAGTCTTTAAAGACTTATTCAATGAGTAGACTGAGAATTAAAGTGCTGTGCAAACTGTTGGCTCTATATACAGTATCTCCGGTGATGGACTGGCCAAGCATGTCTCCAGACCTAAACCCTATTGAGCATCTGTGGGACATCCTCAAATGGAAGGTGGAGGATTGCAAGGTCTCTAACATCCACCAGCTCTGTGATGTCATCATGGAGGAGTGGAAGAGGACTCCAGTGGCAACCTGTGAAGCTCTGGGGAACTCCATGCCCAAGAGGGTTAAAGCAGTGCTGGAAAATAATGGTGGCCACACAAAATATTGACACTTCGGGCCCAATTTGGACATTTTGTTGCCAATGGTTTACACATTAATGGCTGTGTGTTGAGTTATTTTGAGGGGACAGCAAGTTTACACTGTTATGCAAGCTGTACACTCACTACTTTACATTATAGCAAAGTGTCATTTCTTCAGTGTTGTCACATGAAAAGATGTAATAAAATATTTACAAAAATGTGAGGGGTGTACTCACTTTTGTGAGATACTGTAGATCCTGTATAATAATAACAATTTAGCTGTCCCTGCAATGCTGGACATCCTGACTGGAGGATCTTCTATTTAGTATCCAGTAGAACAGTGTGATGGCAGTGGTGTATTTCAACCATCAGGGAGGAACAAGAAGTCTTGCTGTGGCAGGAGAAGTAGAAAGTACTCTGTCTTGGGCAGAACTTTGTGTTCCAACCTAGGTTTCTCTCCCCAGGTGCAGGGATCCTCTGGCAGAAACAATGGATGTTCTGTGGCTCAATGGGTTCAGAACAACCTGATCTGTGCATTTCCTGCCCTGAAACTCCCTCCTTGTCTACTTCACAGGATCAAGATTATGTGCATTGCGGTAATTCTCATAGCAGCAGACTGGCCCAGACGAAAATATCTGATCAGATTCTTGGCAGAATCCCTATGGGCTCAGACAGACTGGCTGAATCTTCTATCCCAAGGACCAGATTACAACCCTTTTTCAGGGTCACTGGGTTTATTGGCATGGCTGTTGAAGCCCAGGTCTTACAAATCAGAGGCCTCTTCATTCTTTGATCCCTACGATCTTAAAAGTCAGTCAGTTCACTTCTTGCAAAACCTGCCACCGCAAATGGAAGACCTACTTCACTTAGTGCAAGGAAAAAAGTTTTCATCCCAGAAAAAATTCTGTGGAACAAATTCTGACCTTTTACAGACGGGCCTGTGTACAGGCGGTCCCCGGGTTACAAACAAGATTGGGTCTGTAGGTTTGTTCTTAAGTTGAATTTGTTTGTAAGTCGGAACAGGTACATTTTTTAAGTGTAGCTTCAGCCAATAAAACTATTTTTAAGCTTTTTGGATAGCATAGGGAAGGGTTAACACCTCTGTAATGTTTGTGTTGCTGTCTGTTTCTGTTCAGAAGATTTGACCTCATTTCCTGTCCCAATGATAATTGGATTATGAAAATTTTGGGTTGTTGTGGAAACAAACCTTGGTAATAAAGCTCCAGTGGAGACACCTTTTTCTCATAATAACTCTTACAGGAGTGAATTTCCCTTCCTAGGGGGAGATTTCCTCTCACTTCCTGTTGTCTCCCTCCGTTTGTAAGTAGGAGTCATTTGTAAGTCGAATGTTTGTAACTAGGGGACCACCTGTACCTTCAAGGGTCAGATTTGGGTGACTGCGATCTGCTAACCTCCCATTCTTTGATTAACACTTATTTACAAGGTGTTTCTTATAAAGCTTCATCTGTGCACCAAGCTGTGTGTCTGTGGGATTTAAATTAGGTTTTTTTTTGCACTTCAAAAAAATGCTCTTTTAAAGTATTAGGGATATTTCCCTTTTCATTCACACTGTTACCATCACTTATGTAAGCAATATGTCTGACTTGATGGCTTTGTTCTGTAAAGGAACTTTTCTGGTCTTACACAAAGATAAGGTGGTATTAAGGTCTGGAGTCTCCTTCCTAAGGTGCTTTGGCTTCTCTCTTCAGCATTATGATTCAATCCCTCTGTCTGGCTCAATACAGCAGAAGATGATTTCCATTAATTTTCTGGATGTAGTTTTCTGTGCGTGTCTAGCTCACAAGCTCTGACCTGGTTTAAGAATTTGTGATCTAAATTTCTCCTAGTGTAATCTGTTATGTTGTGTTTAATGCCTAAAAGGCGATTATCCTATTCTTTCACATTCTCCTGTTACTTTGTTACACTTAGTGGAAATCTAAATGTGTAAATGCAATTAATAGTGGAGATCGGTAGATTGTGGGGCTCTGGTTCACATTTTGAATTGGGGTTCACTGGAGTCCTGCTATACATCTGCTCCCTTAGAAAACACACTTTATTTGTTGGGAAATACAGTAATTTATACTATGAATCTATCAGTTATAAAAATACTTTGTGGGGCATATTGAAAACTGATAATTGCTCTAATATTCCCCTCCTGTTTTCCACCTCCTATACCTGAAATAGTATATCCCTAGGATTGTTACTTCTAGTTCAAATTGCCAATGCTGACACAAACTAATGACCTATACTGTTATGTTGAATGAGGGCCCTGTTGGGCCTCCTTTTATTCAATGACATTTTGAGTATAACATAAAACAAACAAAAACCCTTTTTTTACCTGCCAAGGTTCGTACATAAGTGGGAAAGAGACTTAGGCCAGGCCTCGACAAACCCCAGGCGCCAGGTCGCCATGGCGACCAGAAATCGCGTCCTGGCGAGTGACTGCCGTTCCTTCTCTCCCCATGTTAAAACAGCGTGTCAGATTCAGCGAGAGCCGAGAGTTCTCTGCTTAATCTAACAGCTGTTAAACTTGGCCGGCTGCTCGGATATTTGTTGAGAGTTAGGAAGAATAAACAAGCAACAATGTATCTTCTTCTTTCATAGCAATTATCTCCCGTGCTGTTATCAGGAAAGTTTAACCATTTAAAGACTAAACCCTCTCTCACATTAGTGGCTTACAATTAAATATCCAGTGTTTTCTGCTAGAAAATGACTTGGAACCCCCAAACATTATATATTATTTTTTAGCAGAGACCCTAGAGAATAAAATGGCGGTTGCTGCAATATTTTATGTCACATGGTATTTGCGCAGCGGTCTTTCAAGCGCAATTTTTTGGAAAAAATACACTTTAATGAATAAAAAAAAAAAAACGAAACAGTAAAGTTAGCCCATTATTTTTTTGTATAATATGAAAGATGATGTCACACCGCGAGAAATGTGACCTTTATTCTAAGCAACAAATTTGTGATAAAGCCCTGTGTACCATCAACAATTACCACTCTATGTGCAGCTGGGCTCCAGTATTTCATGGTGACCGGAAACCCACCAGAGCAATGAAAAGTCACCGTGGGGGACACACATGTAGGCAGGAAGTGGCTGCAAAGAGGCAGCAGAAGATCAGCAGCGCAGGAATACATTTCACCATTTTTTTTGTATTTTATTTACAATGTCACTAAGGCTTTGTGTAGATGTGCAAGTTGGGTGGTAAAAATGTGCAGTAGAGACATGTTTTTGCCACCCACCATTGGCCTCCCTTAAGCTCCATTAGACAGCAGATGAGAGGGTGTTTTACATGCCGCAGTCACGATGCATTCGGCAGAATAAGGAGTTCCTCCCATAACAGATTTTTTAGTGTCACTCTTTCTGGCCACCCTGTAACCCTGATGTAATGGTGGAGTTATTGACTGGCTGCTCTGAGTAAGTTAGGGTTAGGGGCGCAAATTACTTGTCTTACCCCGGGGAGGCGCTGACAACCCAACACTACGCTATAAAAAACTGGCTCCTAACTTTTTTAGCTGGCTCCTAAATTCAAGGCAAATTTGTCAAGCCCTGACTTAGGCTGTACTTTTTCGGAAGAGCAACTAGATCGAATTCTGTATTTCTCTCATTACTCCTCTGTAGCCACTAAATACCAGGAGTTGTCATATAAAATTGTTACACAATGGTACAGGGTCCCCTCCCTGTTAACCACTTGCCGACCGCCGATCGGCATCTGACGGCGGCAAAGTGGCTCTGTAAGGCAAACCGCCGTCATACGACGGCGGCTGCCAGATCGCGCACAGTGAGCGCGCGCGCGCCGCCGGAGGCGCGCCCGCGCGCTCACTGTGTCTGGGGGGGGGGCCAGGGAGCGGGTGCGGCGGCTTCGATTGCCGCCGGCCACCCGCGATGCCCCCCCCGGAGTGAAGGAGCGGAGGTCCGTGTGAGTAAACACGGACCTCCGCTCTGTGTGAGGGGGAAGGGCTGTGATCACAGCCTTCCTTTACGTGAAGGCTGTGACCACTTCCCTTCCCCAGCTAGGCAAGCCCCCATACAGTTAGAACACGCCCAGGGAACATAGTTAACCCTTAGAGCGCCCCCTGCATGTTAACCCCTTCACTGCCAATGGCATTTACACAATAATCAGTGAATTTTTTTAGCACTGATCGCTGTATAAATGCCAATGGTCCCAAAAAAGTGTCAAAATGGTCCGACATGTCCGCTGAAATATCGCAGTACCGCAAAAAATCGCAGATCGGCGCCATTATTAGTACAAAATAAAAAAAAAATAAAAACCCCAAAAATGAATTCTCATCATCCGTAAACGCGACCACTTTTGCGCAAACCAATCAATAAACGCCGATTGCGATATGGGTTTGCTTTAAACGCAGGAAAAAAAGGGTGTTTGTCTCGAAAGAAAACCACCATAAACTAGGGGAGACGCAGTAAAGACTAGCGGCGATATTTGTTTTCTTCTCGCTGTTAAAACGTTTTTTTTTTGTTTAAAGAATGAAAAACGATTTTATGTTTAGGTTTTTTTTTTTATATTTTTTTGTAAAAAAAAGTGGCAAAAACCGGCTAAATATAAGAAGTAGTATAAACGCTATTTTTTTTAGCGTTAGCCGCAAATAACTAACCAAACGCGTTTTCACCAGCGCAAATGCCTACTA